>CM042144.1:95189965-95197465 GCA_023376005.1 Doryteuthis pealeii
CTGATATATGATTGAAATATGTTGTCATAAAACCTTGTTCAAAATCCTAAAGAACAAAAAGAAAATCTTGCAGACATCTAAGCAAAGAATTTGATTCTGAATTTAATTATCAAATGTTTATTGAAGAATTTAATTGTTGAAATATTTATTCAACTTTTTTTCTCTAAACATGGAAAGTAAAACTTTCAAAATAAACTAACTCTTTACAATATCTTTGTCATAAAATCTTTTGAGATTCGAGACAAACAGAGAAAAGCAGTTAAATAAGAAAGATATGTCTTTCCAAAAAAAAGAACAACTTTATCTAAAATGTTTGCTGTATCTCTGATTATGCATTCCATTCATTTGGCATTGACTGTTTTCTTAGTATTACATATCATTGCCAAAATCTAAAGATGATTTGCTTATCCAACTTTAAAGGCTGGTTTTGGATAACAGGACTCTTTGGGGGCCTTTTTTACATTGGTAGTTTACTGAATATCTACGGCATGAATATTGAATGTACATTTCGAAGCATCCACCTCTCGCTTAAAGGATTGGTGTATTTATTAAACATTAAACACTATCTTAGTATTATATTGGTTCAAAATGAAAGAGTATGATTTAAAAAAAAATAACATTGCTGCCACCAGGCTACAGTAAGTATGGTTAAGGGTCATGTTTTCAGATGACACAGCAAGAATAAATCAGTGAGCAATTATCTATTGGCCTCCTCAAGATGTTCAAATGGAAGTAAAATGTGATTAGTTCCGTCAGCATTCCCATCAGAGATGCTAAAGGCTCCTAGAAATAAACTTAGCCCTGATTTCTTTTAGGCGTGAAGGTAGTCCCTCCCACTGGAAATAAGCTAATATGTTTTCCTTATTCTCTCAAGATGAAACCGTAAATAAACTATTAAAGGAACATTTTCTAAACCAAAGTCAATTTTATTTCGAGTCCAAAGAGAATTAGTCATCAAATAAAGACGAACATGACTAAAATCTGAGAATAATTATGTTGAAAGCTAGAAAATAAAATAAAACAATTTAGAAATGCAGTATAAATGAGTAAAATGATTAAACTTATAAAAAAATCTAGTAAATTTGATTACGAAACGAAATAAGATATTCACTATTCTTTGAGAGAGTGTGACACATTATACGAATCCGATTAGTTCCAGGAAATTCGTATCTGCTTTTTGGTATACAAATACTTTTAACGGACATTAGCAGATTTAATGGAATCTCCTAAGAATTTCTTAAAGCTTTTATTGTTTTTGTATTTACAGAGGTTGACCGAGAGGTAACTATTCGATTAGAAGTGCTTTGCACTGAGTAAAACCAAGTATCTGATTCTGATGGAGAACAATAGTAGGCATCTATGTCTCTCTCTCTCTCTTTATATGATTGAATCAATTCTCTTGTATACGCACACAAAGACACGATTAAAGTAAAAAGGGATTTATATTTATAAACCTTTATATTCAATAATCTTTAAAATCCAAATATATTCTATGAAAATCAAATTTATACACCTTCACTGATCGGATATATTATATCTGCTACCTTCACGGATATTCGACCAGATAATGAGGTAGTCTATATGGTGTAGTGGCTAGGATTTTGGACAGCAACATTGTAGTAAGCGAGTTCGAACTCCAGTCGTGCTATTACGTTAAGTTTCGGACTAATATCCTTACCTCTCCAGATATGGGTTAAATACTACCACCACTGTTCTTTTACGAGGATGGCTTTGGCATTACATATTACAGGAATGTTGATATGCCATTAAATATAAAAAAAACAAACAAAGATCGACAGGAAACATAAAAACATGCAAAATATCCTTTTTTAAAAATATTTCTGAAAAATTTCATAATATAAATCAATCGGACCTTTTAAACCCTTAGAATTGTTTGTATTGTTAACCAATCCATCAGCCATTGTCAAGTGTCAGAGTCAAAGTAAACGTGTTTATTCTGTGTTCCAAAATCAAGACATGAGATTCGTGTCAAAAAACTAGATTAGCCAAAAGAGTCGTTGATTTCAAAATTGTTTTTCTATGTGTTGTTTTTTGGGTGATTAAACGTTTTAGTGACGTGAGGCATAATTCGGTGACTCCGGATGCTTTTGCCGAATTCGTAAAGGTGATGAGCCACACTGGACTGCAAGATGCCGAATGATATTCTCCGAGTGGATTCACCGGATTTGCCTCTATGGATTAGGGAAAGGGACTGGGAAACAAATGTTTTATGCCTAGATGTCTAACTTAAACGTCGAGATTCTTTCTACTAAGTTCTTGCGGTTACTGCTGTGCTAAACTACACCTTTGCCTTTTACACCACAAATGGTTTTGGCTGATTTTGCGGAGCTATGGACCAGTTAAAACTCTTAAAGCATAATGTCCTGAATTAGAATACATGACGCGTTAATATGTGCGGTTTTCAAGTTAAGTGTAGAGTTAAGAAAGGTACAACGGGTATATTCCACGGCTTGAATTGTTTCGATGACGTGATATAGATGTATATTTGCCAACCCACCTGCACGAGCAGGATGTGACACAAGCTCAATTTCTTAAGCGGAGTTTAACAGGTTTGAATTCAGAGTTTTCTTTCTCCTAGACTAGTTGCCTAACTCAGGTTAAAGAGCCTAGTCTGTCCTACTATTTATCTATAGCTAGAGGAAAAGTAGTGCTATGTGATATACAAACACGTTGTTCAGGATTTGAACCCGTGTCAACGAGTCCATTTCCTACTACATTTGCCATTACATTAAGCTACTCCATGTCACGTGATAATGCGTGACAAACTAGCACGTACCAGGATATTGCAAAAATGTTGACTCTTATTAAAAATTCCAGTTAATAATGAAAGAATCATTCCCAAAAAACATGCATTTTTTTTTAGAAATCAAACGGACACTCGTTAATTTGCTCACGGTAGACATGTTTCATTTGTGAGATTTAGTTAGATTATAAGTTATTTGGGATTTTTTATAACGACAGTCACAACAATTTTTTTCAAGTTTTGTACCGTTTTAGAAAGCCCTTTGAGGAGTTTAATAAAAAGAAGATACTAATAGTTTTTTTTAGTTTGTATAAAATGACTGTCAGAAACTCACAGAAAAGGCCGGTCTGAACAAAAATAAAATCAAGTAAAAAAGGTGGAAGCAAACTATAAATGTTTGTGAAATTCTTTCATTATCTTGTCAGGAATGACGATCGAAAACACTAAAGTTCCGTTTAGGAGGAAGTAATCCAATGGCGTGACACTTTTTCCTATCATTTTGATACATGAATTTACAAAGAAAACTTTATTAAAAAATACCCTTTAAATTGCTTGTATCATGACTGTTGAGTAAATGATTTTGGATTATCGTTATTTATTTATTATTACTCATTAATTGCATCCCTACAAATGAATAAATAAATAAGGATAATTAGAGTAATTCGAATAAAATATTCAGTTTATTTTTATCTTTCAATGTATAAATAGGAAACGTTTTATAAAAATGTAATATTTTCTTGAGTTTATTAATATTCATTAAGTATCCCGTATTTTTGTTAAAAAATAAACTTCCAAATTAAGATTTCAAAATAACTATGTTTCATCCATTTCCTTTACTCTTCTATCTCACGTCACCGCCTCTATTCCCTCTTTTTCTCTCCTATCCTATATATATATATATATATATATATATATATATATATAAAGGGAAAAGTGACTTACCGGTGAATATGGACACGATGGTTAGGAAGTGCAGAATTCAGGGGGGGGGGTAAGTCAGCGATATAACAAATACAAAGTGCTCAATACGGAGTAGACCAAATTTATTATAAAATAAGTACAAGAGATGACCTACTCAAGTTTCACCATAAAGATCTTCAGGGTAAAATCCACTGAATTAATCGAGATACCGATTAATTGCAGTCGATTACACATGTGTGTTGAAACGCAATGAACACACACATGTAATCGACTGCAATTAATCGGTATCTCGATTAATTCAGTGGATTTTACCCTGAATATCTTTATGGTGAAACTCGAGTAGGTTATCTCTTGTACCCATTTTATAATATTTATATATATATATATCTATATCTTCTCCGCCTTTCTTCCTTCAATGTCAGTAATAAGCATTTTATGTGAAGCAGTATGTCCCTATTCACTCTTTCTTCCTTTGTTTTCTTTCTTTCTTTACAATACGCTGAATGTCTCTCCCTCAGAGGAATTATATCCACCAAAAACCGCTGTCCTATGACACTGAACTCTATCTTATGGCTAGGTTCCAGTTCTGGATATCAGGTGAGTATGGAGTACACCTTCATTAATATTACAACCAAGTCCACTTTAACCGAAGTGGCAGTACCTGTAAATATACCAATTATGCTTCAAACCGATCTGTTCGCTTATTATTTGTATTACCTAGAAATATTTGATAGCATGTACAGAAGGTTCATAGCAAACTACACAAGTATAGAGACATTTCTTATATTTCTGTAATTGCTACGATATCGTAGTAAGAAAATTTAAATTCCATTGGCGGTATTACATTCACTCTCGGACAAAAGTTATGAACCCCTACGTTTGCCCAGATATGGCTTAAATAGTACCACTTCTATTCTTCTGCAAGACTGGCTTTGGCATTAATTATCCCAGGAAGGTGGATATGCCATTAGACAAAGTGTTGTATATTGAAGATATTCAAAAAAAGGTGAAAACGGAAATAGGATCTTCCGTTTGGATCGAGGCAGCGAGAAGACGAAAAGAGTAACAAAGGACTGTTTCCAGGTAGAGCGAACAAAGAAGGGTAGGTAACAATAAGTTCGGAAATAAATTTGTCCCCTGATGAAGATAACAAAAGAAAACGCGCCGGCGTTTGATATATATAAAAGGAAGTCAGGGATCGCAGGTCAGTTAGAGAGTCAGACAGCGGACGGCGAACAGTGAGTGGCCGACGCTCACAGTCCGTCGCGGCCAAGGGCGGTGAGACGCCACCAGCCACCCCTTTACCTCAACATCGCCAGTCATCACCATCCCAGCAGTAGTAGTAGTCATTGTCAACCCTTGGGCACTCATTGTAAGCTCTGCGCATTCACCACCCACACACCGAAGAGAATAAAGAAGGGTCCTCTCTTTGTACATACGTATCTGACGTTTACTGAAGTCCAGTAGTCGGTAGTAGCTGACTACTAACATACATCGCTTTGGGTACAGTGAAAACCCCAGTACTAATGTACACGATTTAGAGTAGCGAAGAAGGCCGCTATACAACAAAAGAAACCAAAGCAAACAAAAAGTGTAATTATAAAGGTATTTAATCCTATAACAATGAGGCGTAAAAACTCCATACCGGTTGAACTGCCGTTAAAATCAATTAACCAATCAAACGGTTTAATTTTTTTTCTCTATTTCTTTTTTCTTATTTTTCCTTCCTGTCTTCTCTCTGACATGTAGCGCATTCTTCTTATTCACTTTCTTTCCTCGCAATCTAAACGGAAAGGTCGATTATTCATCTGAGTTGATGGCAGTGTGTAAAACTGGAACGAGTACATTCATGACTAATTCTATTAATGCACGACATAGAAAATCCCAGAAAGTACCGACCTTTTTCATTAAGGTTTAACATTCTTTTTTTTTTTATCTTTACCATTTTCGTATTTATGTATCCCAAGAATTTCGTCAAAAATATATTTTCATTTCATCAAAACCGTGTGTTTCTTAATGTTTTTACAGGAACAATACCGTGTAACACAGCTAGCAGGATTGTATGTATATACTTCAATGTTTCCATTTTTTTTGTTTTCCTGGTTTTCAGTGTCACACATTTCCAAATATTTCGCTCAATTGCCCCGTTGGGTTTTGCATTTTCAACAGTTTTTCTTTTACGTGAGATAATAGCAATGCATTATGCAGCACTTTTAAATTGCAGTAGTTTCATGCTTCGAGGTTTGGTAAAATTTGATTATTTTGCATCATGGCAGTCAGTGCATATATTTATTTTATAAAGCAGAAACGTGTATTTGAACAAACAGACAGGCGTTTATAGGAATGTAGAAAAATTGCCTCAAATCATTTGGTTTTCAGAGCTCAAAACTGAAATAGTTCGTAAAAAGAACTATATTTTATCTCAATCAGCATATCAAGCTATACATTTGGTCATTTTCTAATTTGATAAAATTAACATTTTGAAATACAAAATAGTCCTATCTCAACTGTGTTAAGAATTTATCAAGGACATTGAAAATGTGAAATGTTTTTTGAAGGGTTGCCAAACTAACAAGATTTTTCTGCTTCTTACATATAATAGTTCCTAAAATGTTGAGAATTGAAACATATATTTTATGCTTATTCAAATTCTCTTGAGCGCTATAGACAATATTTCTCATAAGAATTACGCTATATAAACTCAGATTTATAATGAATACAAACTGTTTAGTTTTTTTTTTTTTTTTTGGGGGGGGGTTCTCTGACATTCTCAGATTGCAGATGAAGGATGGGGCTAATTATATCTATTTTAAGTCAATCACTCAAATATCCCTCTCTCTGTCCCTGTCTCTCTTTTCTTATATATATATATATATATATATATATATATATATATATATTATAGAGAGATAGAGATAGATAGGTATACATAGATAGGTATATATAAATCATTCTCAGTTGTATCAAATATATCACTGGTTTTTATTGTCTAAAATTGCAGAAGATTTTAGAAGGGTGGACAAATTATCGTTCTTGCTTTATCCATATCTATTTTCAATCTGTTCGCGTCTATCTATCTGTCTGTCTCTCTATCACTGTTTTTATAAGACTACATATATCTGAAGGATAGGAAGTAAAAAGTATACCCCAATTTATGTCTATTCATATATATCCCAATGTGTTCAATTTCTGACTGTTGCTCTCTTTATATATAATAGCAAATATATGCACCCTCCGGGTGCAAGTATTTGAATTTTAATGTAATGAAATATCGTATTAAATTAGAAAGTCTAATAAGAAGGCAGATAAAAAGATATGTAACAGAGTGGGGGCATAATAGAAAAATAGAAATGAAACTTACTCTTCCATCACTCCCGTCTTTCATTGCTGAATTTTACTTATTTAACAATTTAGTTAAATTAGGAAATAAAGAATAAAATGACAGTTATTTTTTCTTGTTAATGGATTTCATTTAAGATTCATTGAAGAGATTTTTGCTTATATTCATTAAAATAAAACCACACAATTAGAAATCAATAATACTAAGCACACATTTAATAAAATCACATTTTTAATATCAATATGCAAATTAGCCTTCCCATTCACACTGCAAACCGCTATTTTTTGTATATATAAATACAATTGCATGTTATTCGTATGTAGATATGGACAACACTAATAAAAAGGTGAAGCAATTTTATTAATAATCCAGGTTTAAATATAAATAAAATCATGGAGAATGTGATGAAATAACTATGTTAATTGTGACTCGATTAGTAATATAGTTTCGGTTACAGACAGAAAAACACACAATC
>CM042144.1:95202465-95239965 GCA_023376005.1 Doryteuthis pealeii
GAAGTTGCTATTTTATTCTAAAACCTAAATCATTAGTTTCTTATTCCTTCACTTCGGTACCATTATGGTTTAGCTCTGTCGGTAGAGCGTCCACCTAGGTAACACAAGGTTCCAGATTCGATACCGGTCCTCATTAGATCTAAACAAGTGTAGCAAAGCTTGAATGTATGGGGAGCTGATGTTAGGTGTGATGCTCAACAAATCAAACTCACTGGTCTAGCGCTATGAAAAGGGAGTATACTCCGTCGGTGTTCGGCTGATATTGACAATAGATCAATTCGACGACTTTATTTTAATGGGATAGTGTAGATCAATTGATAGAGAACACGCCTAGAAACTATAATGTTCCGGGCTCGATATCAACCTCGGCAACCCAGCTCATCAGTAGCAGAGCTTGGATCTGTACGATAGAGGAGCCGGCGTAGATGTGTCACCTCACTTCAGACGTAAAGACAATTTGCCTTGTCTAACCCTTGGGAAAAGATGACAGACTCCCTCACTCTCGGGATAATACCAAAAATATGGCCACTGGCAAAAATTATGGAAATATCACTCTTAGAGGATGTTTCCTTGTTTCTTTTTTGTTTTCTTTTATTCATTGATAAATAAATTAATAATAGATAAGACGCAAAGCATGTTTTTATATAGCTTTCCTCAATTTTTGGTTATTCCATAATGTTTTCATCTGCATAACATGAAACAAATTATATCATTAATTGGAATTATTTTAATCAAGTTTGTTTAAGGAAAATGTCATAAATCCAGAATTTTCAGCAATTAAATGAATAATTTTTGTTTCTTGTATGTTATTAGTTTATTTAATTCTAAATAATACAAATTTTAAACTAAACAAGGTCAACATTCTCTAAGTGTGAAAATTTCATGATATTTGCCAGGCGTGGTAAGGTTAACACTACGATGCCAGGACCGACATTTTGAGCTGGATGATATTTCTCAAACCCATTTGATTAGAGAGCAGATGTTACTATCCGCCACTTAGAAATACATTTGACTTAAATTATTTTACAAGATTCATAAGTTATGTACGGATTTGAATGTTGTTACTCATCAGTGGTAGTATGATATAAGTAAAGGATGGATTAAAAAGACTCACATGAAACGAACCTTTTACGTGAATGTGTGACGTTTCCGTCGGCATTACTCCGTATGAGCGTGCCTCTAGTTTCCATAGACATAATTAGCCCATATCCATTATAGATGACAAAGGGAGAGCTACCTGTAATAATAACTCTGATTTACTTTTGTAAAATATCCATACCAGGATGTTGATAGACAAATAATGATTATATTTTCTGTATATTACTATTTTAGTATATTACTATACTAAATATACTCTGTTTTTATTTTCTGAATATAATGCAAATTTATTTTTCTGATATTTTGTAAATAATAGCTTGATTCAGCCATGAAGTTTTATTAGTTCTTAAATATTGAAAATCCATTTCTAATTGATTTTCAATGTAAAATATTAAAATAAAAAACGATACGAAAACATTATATATATAATAGTTCTATTCTGTCAGTTACAATGACGGCTATTAAGCTCGAAGTCAAATCAATTCCTGTTTCTAGAATTTTATTATAATTCTTCTAAATGTAGCTTAATTACAATAACAAGGGAACACAGGCAGCCATTTAAAGAGGTTGCTGGAAAACATCGAACTTGGAAACCGATTTTATATAAAAGCTAATCACATCGTAATATTTTCCTTTACTTCCGCGTTTTCTTACTTGAAAGTCGAAATTTACTTTTATGTTTAAATTCTGTTGCGTTTAAACATATATTTTATATTGTAACATTTGTCCTGCCATTAATGCATTTTTTAAAAGTTAAAAACAGTTATTGAAAGAACAATAAAATACTGATATTCTGGAAATGATGATATCGTTCAAATAAAGATATTTTTTGTTTTATAATACAATTAGTAATCATTATTATTTCTTTCCCTGTTTTAATGCTGTTATGTCTTTCTTTTTAAAAAAAAAGATAATGGTTTCTTTGTTCTTATTGCATATCAACCTTCAGATTAATGTCAAATACATCCTTGTAGAAGAACTGTACTATTTAACCTACATTTGGGGGATGAGGGTGTACGTACCTTTCCCAAGGGAATTAATCAGAAAGTAGTGAATGTTCGACCGAAGTTAGAACTCGTTTACTACGAAGTCGAAGACTAGCACGTTAGCAATACACCACAGCTTCAAATGAGAATATTTAAATGAGAATACTACAGGGATCTAATGCCAAGGAACTGTTAGGTTTGCGCCTCATCAAAACTTATGTGCTTTCAATTTTATGAACGGGTAAATTCACTAGATGACAATTTATTTTCTTGCCAATTAAAACTAGATCATTTCTATCTCAAATACACAGACACTTTTATGTCTAATTTTTAGGACATATTCTGGTCTATAACAGCACACTTGCTATTTTTCTGCGTATTTTTTTTTTTTTTGGCTTTGGCATAACAATTTTCATTATTAATGGCATATGTGATAGTTTCATTTTTTAGGACATGTTCTGGTTTGTGAATATACTATTTGTTTGCATGTTCAAATGTTAATCTTGTACCCAGTGAATAAAACTTCCCGCGCCATAATGTCTACAATGTTGTACATTGGTTTGGTTTGTTTTACGGCATATCAACCTCAGTGGGTCATTTAATGCCGATAAAGTTTTGAAATAAATCAATTCTTAATGGATAATACAATTTTTTTATAAATACGTTTTTCTATTTAACCCATAAATGGTACCCTAACAGGTACTACCACTCCGGGTCAGAGTGTACCGGGGAGCAATGGTGATGAAGGGGTGCTCCACATTCCCCAAACTTCCAAAACTGGAACCCACCATCAGATAGAGTTTAACGTCATTCACAGGACATGTAGACCCGCAGCCACCGCCTTTTGGCACCCATATATAAAAAAGGGTTTGAGGCTTGCCATAAATGGTTTGGGGCTTGCCATAAAGGCAATAGGATTGGGAAAATCATATAGTTGTTTGGGCTTGACGTGACCAGCCGATTGATCGGAGGGGGTCTCTCCGACCGCCCGTCTAGCCCACGATAGGGCCAAAGTGGAGTATTGCATGTCATGAACTGCTCATCCACCTGGGCTCTATCCTTAAGCATCACGGGTCGCCACCCACGGCCAACAGGTGACCAATTGGGGGAGTCTTACCCTCTGCAGAGATGCAGTCGGTGCATTCTAACGCCCCAGCCGATAGTGCGGGTTAAAATTTGTGGCATTCACTTATCATTTGATTAACTATTTCATCTCTGTCACTAATTAACATGCAATTGTTCTTTTGCTTATTATCAATTTTTTCTCCGATATAATTAATTCTAATGGAATTATTTTGTACTTTTAAAATATGTATAATTAATTTGGCATCAGTACAAAGTGGTGATGAATAATCTTCCTGAAAGATGCCTCTTTGTATTAATCCCTCTGATAGGTTTGGTCCTTCTGATTGCTCCTCTGTTGTAACTTCCATTAGAACTCGTGATGTGAAATATACGGGTTGCGTTCCTATTTCGAATATTTTCAGGGATTCTCTTATCCATGTTTGCGGTCTCATGTTACATGTTTTTGTAGTCTATATCATTATTGCATTTTTCCTTATTGTCTTACCCTCCTCCAGAATGTTTTGCTTTATCTATAATAGGTAATTTTATTTTCAAGTTATTTTGTGACATTCTTTCTGTTTTTCAGGAAATATTTTGGGGATTTTCTTTATTTTCCCACCAGTTTTAACAAATGTTTTTCACTAAACCATAAGTGACAGCAAGTGCACTCTAGTCTCCAGGACTCTTCTAAGTATTCGAGATCTTAAAAAACTGAGATCTGGATGTTCTCTATTCTTGCTCTGATTCCGGTCCCTCCAGTATATGTTTCAGGCCTTTTAAGATTGTTCAAAAGGCATAAGTTCCAACTGGCATCTCTATTAAATAAAACCTTTATTAGATGCGGGTATTACTAGAATACTTCACTATGTACGTACGTATGTAACTGTAACCAAGCAAAAACAGCGCCTTGTAGTTAGATTTAGCTGTTTCACAGCTTTTTCAGCTCTCTGGCGAGATCTAAGTATTTGTTTATCTTTTCACACATGCCATAGCCGCTGGTTCACTGGAGACTGAGTGACAGCAAATCTTCTGAGGTCTCCAGGACTCTTCTGAGTATTCTAGCCGATCTTACCAGTGCGGAGTTTGGATGGTCTCGATTTTCCTCTGATTTCCAATTCACCCAAATTCTTTTCCAGAGTTTGGGGCCGTTGTGAGTGCATCAATTACAATTGGTACGACCTTCACCTTCATGTTCCACAGTTTTCTCAGTTCTCTAGAAAAGAACAAGTAGTTATCTATATTTTCAAATTCTTTCCTTTTCACTCGATGGTCGACCGGGACGGCAAAATCCATAAGATGACAGATTATCTTCTTCTTGTCAATCAATACTAAGTCCGGTCTCCTTGTCGGGATTTGGTGATCAGTCTGTATCTCGAATTTGCAGGGAATTTTATGCGCCTCATTCTCCAGGACAGGTTCAGGTTTGTGAATATGGCAATTAGTTGTATGGTGAAAATTGAATTTCTTGCATAATTCCCTGTGGATTACCTTTCCCACAGTGTCGTGCTTTTTCCTGTACCCTGTTTGTGCTAGTTTGCTGCATTCACTTATATTATATGATTAAACGTTTTGTCACTGTCTCCACACATTCTGCACTTGCTATTCTGCTGCGTCTTATCTATTTTGCCTTTATATAGTTTGTTCTTATAGCGTTGTCTTGTGCTGCGAATATGAGAAATTCAGTTTCTCTTTAGATGTTTATTTCTTCTTAGCCATGTCCATGTCATCTGATGTAATATCTCTTGAGTTTGACGCTTGAAGTACCCATGAAGTTGTTTTTCTTCCCATTTCTGTTTTTTTTTTTTTTTTTTTTTTTTAGTTTTTAATGTTTTTATGATTGTCAATATGTTGCAATTGCTTTTCATTAATTATTAATTATTAATTATTAATTATTATTATTATTATTTACTCCTTTTGAGTTTTCACATCAGTGTTAGCTGATGGTCTTTCACTGGAGTCTGAGTGACAGCAAGTCTCCTCAGGTCTCCAGGACTCTTCTGAGTATTCTGGCAGATTGCAGCAGTGCAGTGTTCTAAATGGTTTCAATCCTTCCTCTGATATCCAAACCCAAACCCTTTTCTAATGCTTTTGGGACTGTTCCAAGTGCACCAACTACAATTGGTATAACTTTCACTTTCATATTCCATAACTTTTTCAGTTCTCTGGCAAGGTCCAGATATTTGTCAATTTTTTTTTCCTTTAACTTCACCCTGTGATCCGCTGGCACTGCAAAATCCACCAGTTGACAAGTTCTTTTTTTTTGTTAATCAACACTAGGTCTGGTCTTCTTGCTGGGATAAGGTGATCCGTTTTAATTTCAAAGTCCCAGAGAATTTTGTGCGTTTCGTTCTCAAGAACAGATTCTGGTTTATGCATATACCATTTTGTTGTGTGGTCAAAATTTAATTTCTTGCATAATTCCCAGTGGATCACCTTCCCAACCCAGTCGTGTCTAGTTTTGTATTCTCGTTGTGCTAGTTTGCTACATTCGCAGAGTATATGGTTAACAGTCTCATCTCTATTACCGCAAAGTCTACATTTACTAT
Source organism: Doryteuthis pealeii (assembly GCA_023376005.1). Classification (NCBI taxonomy): domain Eukaryota; kingdom Metazoa; phylum Mollusca; class Cephalopoda; order Myopsida; family Loliginidae; genus Doryteuthis; species Doryteuthis pealeii. Next base: position 95,208,161 of record CM042144.1, read on the forward strand.
TTTGTTGGGTCTTATCAATTTTCGCTTTGATGTAGTTTGTCCTTATGGCATTATTTTGTGCAGCAATTATAAGTGATTCTGTTTCTCTTTTGAGGTTTCCCTTTCTTAACCATGTCCAAGTCTTTTGATGTGCAACCTCATCTATTTGTCGTTTGAAGCGTCCATATAATTGTTTTTCTTCCCATTTTTGTTTTCTAGTCTTTGTCGTTCTTCTGTTTGTCCATCTGCCGTTTCTACTATTGTTGGTCGCCATAAGTAATTTGTATTATTATTATTATTATTATTATTATTATTATTATTTAAATTACATTAGAAATTGATGCACTGTTCGGAATAAGTTACTTAATGGTTTTGGACTAAAATTTCAATACTATGTGCGTCTTTGTTGCCTTTTTTTAAAGATACAAACATATTTGTCATTACTATATAAATTGTCTTTTTAGTAAAACTTCTGATAGTTTTATTGATGATTTGGTCGCGCAAGAATTCGCATATTTGTCTTTGTATTCACAACATGCTCGGCTACATATTAGTTTTATAACCACTATGAATTTTCTTTATTTGTTTTTCATTTACATTTATTTGCTGTCAATAGGATATGGAAACTATTCTATAACTTCTACTTCCGCATCTTTTCTTATGTATTTATTGTAATTTACTTTTTCTTCCTTTCATTCAATCGTTTCCGTCAGTAAGACTATTTATCTTACGAGTATTTTCCTGTCGAACATGACAAGTCTACGTATTTCATACAGGAATGAATGACTGGATTCCAATGTTTGTTTAGTTGTTTTCCTTTACGTTCTACGAAATGGCTTTTTGCTATTCCTTGCCAGTAAATGCACTCCCATGAAAACTTATATTATACATATATATTTTCTTCTGATATGTTGACATTACAGATGTACAGCAGCAGAATGCGAACACATTAAATTGTGTAATGGTTAACAAAGTAAAAACGTACGACTATAATGCATTCCTCGGTCACGGGATACATCAGACTTTTGAATGTGTTCTATAATTAGCTACACTGGATATTTCTTTTGTATAAAGACATTGTTTACACCACTTTGTATGTAGTAAAGATAAGTGTCCATATATTTACCCAACCCCACCGCCACGAGCAGGATGTGACAGTTAAGTGGAGTAAAGCTGGTTTGAATTTAGGGTTTTACTTCTGGACTAGATTCATATCCAAAGCTAAAGGACCCAGTCTGCCCTACTATTTACCCATAGCTGATAGGGTAGAAGAGGTGCACTTCTCAAATGAAGTGAAACGTAAACTGCCTTGTCAATGATTTGAACTCGAGTCACTGATTCCATTTTTTACGATGATAACCGTTACTCAAAGCGCATCTTCTGAAATGATGCATTTACAGTAACCCACCTGCAGTAGATATTATCGATTTGGATGTGCGCGATTCCTATGATCTATTAGATCGCGGTGTCCTGGCAATGAATATCCCCTTTATGGCGTCTCACGTTGCAAACAGGGTTTATGAACAATGATCATTCCTTCTCTACGTAACATAGGTTAGGTTTTAATGGATTATATGATACCAGTAGCATGGAACAATTCGTGACTAAACTTATTGTCTAACGCCAATATATTAGTATTTAGTAAGAGTGTTGTGAAGAATGCGAATGTTATTGATAGGCATACTTTTCAATATCGTTAAAGATTTCCACTTCCCTATTTCCTAATCACAGTAAATTGGATCCTTGCCTTTTTAAGACATTATTCAAACTTCAACACAAACTATCCATGCAAGTGTTTGAAAGCAATTTGCCAATTCCATTCATGTCCCAGGAATGATATTAAACTCTCTCCGGTTGTGAATCTCCAGCCCTGAAAATATCTGGAGAGTGGTGTTCCTCTTTGTTGCTATTAATACCAGATCCACTGTGACCTTATGTGGTAGTACCTGTTGGGATCCCATGTATAGGTCAACTAGGTTTATTAGAAAATTATTAATATTAGACAGAAAAAATTGAAAACTTAACCATTAACAAATGCGTATCATTATTAAACAGTAATAGTTACTGGAAACTCGATAATTGTCTATAAGTTATTAGTCTAATATAGAAATAATATATAACAGTTAACAAACAAATTATAACCTCTAGCTATAAAAGACGAAGTTTGTTTACCAATTATAGAGATGAATGTAATAGCAGATATACTATCACTATGAATTTTCACGAGGAAAATAATGATTGTATCAATATTTACATTCAAGTTCATCTAGGGTCACTAAATTAATTTATCAGACATTCTATAAGAACCAAGTAGAAAGAAAATTGTTGCTTTGTTCCGGAAATTCCAAGCTAAATTTTATATAACGTGGTTCTTTATGAAAGAATATTCAAAATAGATATTTTAATGAATAAAAATTAAAACTAATTTAATTAATAAAGAAGGTGTTCGATCTTTTTACACATATATTTTCATGGTACACGTATTTATTTTAATAAATATGTTTACCTTCGTAAAACATGCCAGCGTTCCGATTTATTGTCTTACTTAAACCAAAGCTATAAAGAGCTATGGTAATAAAACATTTAAAAAAAAAATCACATTTCGGCATTGAATAACCATAAGAGATCGATATGTTAAATAATTCAAACAAAGCAAAAAAACAAAACCAATTTAATTATCTATGCTATATAAATACTTACAGTATTTCTTATTAACATCCATATAGCCAGGATTTGGCATCCTATTTGACTTATAAAATCGAGGAAGATTTTCCAAATAAATTATATTTCTCATTTCACAAGTCATTAACAGTTAGAAATAGTCGGTAAATGTCAATGCATATTCGTTCAAGAAAGTTATTATTACGTCACATATTTTTTTGGATATTCAGATGAGAATATTTGTAATGAGTCAACTCATAAATCTGTTGAATAATCTTTGTAACAGTGATGCTTAAATTCAAGAAGAGTGAAGAATCTGATTAGTATTTTATTATAATCTCCAATATATCGAGGATTTGGATGAGTAAATGTTAGATATATCCAACTTTAAGGTACCATTGCTTAGGTTACTTTTACATACATACATAAATACGTATCGTTTATTTTAAAATATATAATTTAACCAATGTTTGTTTTCTTATAATTTAGCTATTCTTTTAAGTATTTCCAGATACGGACTTTTTGATACAGGGAAAACATTATAATTAGTACTCTCTAATGGTAAACACTTTTTGCCGTACTTATTTATTTGTTTGATGCAATAATCTATATTTTCCACTGGTGTATTTTAGTGTCATAGGACCCCTTTTTGATTGGGGACGGTCTTAGAAAGACAAAAAGAAAGATGGATGAGAAAGAAAGAAAGAAAATAAATAAATAGATAAATAAGGAAATAACATAAACCGACATGAAAATTAAATAGATAAATGAAGAAAGAAAGAAAGAAAGAAAGGACATTTACACTGATGAGAAAGAAATGTCTTAATGGACCCTGACATTAGATATACAAAGGTGAATCTATAAATCTGCAGTTTTTATTAGAATTTTGATCTGAAATCATAATTTTATGAATTTAGAAATATGACATTAATGGATGCTGGGCTAAGTGCAATCTCAATGAAGTGCGTTAGACGCGTTTAGCATTTCGTAAGAAATTGAATAGATTAACTCGAGTTAAAATCCATGGCGGGGCTGTTTGCGTTTTCCATCACTATTATGAAAAGCATGAATCTATTTTTTCGGAAAAATACAAACAAAGAAGGAGAATATGTTGAAAAAATAGGTATATATTTGGGGAAATTTAAAAAAAAGATTTTTTTTTACATACAGACATATTGATCTTCGCAAGTGATTATGTTGTATACTCTCTTTCTTTACTTCTATTATTCTTCTGCTCATCTTTGGTATCTTATGTTCTTCTAGCGTCTGGACTTCGTCTTGGGGACTTCGTGTCTGGTCTTCCATTGGGGATTTCTCTTTATCAGAAGCCCTGTGTCATTGGTAGTTTTTACATAATAACTCAAGTCTTCAATTTGCTTTAGATCATATTTTATTCTGAAATCCCCACCAGACTACCTGCACAGATTGAGTCAGCCGTGTGCTTAACACGACTTACCACTTTCGTGGTTTGGCCGATACTAAACTAAAACTCTTTCTAATCAAAACCGGAAGAGGGTCTTCTCCACCGATTCTCGCGGTATCCACCGGAAGGATTAGGATGAGGTCAAGCCTTGTCACTAAATCCTTCAAGGCCGCCGGCTGCAACTCATAACAGCCATTTTGGTTTCTACACTACTGTAAATAAGTGTTAGGCTACTAACAATTATGTAACAATTATCCATAGGTAAAACATTCATATTGAAATGATAAATGAAAATGCAAACACAATCATGATTTACCAGTGAAAGGAATCGTATTGCTTTTTAATACTACCTAAAAGAATAAAGCTTCGATTCGATTTGCAGCAGGTATCTCCCAAATATCTCTTTGTCATATGCAATCGAAATGTACAAATATTACTTTTTCTTAAACGCTTCTCTCAATGGAGATCATTTCTAGTAATAATGCTGCGAAGAATGAGGTTGCTATTGAGAAGCATATTGTTCAATGTCGAATAAAGACAGTTATGATCTATATCAGTAAACTGTGAGAACCATATGAAATATTAAGTGTACCCTTAACAAAATAACTGTCCGAGGTGTTTTTTTAAAACAATAATAGGAGAATTAACCCAAAGACGTTGACTATAATACTTCAGATGCACATTTCCCGTTATGTACAGATTAACAAGACAATTTAGTAGACCATGCGGCAAATCTGAATAAAGTGGATCCCGACAACAAAAATATAGTGTAAGATTCAAGGTTAATAATTGAACAACAGCTCCGACACGTTGTAAGACAAAACATTTAATAGGTGTACAGCACATAGTAACGATAAGATACATAAAGTACATAGATACATAAGATACAAATAAGATATAAGAGTAGAGATAAAAGGACACATTCATGAATGGTAAATACAAGATACAATATTTAGGTATAAACGAGATACCCAAATGTACATAAAATATAAATGTTACAGACATAGAACTAAAGGATAGTCCATGCTGTATAAAAGACTTACAGTATGTAAGGGGGGGCCAAAGCCTCACCAAGAAGGGGGTAGAAATAAGTCTAACCCATGTGCTTGTTCGGAGGCAGTAAGGAAAGACAGAGAGAGAAGCATTTGAATCAGCCGCTTAATATACCATAGGTCCCCTAGTGGCCAGAAACGGCAACACAGCGGGAAGATAACTCTTCCAGGCAAAGGGAATATTTACAATAGTAATACATTTTTTGCTACAATTAATTTATGTACTTTTTGCTTAATATTCATGCTTCATGTACACATTTTCTGTGTGATTTTAATTTTCAACAATCAACTTTGGAATTTTATTCACATCATTGAAATTTGGATCCTAATAGTTTTCTCTTGTTTCTACTAATAAGAAGGGGCGCTTTCTCAAATAATTATCAGGGTAAGGAATGGAAGCGGTGATCTGAGTTTAAATCCTGGGCGAGGCGTTTCACTTCACGCTAATTACTTTGGGTTCCCACCCCACCAATGAGTAAATAGTAGGCCATGCTGAGATTTTAGCCTTATTAGTCTTGGAAAAGCAATACTCTATGCAAAACAGCTTTTAAAAACTGGCCTTGTGTCACATCGTCAATTAGGGGTTGGATAAATACATATTACTTTTATGGAATAATCACCTCCTCCTCAACAATAAAAGTATAAGCAATTAATTGATTATGATTATAATTTTTTGTTGGTTTAGTATGGTTTGTTTTGTTTGTTTATTTAATAGCCTATGGGTTATTTACTGTCGAAACTTGATTCATTTAACAATGTTTGTAATCATAACTATTTATAGCTTGTTTATTTTTGCTTTATTTGTTTAACAGCATGTATAACGCATGTGTATACATGTTGAAAAATCAAAGATTGTTTCGACATTGTATATTGTAAATAGGACCGTTTGTTACATATGGATAGGCATAACTTATCATTTTTGTAAAGTATAGTATAAGGTATAGTTAGATTTTAAATCTAACGGTAACTCGATGAAAAGTCACCGGGAGTTTAAATTGACCAGTTTTAACCCCAATTTTACCTAGAATGAGGCTCTGATTGGCTTTGGGAGTCACGTGATCAGGGGACTCAGTCAATGCAAGAATTTGGTTATTAAGACTTGAGTTGACACCTGTTGTGGACAGACTGTGATTCCGTCTCGGCCGCTGATTCTGCCATACGTATGGCTAATATTTGTATGAGGAAGATAAATTTAAGTGTACTCAAAAAATGTTCCGTATTTTCTGATATAATAAAAAGATAGAAGCAGAAAAACAAATAACTTTCCAATTATAATGTTCAACTCTGCTGTATTCAGTAGCTATTTGTCAAAAGTACACATTATTGGTGAGATAGGGAATGAGATTATCGCTATTTTACCGGAAGCCGTTGCTGCTGCTGTCGCTGTTGTTCATGCTTTAGGTAGAAGTAGTGATATTGTGTGGTACGTGTGCCAAAAATTCTCCAGCAAACCCGATATGACTCGATGAAAAATAACATAAAGAGAAGCTGTAACCAAGAAGCAGAGGCTTTTGTATCTAACAAGAAGTATGCACCAACTTGTTTAAACAATTGAAGATCAATGTTTAAAAACAATCTGAAAAATTGCTTGTGCAGAAGCTCTTATGAATGACAAGCAATGAAACTTGTCGCGAAAAAAGGTATTTTTATACTGGACCCATCTGATTCAAATCAGCCAACTTCTGACTTTAGTTCTCACTGAGTACCAATATTTCTAGTTGTGTACTTAACTAATCAAGTTCATATTTATGTGAATTTGGTTCCGTAATAAAATCTAACCTTGATTTATTGACATATTTTTAAAATTCAAGTAATATCGATATTTGATTTAAACCCTTGTTTTTCATCTATACTGTTAGTTTTAACTCATCGATTCAGCTATTGAACTACTACTATGAATTTAACTAGCACCGTTTAATTAAATATAAATAGTTATTTAATTACTTCATTTGATACTGCGAAAATGTCATTCTGTACGATACGTTATGTTATTGTACTATTATTGTTTATTGTTAAAGTCACACTGTCAATATGAAACATCATTTAATCACGAAAAACCTTGATACATTGAAACCATCCTTGTTCAAATAAGTAGGCATACAAAATTTGATAACCTCACATTTTGAAACCGTTTAGGCGTCTACCACGAACGAATATATTTTTCGCACCTTATATAATTTCATATCTAATATATATATATATATATATATCATAATGTCTAAGAATTATAAACCACGTATAGGAATTGTCTTCAGAGAGGGCAATGATAAGAAACAAGATGTGAGCAAACAGTCATTATATAATACAGTAGACAATGTTAGTTTAATGTTTAGAGTTATTGTTCTTCTATAAAAATGACTGGGCTTGGTGCATTCACAAAGGCGGACATTTTTCTTAGAAAAGTCATTTTTACAGTAAATATATTGTCTGATTATAGACATTTATTTGGATAGGTTGCCATTTTATTATGGGCAGGCCATTTTAGAAGAATGGTTGCTTGAAAGTATTCAATCACTTTCTCAATTCATCTATATGCCAACCTGTATTTACCTTACACCAATTAGGCCACTATTTGCCCGAAATGTATTGGGTATATAAGTAAGTCCTATATATATATATATATATATATATATATATATATATATATATATATATATATATATATATGTGTGTGTGTGTGTTTGTGTGCCTGTCTGCGCCTGTACGTGTGTCTGTATATATAAAATCGATAATTTGGATGTGTGCTGGTCTTTTTTTTAAAATATAAATGGCCAAAGAGTTTGATATACAGCTACCAATTTTGCAATATATGTATTTAGCCAACCCCTCGTGCGAACAGGGGAACGGGTCAATTTTTACGCGTAGTTTAACTGGTTTTAAATGGCAGTTTTCCTTCTCCAACACCAGTTACCAGACCGATGTTACAAAGCCCAGTTTGCCCTACTATTTAGCGCAATGTGAAATTCAAACTGTAATGTTCAGGTATTGTAGTATTAAGACTCAGTCATTTTGCTCCAAATTTCAACCAGCATAAGAACAATTATTAACGTTATCACTGAAAAGGCGTTTACTTATATTGGAGTAATGGATTCAAACACAAGTAATACCCAATATTTCGACTGCATATTCTCAAGAAAGATATACCCTAATCATCCAGAATATTTAAGCAACACAATCTTTCTTGGATGTGTTAATTATTTGCATTTTCTCAAAATAAGTAAGTAGAAAAGTCTGCGGTGTGGCCGTACCATCTCAATCACTATTGAACCTATCCAACCTTTTTCAAATCTGTCCTCAGAGTGACACCCCAAAACTCTCAAATGTTTTTATTAGAACTTCTGACGAGAATGGTAAATGGTAGAGCATGTCGTTTTAAATTTCAAGAGGAGTGAATTGCATCATCATGCTGCTTTTTCACAGAGGTGCCTAACTTACTCTTGTTTGCAGCACAACTGACAAAATATGATACAAAGTGCATGCCCAAAATAAGTAATTTATAATTCCGACAATTTATTCATCGCATTCAGTGTATATATATATATATATATATGAAATTAATAAATAAAGGGTCGAAACAGATTCTGTCAGCGAATTTTAACATCATGTGTTTGTTTTTCTAAATATTGATTTCATACTGTCGGATTCCCTTCCATTCACTTTTTTCATATATACATATATATTCTAGAAACTTACAAAATACATTAAATGATCTAAAAGGACCTACATAGGACTAAAGGGACCCTGTATTCCTTACCAATACAGTAGATCGATATCCGTACATATCCAGGATCTCGACTGATGATTTTAAACACAAGCAGAATTAAATTTAGATTTACGTATGTCCTAACACACTTGACTATACTTTATTTTACGCCAACTTGAATCAGTTCATAGCTGAGTTGAATTTAGTAAATATCTCGATGTAAACTCTAAAAATATGCTTGGTATTTCGATAGAGACACGCCTGTGAATTGATAGATTATCCGGTTGCTAACGTGTATGAGAATGTCGATACGTCAAGTTGATAATAACGTTCTGGAATTGCCATGCGATTTTCAGACGATAGATAAGAAATAGTCTCGGATATGGCCTGATCAACAAATACTTGCAAAACCATGAGAAATACTACATAATTTTAAATCAACACTATTCTAAGCCTTTGAAGATTCCAATATATATATATATATATATATATATATATATATATTCAATTCCGAGACGAAATTGTTGGCATTTCACATAGCGCTAATACCCTTGGGAAAAGTATGAATCCATATATTCTCCCTCTAGCTATGGGTTGGGCAGACTGGGCTCTTCAGCCTTGGGTAGGTAACCAGACTAGGAGAGGGATAACTCTGAATTCAAAATTCCTGAGGTCGGTCGTTGATTGTGTTTGTGGCAACCCTTGATGCACAAATTCTTTCCTATCGACTGTGCCAAAAAGTGGGGATGGTCCAACACAAGCCTTCACCACTATAAACAAACCATTGTGTGGGAGTTCATTGTGTGTATGAACACTCATACGTCAAAAATCAACGGGAGAATCCATTTATATATATATATATATATATATATAGTTGACCCTTATCAGACTTAGACGTTTATTCTATACCAAATATTATACAATCATAATCGATAATATTAGGTGTTGTTTATTACCAAACCCTACTACATTAAAATTATTATAACCAAGAATATCAATATGTTCTAATCCCAAAATAAATAAACCTCTTCTTTGTATTAATGTATATCCTAAATTAGAAATGTGTTGCAATTTTATTTTATTAATAAATAATTTCAAATAATGCCTGTTTCGATTGTATAATATTCCTCTAATAAAATCTTGATATTTGGTTTTTATGAAAATTTAGATATCATTGTTAATCATTTTTATCTGTGATTATATATATATATATATATATATATATATATATATATATATATATATATATATGTGTGTGTGTGTGTGTGTGTGTGTGTGTGAAAATAAAATGGAAATTAATCCGACAGTATGAATATGATAAAATGAAAAAACAAAAGATGTTTACAAACTGAATGGGCTCATCAGGAGAGTGTGCAAACCGTTTCGGGGCCTTTCTCTCGACGGTTTAAAAAAACAACACCGGCCCTTCCTCATTAATATATGAGGACCCTCGTAATATCATGCATCGACCGCACGTGGGTCGGTCATCAACAAAAAATAAGACGGGAAAAATGACCGTTAGCAAAAACAGAACGCTGCTAGTCAAACGTTGGAATTAATAAAAAAAATGCGCTGTCTATATTAAAAATAAAATGAATTTTATTTAAAAATAAAATGAACCTCATTTTTAATTTTTAAAATAATCAGAAGCATTATAGTTATAAAATAAGACTCAAAAAAAGTCTGGTGTAGAGTAATTTAAAAAATTACGAGGGTCCTCATATATTAATGAGAAAGGGCCGGTGTTGCATTTTTAAACCGTCGAGAGAAAGGCCCCGAAACGGTTTGCACTCTCTCTCCTGATGAACCCATTCAGTTTGTAAACATCTTTTGTTTTTTTCATTTTATCATATATATATATATATATATATATATTACTGTTACCAGAAACAAACAAACAAACTTCAATATATCTGGATACACTTTAGACAACATCAAATTCACACTGTCAAAGTAATGTGATTATTTACGTATGGATCTATACTCATGCCGAGGATGGAAGTTAGTATGTAAAACTTTGTTAAATTTTAATATAACATTTGAAAGAAATGTGTAATGTAATATGAACATCATGCCCGTTGAGGTGCTGCAGAAATTAGAACGTAATCAAGTGTCTCGTATCAAAAACTAATCGTGCATAAATATTGGTACCCACTGCGTGAAGAGAGAGAGAGAGAGAGAGAGAGAGAGAGAGAGAGAGAGAGAGAGAGAGAGAGAGAGAGAGAGAGGGCGACAAGTTGCGGGCCATTCGAGATAGAATAATTGACTTAATCACGAGATAAGTTCTACGCGTTGTAGAATTAGCGGTTAACTGAGGCATTCTTGCTAATAACTAGATTAAAAATTAAATCCGTTATTTCATAGCCTATCTTAAAGCTGTTAAAAGTTTCCAATATAATATTTTTTCATCTGTTTTTCATGTAGTAGTCCAAAATGGTAAAATTCATTGGCATAAAAGACTCAGGGTTCTAAGGGTTAATGATAGATTGATTTTAGAGGCCAAATAATCCATCTAGAGTTTTTTAGGCTTAAATATTAAGGAATGTTGTTCATTGTACATACATATTTATATTTTTGTCAAGTTGTTTCTTAACAGTTTTTTTTTCATTGTTATATGATATCAAGTATTTTTATCTAATACAAATAATTTGCACACAATTGTATGGTTTCACGTATTTTCATTTAATACTAATAATAATATGGTTTCCAATAATAATTTCTATCTAATGATATTCATTTGTTTGAAGCCAGTTATATGGTTTCAAGGATTTAATATAATCCTTAGTAAACAGTTATAACTTTAAGTAACTATTTTTTATATAAATAATTTGCAGCTTCATGACATCAAATATCCCTATCGAATATGAATGATTTTTAAGCAGATCTATTTAAACCGGGGGAAAAATCCTTACATATATTCCCCCAGGTCAGAGTAGTCGTGGGCTTAATTACAAATAAAAGGTGCTCCTAACTACTCTTATATCCACAGCTAGTGTTTCACCATCAAATGCAGGTTAGTGTCAAACTCAGACATCCCATTTCTTTTGTGTGTGTATGTATGTATGTGTGTGTGTGTGTGGGGGGGGTCGTATCCCTCTGCAGGGATAAGATTATTCTAAACTCTGCTGACATGGTGGTCTCAGGGTTAGGTTTTCAAAATTATCAATATTCATGAGTATATACGGTAACTAATATATATATCACAACTACACTAAAAAATATCTAGTTAATATACTTTTAATTTAAAATTAGAAAAAAAAAACAACATTTAGAATAAAGTTTCAGTAAAAAACTGCGAAAACTGTCGTCTGCGATTAGTCTGAAATGAATAAATGAATTCTTTATATTTGGATACCAAGAATATTGTATTTCGCAGTCGACAAATCAGAGAAGCCATGGAGTTTCAAACTCTAAAACAGTTCTAAGCGTTCTTTTTTCTTTTTATTATAAACCTTTGCTGATGACCCAGAGTAAATTGAGGTCAGTGTAATTATACTTTTAACAATAGACGATATATACAGAGAGTGGGAGGGGGGAAAGAAAGAAAGGGGGAGACTGACCATTGTCATTTTTATCGACCTCTGAAAATTAAAACCTTTACGGACTTTCTGATTCCAATTGAAATACTACTTCCCAGAAAATGATAGATGTATCTTTAAGCCTCAAATTGTGGATAAACAGACATTAATCGTTTAACTATTAAGTCTTTTTTTTTTTTTTTACTTCGGTGAGTCAAGACGTTTTTAACGGATGCCCAAACAATGACAAAATCTGATGCAAGACATTTTTTCCAGACAGTGTTGTAGTTCCACTCTAACAAGAAAATCATATCATAAAATGCTATGTTTGAATTATTTAAAAGTAGTGGAGATGCCCGGCGTTGCTCGGGAGAAATAGCCACATCTTGGATTGAAATTCAATAATATATTGATGTAACTTATTACCAATCAATCTGATGACATTGTAAAGATTTGAGCGTCTATATTCCTCAAGAGTATGAATGGAGAGTTCCCTTTAATAGATATTTTATTTTCTGAGGGAGAACAAAAATATGGAATTTAGTTTATCTCAATTTTACTGATATTTTTTTTTAATTATGTAATATCATTAAATATTTTTGTCACACGTATTACGCAATATGTAAATATTTTGAAACTTATAAATGTTTTTCCTATTATTCAACATGTCAAAACTTTGAAAAATATGTTTTTCTCTTAAACAGAACCACGTTTATTAGAGTAAAATTAAATCTATTCAAATATAAGTGGGTGTGTAAAGGAAAAAATACGGATCAAATATGATTGATACCTAAAATAACTTAAATAATTCTGTTAAAATGCGTGATATTTTTACAAAGATAACGTCTACTGGATATCCAAAACTTTTTAGACCATTTTAACCCACTCGACTCCCATGAACCATAGGAATGTACATGCCAATTTCCAATTTATAAGGTCCAAATTATATGGAGCTTATAAAACACAACTGTACAAACTAAGTACAGAATTATAGATATAGATTAGATGACAAATAATTGTCCAATATTCCATAACTTTAAACCAAATCCTTTCCACAAATTCAGACTTGGAATGAAATTATCTGAAATAGAAAAAGTAGATAAATAAAATGTATTATCATTAAAAGATCAACTTCTAAACATATATCTCAAAATATCTGTTTAAAGATAAAGTTAATCTAGCAGAAACAAGAACCTTCAATATAATACATAACATTTTTCGTCATCTTTTAAAAAAAATCTTTAGCTTCCCTCCCGTCGTCATGACGTGTTTCCCATGAGTCTAGAATATGACAAAGAATTGATATAGTGTGTGTGTACGTCGCAGTAATCAATACTCTCCTCAAGGCAGAAGCCAAAATTGCTTAGCTCCTGTGGATCTAAGCTCTTATTAAATCTCACTCACATGGATGTACCAGGTTAGTAGTTATTTACTACGATTAGTGAATTTGAGGCACAAGGCAGCAAGCATAGAGCCTTAAGCGAGACTCGAACTCGCTAGCAATGATCTGCCAGTCTAGCTTACTATCCATTACACTACGCAAAGTACATAATGTATCTGCAAGTATGATCTTCAGTTCAGTCAAAGATGTGATCGGCTAGATTGCTTGCACATGTTGGTTTCGTTATAGATTTGAAAGATACTGTAAGACCAGCCACCAAATTTTTAATGATGTAATGAAGACTGGTGCACCAGTTTACCATAGATTCACCAAACAGCATTCTTCAGAATTTCAAATTTGTTCTTTCTCATAGACATCCGTAAATGTAATTTGCTAACGCAGTTATACTTGATGGTGTAATTTGCATATTATGCATCAAGGGGATGGATAGTCATCATACTAGGAGAAAGAAGGCATACAAAAAGAGGATGTGGTAATCATACGTGGTGTAGTGTGTTCGAGTCTCACTGCGTGCCCCAAATATCCGACGATGTGCTACGACTAAGTTAAGCTTAGGAAATAACGACAAAAAGAGGACATGTCCAATTTATGTGGTTAGCAAAGCAGACTATAAAAGCTTTACTCGTTAATTCGAGTTTAACTCGGTTCACCATAAAACAAAGTTTGGTAATTAAATATGAATAGATGAAACTGAACTTTATAGCTTCAACTTGAAACACAATAAATTACATGGTATGAATTTACCCAATTCTTTCAATACGAACAGGATGTGGCACAAGGTCAATTTTTAAGTGAAGTGGTGTGAATTCAGTTTATTTTTCTCCTAGATTGGTTGTATAACAGAAACTAAAGCAAGACAGTCTTAACTACTATTTACACATAGCTAGATGGGAGATGATATGGCTTCTTTCCCAAGGGCAGTAGCGTGAAGTAAAACACGAATAGCCTTGTCTAAGATTATAATACGAGTCCACGATTACAATTCCTACGACGATAACCAATACGCACCTGTGGAAGTTCCAGCGTTGTATTGGCTAATATGATGGACTGCGAAATCGTATTAAGCAAGTTTGAACTCCTGACACTTTCGGATTTAATACCTTTGGGAAAGGTATGAATCCCGTTATCACCCCCCCCCCATTATGGGTTGAATAGTAACACTACTGCTCTTCTACAAGAATAGGTATGACCCACGAAGTTTTATAGACCATTAAACAAAGGAACCAAACTAAACGCACCTGCTACTTATTTATTAATTTGACAACACATAATTAAACGTGTAACAATATAATGAAAATAAACGACTAATCTTTATAATCTATTTAGTAAAATAATAATAAAAATGTCCAGATTTATTGTTTTTAAGTTTGTTTCACACGCGTAGAGGTAAATATAATTTCTCGGACCATACATATGGAATCACATGTTAATCCCAAGACTAAGTAGAAGTTAGTAAATATGGCCGAAGCTACACGGTCGAAAAATAGTTTTAAAATAGTTCGATTAAAGCAAAACGTCCTACAAAATTCAGAAAAATTATTGTTGAAGAATCGATTACTCATTGAAACTGTATAAACACTGTATCAGTTCGGAACAAGTGATTAACGTCGTTTCACTCTTCTACTTTTTATCATCTTTTGTTTCTTTATGTCTTTCATCAGTAATTCCTTCCGCCTTTTGAAAAGCAATTATCAATCGACTGCATCGTCGAAAAGTAACGCAAGAATGTATAAAAAATAGATAAGAGTCACTTGACAAGATGTAATAAAGTACTTCACCTCCAGCGCAAGCACAACTCTGCTTTATTTTATGTTTCTTTGTATCTCACTTTGAACTTCGTTATTAATTTCAGACAATGGGACACAGCTAATTAGTGGATGTTAACTTAGTAAATAAGTCCTGCCATGTAACTTCAAAAAATAAAATAAAAAGAAATAATAGCAAATAATTAAAAGTGTCGTGTAAATTGTAAAGGTCAAATCAAGCTTATTTTTGAATTTTTTTGTAAAAATTTTCCAGCAAAATAAAACGACCTTTTATTTATTCAGTCAGATGAGATCGTTTACCTTCGATCTATTTTCTTTATATAGGTCAATTGTCATTATTAATTGTGAAGAGTATGTTCTTTCATCATTCTTTAACATTTGATTTTAAAAAGATATGAAAAAATACGATTCAGAACTAATAATGACTGAACAAAATAAAACAAAAAAAAACTTCAAATCAAGTCGCACTGAAGCACTGGTCACCGCTACATCGTCGAAGTTGAGGATCGATGAGTCTGTTCAATACGTAGATGGGTGACCACTTAAGCAGCAGCATGTACTGTAAGAAAGCTAAGGCCTGTGTGCCATATCCAAGCAAAGTTGAATAAATGACGACAACAATAACTACAAACATGGAGCTGAGAGATCAAAGTAAGGACTAAGTTATAGGCGAGATTTAAGTTACATAGATATTAAAACCCTTGAAGCATAATTCACGAAGAAGCTGAAATGATTAAACAGGGTGTACTGCAGCAAAAACAGACTCGTTCGAATCTCACAGACATATTTTTAATTTATGTTGTCTTAGAAACGCGCAGTCACAATTCTAAAAAAATGCGTAAATGAGTAATAACTTTAAATTCAGATATTCTTGAGTATGGGCTGGTTAGTCAAAATTAGTGTCCATTCAACACAAAATTGACTAATTTGATCCAATAATGAACTAAATACAAAGATGATCATCCAAGATTTTAAAAAATGTGCTTTGGATAACTATTGTTTGTTATTCTTAAAATAAAATGCAAATTAAAACAGTAATTCATAATAAAATCATTAAAAAAAACCTATTAAATTATACTAAGTAGAATAAAAATTTCCCAAATTTGTTGTAGCATAGCTAGCGCCCCTTCAACACTCTACCAGATGAACTGGCTCATTGCCTTAAATAGTCTATAATTAGGGACTTCAACGGTTGATTAATAAGCTGATTAACATTCGGACTGATCTTACTGCATTTGGCTATACTGCATTCGACCATCCTCAATTTCTGGTTAGTTGTTTTGTAACTTATTGTTCTGTGTTTTTATATGTATTTGTTAGCATCGGATACTGGTGCTGAATAAATATATTAAGCACTCAATTTGAAAAAGAAAATCAATAAGAATAGATTGTATGAATAAGTTGTGAATTTTCTTTAACTGTCGCTTTTTGATGTGTATTACGGTGAGTATTGTTTAAAATATGGACAAATATTGAGGAATGTAGATTTAAAAGTTGAATTGCTTCAAAATCCAAACGAAGATAACCAACCTGCCTTGAAAATCAGCTTTCAATTTAAAAAAAAAATTGTTATCGAAACTTGACCACCACAATTACGCATTGTCTAACAGTAACAAACAGGTAAAACGAGAACAAGAAAGTTGCATTTTGTCCATCTTCCAACTACAGTAGATTTTCTCGCCCTGAAAAAAATAACCCAGTATCATACATTTTGATGTCTGCCTGAAACCTGAGTTTTGATATCTAATATCTGCAGCATATTGCTTTACTTATACAATATCGAAAACTTATTTAGTTTGTATTTGTCATACTCTCATTATATTAAAACATACATGCCAAATTCCATTTAAACCTTTGATTTATTCTCTGATGACTGAAATCCTTTTTTTAAGGGCGATGCTGATAGAAATTGATATTTTTTCACTGTTCTGACCACGCCAATGCAAAACTGTGTCACAGAGGTGGACGTGCCAAACCCCTCTTTATTATGCACACGTGTTTGATCAAATATCTTTACCGATGATTTGCCGATGATTTTCATTCATTATAAAACCTTTGGTGAGGAAACTAATGTAGAAGAAGGAAAAATTGGAATCCAAGTAATCTAGGAATACGTCATAAGCCAGCGGAACATGGGAATGCCAGTGATTTATTTTCCATATCTTACGGATCTTCGAGAAGGCAGTGGCAAACTATTATTGTATAATCTGTCTTTACTCAAACCTTCCGCTACAATCATGATTTAAGACAAGATCATTTTCAAGCTGGGTTAATCAGTTTTAAATTCAGATTTTTCTTTCTCCTAGACTCGTTACCTCACCAAGGCTAAAGAACCCAGTCTACCCTACTATGTACCCATAGCTGGGGAAAGGGATGAATTCATTTTTTTTTTCTCAAGGGTATTAGTTCGAAATGAAAATGCAAACAATCATGTCTTGAACGATTCCATTTTCCACGAGGATAACCGTTACACAATAAGAACCTACTCTTGACTAATATTGCCTAGCGGTTCAGGTTAAAAATGAAATACGCACGAACGACTAAATAAACCAAAAAGACGAAAGAGAAGAAGAGAAGGAGAAGAAGTTTAAACATGTTTTTTCTTTTTAAATTTAAATAATTAAATGCCCGAAGAAAGAAAGAATATTTGAAAAGTAATCAACATTTGAAATGATTCTAGTAATTAGTATCTCATGCAAAAAAAGAGAACGTTAGAATTTAAGGCTGAAGTGTATAAGAGAAGAGAAATTGCCGACGGAAATCACCTTTGAACATTTTGAATGCGATTATCACGTGATAAAATTGATGTGAAAATAAATGAATGATAAAAGATCAATTAGAGTAACAAAAATGAGTAAATTTATAAATCGAAAGAGTTTTAATAAGTAGAGAAGGAAATATAAAAACTACAATTTGCAATGAACATGAAAATAAAATTTAATCAAAGTTTGATACAGAGAGGAAAGTAATTTTTGAAAAATAGACTAAAAATTATGATATGACGTTTTTAAAAAGCGAATGGAAATAAGAAAGTTTAATTATTAAGAAGGTTAATCGTGAAAATAGAATAAAAAGATTTAAAAGAACAAGGAGAAAATGAGGGAAAAGAAAAAGGAGTAATGTTATGCAGAAAGAAAGAAAGGAAAAGAGAGCAATAAAAAAAAAGGAAAAAAAGAAGGAACGGAAAAGAAATATGAAAGAAGATTACGAACGTTAAAAGAAGAGAGAGGGAGGGAGAGAGAGAGAGAGGGGGAGGGGTGGGAATGAGAGAGGAGAGAGAGGGGAGTGAGAGAACCGGTGGGCGAATAAAATCAATAGAGGAGAGAGAACATAAGAATGACAAATGAAAGAAGGTAGAAAGAAAGGAAGATATAAAAGAAGGGACATAAAGGGAAAACGATTGAAAGAATGAAGAAATGAATATGAAGGAAGAAAGGCGAGGAAGAAAAGAGAAAATTTACAAACAAAGAAAGGATGAAAGAATGATAGGAAAAAGAAAGGGAAAATCTCAAAGAGAGGTAAAAATGAAAATGAATGAAGGTAGAAAAAAGGGAACAGAAAGAAAGGGATAAGAAGAGGGAAAGACGAGAGAAAGGAATAAGTGAATCAAAGAGTTAGGGAAAACGAAAAAAAATGGAAATAGATTAAACTAATAGAGAAAAGTAGGGAATGAGTAGAGAAAAATGAGAGGAGTCGAGGAAGGAAAGAAAAACGAGTGGTAGTAGGAAGAAATAAATGTAGAAAAAAGGATGGAATGGCGGATGTAATAAAGAAAACCCGGAGAATGGAACGAGTATTCTAAGAGCTAAACGGAGCAAAGAGAGTATAAAAAACATAAGATAATAGTGCGGTGACAGAGGAAGCAACAAAATAATGAAACCATGATTAGGAATGAAAAGAAATACAACGGGAAGTAAAACCCGAAGAAGAAAAAATGAAAGAAAAACAAGGAGAATCTGTTGAAGGGAATCGATGAAAGAAGTCAGCAAATGAAGAAATAATGAAATGGAACATTATAAATATTAAAGGCAAATTCTGACTCATATGCCAGCCATTTTATCTATTGTTGTGTTAGCATTTCCTCCGGAATGAACGATATAACTTTGTTGTTATGGTCACGTCATAACCGACTATTGAAGCAACGACTACAAAGAACTGATTCCCTTGAAAGTGCATCCACGTATCTTTAACTTTGTTGCTTATCTTTTATTCTTTCCAAGTTTGCGTTTGTAGTAATTTCACCGGCACTCTGTTGGATTGTTAGAATCGAGGCATTTCTATACTGAACAGCATTGACCCGGTCAGCTATTGTCTTCATTACAGCCAGTTTTCGCTAGATATATAGTAGCTAATAATTTGCTAATAACAATTCAGCGATGGATTACGTCCTGAAGAATTTCAGTGATTAGACTAATCAAAGGTGCAAGGAGGCGTGGTGATGTTAATCACAGGAAACGGTGTTGAGTTCAAATTCTGGGGGAAGCTTTTCATATCCACTTCGTAATGATACCTTTGGATGGAAATGCATTGATGATTGTCTCCTTAATCTCTGCCCCGTACAAGATTTGAAGACAGAAGAAAAGATGAAAGACGTAGGCAATTAAAGTAAGGCACATCATCATAAATATGTTACCTACCGAGAACACTCATATGTTCATATTCGCTTTTTATTAACCAGTAAAGAAACCTATAATATATACAAAGCCGAACATTTTTTATTGAAGAAGTGAATATCGAGGATTCATAAAATATTCCTTCAGGAAAGTAGATTAGGATCTGTTTGTCGTGTAATGGTTATCGTCATAGAGAATGGACATGGAAAACGGAGTTCAAATTCTGGAGGAGGCTGTTTGCATTTCACATAGCATTAATAACCTGGGGAAAAGTATGAATCAAATTATTCTCACTTCAGCTATGGGCATACTGGGCTCTTTAACCTTGGTATTGCAAATGGTCCACTCCGCTTTAAGAATTGACTAAACAAAAGTAAAAACTTCCAATCTGTCCTACTATTGAACCATAGATGGAGAAAGAAGAGATGCCAAAGGCATTTAGCGCAAAAGGGGCCCCAAACAGCCTCATTCCAAATTTGAACATAACTTTTTTTACTAATTTTAAAACTAATAACTCACCGAATCCATTCCCAACAAGGAAAATCGAGAAAATTGAAGAATATATGACTGTACAAACCCAAATTTGTATTATTTCGGTCATTCGAACTATTGTCATAATCTTTATTGTTATCTGCACACCGTTTCGGCCGATGTGCCCTCCGGCCTTCTTCAGGTATTTCTTGTCGGACCAGAAGATATTTTCAAACATCGGTTGCGTAGATAACAATAAAGATAAGGACAAAAGTCCGAATAATCCTAATAATACAAATTAACAAAAGAAAATCAGAGAAATATAAACCCAAATTAATTTAGACGTTTTAAGTGTGATATTTTGTACGATGAAATAAAACCAATTGGTTAGTGTATTATCTTCATCCAATATCATTTTATGGCATGAGTAGTGACATTTAAAAATGTACAATGAAAAATGATAAAAAATTGTTTGACTGTAATGTTTGTACAAATTCCTCTTGTTCATACAAAGGATATTCTCACTGTAAGTCAAATTGTGTGCAAGTATTTAAGGTAAATGTACACATACTTTTTTCTAGAGTGTTCAATATGAGGAGAATTCCTCTTTACGCTCTATAGTCAGCCATCAAATTTACATCCCATATACTTTGATACCATTCATCAATGAATTTCAAATCTTGCTGGAATCCTTCATCTTGCTCATAACTGTCTATATCAAGGTTTTTCTAGAGGTTATGCAGAAATGGAATTTGATGCTCAATCAAGCATTTTGTGGCTATTCAATTTCAGTGTAATTCATTGATCATGCATTCCAAAGAAATTTCTTGACAAGGTAAAGAACTTGTCAAGAACCAAACATTTTTCCGAGATTTATTTTAATTGACAGGCCAGGAAAAGCAAAAATATGGTACTTGAAACACTTGCCTTCAGTTGTCAATTGCTTCGAGAGATCTAGTTTTATGTGCAAGGTGCGAATATAATTTTCTTTATGTCTTTAAATGGCTCATGTACAATGTTGGGATCAACAGGTTTGAGGTCAGATCTTGGAGGCCAATTCCTCTCCGCCTAATGCTTTTCTTAAGCTCTACTGCTCCACACTGGAATTTTAGTTGAATGAGGCACTGGATGTATAGCTGATGGTAGACTAGTATTTTATATTTGTTTTCCTTGTTATATGGTGAAGTTTTCAGTATAAAAAAGAAACAGTCTGTACAATGATGTTTTGACTCATCAAATCATAGGTAAACCAAATGCCAACTTATTACATTTTCCTTTGATTCACATCTGTAAATTCTCAACACACTACTTTCACATCTGGTTAGGGGCCCAATACTTGTTTTAATCGACACATTTTAATTCAAAATATGCAAAATAGACTAGCTTCACAAATGCATTGACGTTTGTTCTTTGACTGGGAATCAACCTAGTCACCAGATCTGAAAGATTCTTCTTCATTTTCCAACAAAAATTAGTGCTCTCAATTGACCAGTCCTATCCCTTACAGACAAATGATACAATTTGGGGAGGGAGTAAGCTGTAGAGAAAAGGTTTCACGTGATAGAAGAAAGTGAGTGCATTTTTTAATTCAGCATGCCGATATTAGTCTAAATCAAATAAAAAATCAAAATCAACAGAAATTATGTCGAAAATTCTTCCCCAGTGCTATTTACCCATTTCTGGGGGAGGGGGAGGAAGTATAGTTAGAGTATTAGCGCTACGTGAATTACATGCTTCGTCCACGGTTTGAACTCTAGTTCCCAGGTCTATTTCTTACGACGAAAACAGTTACCCCATTCTTTAATGATCTCACTCAAGAAATTATACAGATCAGGATTCATATAATCGATCTCTTGCTCAACTAACTCTTCCACCAAGCATCAAATGAGTTCGCTAATATTTACACAACCTCTCCATCATAAGCACGATGTGGTACAAGGTCAATTTTTAAGCGAAGCATAGCTGGTTTAAGTTCCGAGATTGGCCTAGCCAAGCCAAAAGAACAAAAACTATCCTCTTATTTATCCATTTCCTACAAGAATAACCGTTGCAAAAGCGCCATTTAGGTAGCTAGTAGGACACTACATAAAGGAACCCACCTAGACCGGGGTGTGCCGAGATTATTCCAGATAATTCTCGTGAGAATCAATTGCGAGTTACACCTTTACTACGAAAGTGATAAGCAGTATGTTGAATACTATGCAGGAACATTATTATTATTATTATTATTATTATTATTATTATTTGCTCCTTTTGAGGTTTCACATCAGCATTAGCTGATGGTCTTTCACTGGAGTCTGAGTGACAGCAAGTCTCCTCAGGTCTCAGGACTCTTCTGAGTATTCTGGCAGATTGCAGCAGTGCAGTGTTCTGAATGGTTTCAACCCTTCCTCTGATTTCCAAACATTCCAGACCCTTTTCCAGTCATTTGGGACTGTTCCAAGTGCACCAATTACAATTGGTATCACCTTCACTTTCATATTCCATAACTTTTTTATTTCTCTGGCAAGGTCCAGATATTTGTCTATTTTTTTCATTTTTCTTTAGCTTCACCCTATGAGCTGCTGGAACTGCAAAATCCACCAGTTGACAAGTTCTTTCTTTTTTGTTTATCAACACTAGGTCTGGTCTTCTTGCTGGGATAAGGTGATCCGTTTTTATTTCAAAGTCCCAGAGAATTTTATACGTTTCGTTCTCAAGAACAGATTCTGGTTTATGCATATACAATTTTTTTTGCATGGTCAAAATTAAATTTTTTGCATAATTCCCAGTGTATCACCTTCCCAACCCAGTCGTGTCTAGTTTTGTATTCTTGTTGTGCTAGTTTGCTACTTCGCAGAGTATATGGTTTACAGTCTCATCTCTATTACTGCAAAGTCTACATTTACTATTTTGTTGGGTCTTATCAATTTTCGCTTTGATATAGTTTTCCTTATGGCATTATTTTGTGCAGCAATTATAAGTGATTCCGTTTCTTTTTTGAGGTTTCCTTTTCTTAAGCATGTCCAAGACTTTTCATGGGCAACCTCTTCAATTTGTCGTTTGAAGCGTCCATATAATTGTTTTTCTTCCCATTTTTTTTTAGTTTTGTTGTTTATTATTATTATTATTATTATTTTATTTATTTATTTATTTATTTATTTGCCACTTAGATTAGGAATTATCTATTTCTTAATTTAAAACACCATAACATTTCGAGCCAAAAAAAAGTCTTCCATCAGTATTTCATTTGCGCCGTTCTCAATGGAAACCATAACGAATTATGAATACTAACACCACCAGGACAACCAGCGCCATGATATATAGATGCAAAACCCTAATGTGGTCTCTGAAATTCAGAGCTGATTAGATCTGTAGAACATATACAGATAATATTTATAATCGGGTCTTATCAATTGTATAATGATATAACACAAATGTGTAATTGAAACAGCGGACAGAGAAGCTAAGTGTCGTCCTGAGAACATTCATAGCAAATGCCAAAATCTGAATGAGATAAAACGTAACAAGGAGCGTCATAAAGATAGGCCTCTCTACAGGTGCTATATATTTTCCTCTAGCCACTGTAGAAAGGCTTTTTTTTCTGATTAATGTAGCACTTAAAGGTAATTGATGGGCCTGTATCATAACGTGAATCATCCCCTAAACTTTCTTTCGCTAATCAAGATCATTTTCATATCTATCTATATCTATCGCTTTCATTCTCTCTCTCTCTCTCATATATATATATATATATATATATATATATATATATCAAACTTATTGGTAAATCCTCGCGGTGGGAAAAAAAACAGCAAATAGTTTGATTGTAAAAATATACTGCCAAAAATCAACCGGGAAGAAACAAATTTTTGGAAAAAAGAAAAGACCAAGATAATCGTACCAACAAAAAATAATCTATTGGTATAATATTTGGCCAAAAGAAAAAACAATTTATATATATATATATAATATATATATATATATATATATATATATATATATATATCATACAAAACCGCCAGGAGACTAAAGCTAATAAGTAAAAAGTGCTTAATACCTAAGTAGAGCAAATAATAAAGATAAATCTAATGAGTGAGACGAACCTACTAAACGCTTCGCTTAATGCTCTTCAGGTCTAAGATCTGACTCAGATTTTAGCCCTGAAGAGCATTAAGCAAAACTTTTAGTAGGATCGTCTGACTCATTTGATATATATATATATATATATATATATATATATATATATATATATATATATGGGGGTGTCAGCGTGATCCTCGCATATATCTTACATGCATGTGGGTAAACATCTAATCCTTATTTGCTATATTCATTTTTAAGAGAAAATGTATTACAGTCCTTAAAAATATCTTAATCACATAAACATTTAATACTTAGTTGCTACACCAATGTCTTTAGAGCAAATGTGTCAATAACTTTTACAATAATTTTGAACATGTAATTTGTCGAAGACATTTTAAAAGTACATGTTCATGCACAATTTGCTGAACATATCATGGTGCTCTAAACAAAATGCAAAACATATTTTTCTCTCAGATAATTGATATGTCTTTATAAAAATGTTTGCTGTTTTTTAACATTTACCGAACATGATAAATGTCAATAATTAATTGATTTTTAGTATGTTTAAGATATCCCAAAGATGACATCATCGTTTCTTATGCATTAAATTCTTAGTTATAACTGGAAGAACGAATCAAGATGCTCTTTATCTCGGGTGTTGACTAATTTGAAAGCTCGAACTGTTGCCCCTGAAGAAATCAGCAATCATTGAATGTCAGTGGCTGTTGTTTACTTATTCTTTTTCTTTAAATACGAAAATTTTCTTCGAAATAATTTCATCTCAGACACCAATTTTACAGACTGTTTTCTATAACTAGGTAACAAAAAAACAGATTCTATATTGAACAGGCTACGCTATAGAAAGTTGTGAACCCTTCTAGTAGTTATAAAACGGAATCAATGTTCTTTTTCAATATATATATATATATATATATATATATATATATATATATATATATATATATATATGAATAAACACTAGATATACCTAACCGTCAGTTGTCGTCTTAGCTTTTAATGAAAATACACCGATAAGGAATTATCGAAAAACCACATATACTCTCTTTGAGAAAAAAGACTTATTTACCTTGCATCAAAAGTCGGTAAGATGCTTTTCTGAAAACCTATTGATTCACCCATCAAATTGGAATAGTATTTGTACAATGATATTGGTTTTTGTATATCATAATGTACAATATCATTAACTAATTTTGTTAAACTCCTTAGATAAACTTGTGTTAGACAATTATACATCCATTGTTTTACATGTTGATATATTTAAAAAATAATAAATAATTATTTTGTTATTACAAAATTAAATCAAACTTTATTTTTCTACCATGCGTGGCAATATATATTGCCTAAGTGATTTTTAAATCAGCCAATTATCTCCCCTCACACAAACCATGAACGATACATATTGGACACTGCTGGAGAATCAAGGACAAACTCATAATTGACGTTCCCTGTGAACACTTACACATGGACACAGCAGTGTAGGCCGACCAGCAAAACCTACATCAATAAGCGCTGGGCGTATTTTGGATGCTGTGCGGAAGATCTACCAGGAGAGCTAACCGATATAGACGTGATGCGAGTGAATCAATGGAGTCTGCACTGTCGGCCTGATCTGATGATGATGATATTGATTATATATATATATATATATATATATATATATATATATATATATATATGTGTGTGTGTGTGTGTGTGTGTGTGTGTTGAAAAAATGAATAAAGGAACGAAAGTATAGAATGGATAATATAGGATATTTTAATCAATTGTACTTACATGTGTTTCGGTCAGGAGTTTATCCATGTGTACATTATTCAAACTATTATTATTTTTGAATAACCAAATGAAATGAAATAATAATAATTTCATTTGGTTATTTAAAAATAATAATAGTTTAAATAATGTACACATGGATAAACTCCTGGCCGAAACACGTGTATGTACAATTGATTAAAATATCCTATATTATCCATTCTATACTTTCGTTCCTATATTCATTTTTTCAACATACCGTCGGATTCAGTTCCAGTTTCATTTACATACACACACACACACACATATATATATATATATAGATATATATATATAGATATATATATATAGAGATATAGATAGATAGATAGAGAGAAGAGGTGGATGAGAGGTAAATTTATCTCAATGGATGTTATCATGTAACATGTTTGAATAAATACAAGAAGGTGTATGGTTATTTGTTTGCATTTATTTTAATTACTAAAAAAAATGTCGATTAACATCATAACATGCTGCCAAAAACTCTGCTATGCTTTGTGGAAATCGATGAAGAAATTCTGAAGAACTTCCTTCATAATGGTTCCAATATTCTGGTTGGCAGTGACATCGGCTGATTTTGCTAGACACCTGCCAAATCCATGCTGTTGGAAAACATCCAGCTTTTCAAAACTGTCCATTTCCGAAATAAATATATTTTTTATCGAGGAATAAAAACTCACACTTCACTTACTGACCAATACAAGGAGTGCTCTGAAAATTATGCCTCATGTTTATTTCCATGTAAACCACAGCTGGTTGTGCAACATCACTGATAAATACAGCACGTTTTCTGTAACCAAAAATATGAATATTTTGCAGTCCCAAAAATTAGTACACCCTTGATATATATATATATATATATATATATATAATATATATATATATATATTTGAAAGGAAGGAAGAACTCAACACCGTTATTCCATAATAAATTTATTTCGACTAAAATTGTGGCCTTTATAAATCCAATTTGATTTAATAGAGCTCCCCAAAATTCCGTCAAAAAGTTTATTATACATTGAGCTTTCTATAGGGATTTAAAGATTCACTGTATTACATATAGAATCATTCATTTACTACCAGGTTTGGATACCTCACACACACACACAAATATATATATATATATATATATATATATATATATAATAAAAAATCAAAGTAAATATATAAACACATTGAATATCACTAGGGCTTGGTTTTTGAGCATAAATAATGATTTGATTTATATTTTCGAATACATCTGAAAATCAAACAGCATTACGTTAATATTATACTCTGCCATTTTTAATCTCCATTGTTATTGATTCAAAGTTGTAGTAAATATCTCATTGTGCAGATAAACAATTGTTTATTTAATCTTTTCTTCTTTTTTTAATTATACAATTTTTATGGACGTTTAAGAATTAATCCCTTAGTTACACTTAGTTGATATTTAATTTTTAAACAAATAGATACAAAAGATTAGTTTAGATTTTTAGATTTTTTTTTTGAATTTAATATTTTAAACATCAATTTTTCACAGACTTTACATGGCTGTGCACTTTTTTTTATCTAGAAATTAAAATTCACATAGTTATGTACTGGTGTCTGTTGTTTGTCAATGTAAACAAACATGTTTACTAAACAAACCGTTTTTTTATGTTAGTCATTGTTTATAAAAAAAATAATTGCGTTAATTTATTTGTTTTAATATTAGAAATACAAAGAAAATCATGATACTAATGCAGAATAGCGCCCAAGAGATGATACCATTAGATTACGTATAAAATGCATTACATTTCACGGAAATACCTGAAAACTTTGAGACATTTGAGTAAGTGGGTTAGAAGTAGGCTATATTTTTATAGTATATTATTTTTATCAAATTATTAGAGAATAATTTTATATCGATCGGCTACGCTTTGAATTAATAATGTTATTTTTTTAAAGATTATTTATCGTTATACATTAATTTGATTATTTATCTAATTTTTTTCTTTTACTTCAAAATATTAATTTGAAATTTAGGAAATCGGGTTTTACTTAAAAATATATTTAACCATTGAATTAAGATTTCTTACTATATCATTATGTGATGTCATTCCCTCTACTCTGACGAAAAAAAACTTCCTGACTACCCACCAGGCCGGATTAAAATAAGATCTTGTTTACGTGGACTCGCTATTCAGTAGTAATAGATCTGCAAACGATTATTAAACCATGTTTTTTTCTCCTCTACCCGGGTACGCCAGGTAGCCACTGCTAGTATATATATATATATATATATATATATATATATATATATATATATATATATATACGTGTGTGTGTGTGTGTGTGTGTGTGTGTGTATCTGTTTCTGTGTCTGTGTGTGCCTAGTGTTACATAATATATGCATAGATTATTGTCAACCCCCTGTATATCTGAAGGGATGGCCCCTGTTCATATCACGGGCGGGACTTTCCATGGAATATTACAGAAAGCCCGCGAAATACGTGAAGTCACGTGGAACCTGGTTGGCTCTCAGTTTCAGCTTGGACCTCAGGCAGATAAGGTCTTTCTGCCTTAGCTGAAGCTCACTGCACACGCGCGTTATGTTTGTTACATGAAATGTTTATTTAAGTGAATAAAAGCTTACATAAATAATATGGTTTTGTGGTTGATGAATGTCTTGGAAACAAGACTGATCTAGAAGAAGAAATGAATCAAGTACGACCAACCAACAAGAACAGAGAAGTAGAAGACCAGACACGAAGTCCCCAAGATTAGGTCCAGACGCTGGAAGAAGGGTGTAAGATACCAAAGATGAGAAGAATAATAGAAGTAAGAAAGGAAAAAGAAGAGTATACAACACTAGTAATCACATGGTTCCGGGTTCATTATCTTTCTTCGCGAACTCAGCGCATGAGTATCACATATGTTTAACCTGATATGTACTGTTAAGCATCTTGGAGCTGACGGTAAATGTGGTCTAATACTTTTTAAAAAACTTCTTATAAAACTTAAGCCTTTAATAATTTCAAAATTTTAACCACCTGCTAATGACGTCTATATACTACGCACGTCATTAGATCTAAAGAAAGATATTAAAAAAATAATATAAAAAAAACAAGAATGAGACGATATCCCGCAGAACATTTTACAGATACGGACTTCACAGATTATCCAGCCCTTTTCGCACTGCACAAGCCGAATTACTGCATTGGCATCTATGTGAATTGAAATAAAATGAGTTTCATATGTTTTAAACAAGGTGAAGACATCTCCACATGTAATAGCCAGCCTCTGAAATTAGTAGACTAGTTTACATTCCTTGGTAGAAATATCCTATCGACAGAAATCCATAGCTGCACCATTTGGACTCCATGGAAACGCTTAGAGAAGGAGCTAGATGGGAACTACACAACGATGTTGCGTGCTAGCTTAAACAAATCCTGAAAGCAGCACCCAACCAAAAACTACCTGCTCGGCCACTGACATCCTATCACACAAAACATCCAATTAAAACCAAGACATGTTAAACACTGCTGGATAGGTAAGAATGAATTCATAATGTTATTTTGTGAACATCTACATATGGCCACACCATCAAAGATTACATTGATAAACTCTGTACGGATAATGGATTCCTTGGGGAGGACCTGCTTAGAGCTATGAGTAATAGGAACAAGTGGAGAAATAGATATTCATGAAAATATGTACTCTCAACACAGCTTATTTTGATGTACAATTTGTAAATGAAAAGTCCTTAAAAAGCAGGGGTATCGTGATTATGGATCATTTCCACTCGTGGCTATCTGAGACCCACCGAGTTTCGTCAGACCACGTTTTTATTTTATTCATACTGGCAAATAGCCAAATTCAGGTTAATGTATAAAAATTTGTATCATAATGTGAGGTTATTTCTTTTTTAATTAAAGTAGGTCTAATCATAGAAAAACACTGAGCATTTCAAAATTAGCAAATAAGTGTAAGGATGAGAAATCAGTGTGCAAAATGTAATCAACTTTCCACTTCTGTCTTCCATAAAGATATGAGAACACATAAGATGGCCTCATTGAAGCTTTCTTGTTGCTTTTTAGCTCTATGTGAGGTTTCACTTTTATTTCAGTATCAATGGAGCACCACTGTTCAATGGGGGCTAATTCTAAATGTCTGAGTCTGATAAGACATGACACAGTTGGATGAGGCAAGATTTTCTACACGTGCTGTGATTGCTTGTTTGGTATTTACGCTGTTGTGAAGGTTTGGATTACCATATTTCAATCTTGATCATTAATCTGTTTGGACCCATGGTATCGTAAAAATAGGACAATGGTTCTCAAATGATGAATATGACGCGACAGATACAAGCCACACATACTTGAGAAAGAAACAAAACTAACTAAAAACACAAACATTCATTCACAATATCATGAATATCGTATATCCTCTTGTATTGTACATATTTGTCTATTAGAGGATATACGATATTCATGATATTGTGTATAAATTTATGTTTGTACTTTTATATGTATTCAAAGCGCTGGGGGATAAATATCGAAGTGAATATATGCTATATGAGAGAACAGATTTGTATTTCTGTGGCTTTTGTTTTCGTTTTTGGAATGATGTCTGTGTCCTGCTCTTAGATATTTTCATTGGGCTCTTTTCAAGGATTCATAAAAATCCTTGTATGAATATATGTTTGCACCTACAAGAGCATACAGTATCGATGTACAGTGAGATTTCGAAGATCCCAAATAGAATCATCCATTACAACCAGTCATGTGGATTACCTTACACACACACACACACACACACACACACACGGTATTTGAATGCACCATATGCTGTTGACCTTTTACCCCGTTTCACTGTAGCATAATTTCACTAATCCCACATTTTCTTGGTAGGATTCTCTTAATAAGAAAGTAAAATTATTTGGAATCAAAATGGTATTGCATAGAGATTCATTAACTACAAAAAGACTGTTTTATAAAAAGTATTTTCACAGTTCGACTTACATTTTTTTTCACAGTTCAATAAATGTATTCATACAATTTATCAGGAAAAAAGACTTGTGTTAAATATCGATCTTCAACGGTGCTTATTTTTGTCACTGTCCAATTATCACGCTATCCAACCAGTGAGACATCACGATGAAAGTAACTGTTATGTGACGCAGTATCCAAGAAAGAGTGCTAAATTATCATATACTTTTATATATAACATATCATATTATATGTAATAACATTGGTATAACATCGGGCATTAACATATTACCTTACCATAATCATGGGAGTTAAGTTAGTATTTAAGACCTGACTGACTTTAAAAATATACGATTATGACAACATACTCAGAATAGATGTTCTTAGAAGAG
>CM042144.1:95244965-95324965 GCA_023376005.1 Doryteuthis pealeii
CTGTTCTAAGATAATTTAACACAGCAATGTTTTTCATTATTTTTGGAATATTCGAGTGTAGCAAATTGAATTCTTCGTAACTGAATTCCTGCACACAGAATTTGGTCATTTTTGTTTATTCATAAGCTCTCAGAAACTGACGAAATAACTACAATTAATTATTTATTTTTTGGAAGCCTCCGAGCGTTTACTGAGAATTAAGGAAATAATAACATCTTCGTTCATTAAATATTCAATATGCTAGTCATATGATTGATACCCACAATTTTAAGTTTGAAACCTTTGTATTGCTGCTGGTTTAAAATGCTCACTCTAAATTTATTTAGTTTTCAGATGCACTTGGCCATAGCTAAACACCAATAAGAAAATAATGTTTTCAATTTATTTATCAGTAATATAACAGCTTAATGTTACTAACCTGTCACTTATATGTCTTTTTTTTCTGAGGGGTGTTCAAATAATCTTCATATGGTTTGGAAATTCCCAGTCAAAACATGGTTCTATACCTGCCTATGAATTTATGAGCTCTTGATATCACTCATTCTTTTTTAGCCATGCCTAGGCTATCTCGTGTGCGATATCTCCAGTTTGTTATTTGAAGTATCAATATAGTTTTTTTTGCTTCCCATTTGTGTTTTCTATTTTTCTTTCTTCTTCTGTTTGTCAATATATTGTTGTTCCTGTTATTGGCTGCTGTAATTAATATTTCTTTGCTCTTTTTAGTGTATTATTTGTGTCTTCGAATAGTCTCAACTACACAATCCTCAAAGTTTGCGGCACCACTTCCTCCTACTTTTCTTGACGTATGTCATCTCTAATGTGTACTGTCTTGTTTAAAGTCATCAGTGTCCTTGTTCCTTGGTCCATCTCTCGGACTTCCTCTCTTGGCCCTTTTAATAAGGGTTCAGAGCATCTTATAAGGGAGAATCCCAAATGTTTATTCCCTTGGTGAGATTTCTGCTGTAATGCTTGATTTATTTATTTTTCTGATGTACTCTTTTCTTACTTTTTCTTTTGATTTGTTGCTTTGATTGTGACTATTTCCAAGTACTTTCATTCTCTCTTCTCAAAGAGTTCTTATAGTTTCGCATTTGGTTGTTCAATTACCACCATTGTTTCTCTTTTCCACTTTTACATCAGAGATGGCACTCTTTCCGATCCCAATTCCATTCCAATATCCTGACTATATATTCTTATTGCCTGTAAAAGGGCTTCCAGTTTTTTTGTATTTTTCTCAAAGATTAATATCATTCATGTATATAAGATTATTTATTTCTTCCTGTGATTTAATTTGTAAACCCCTGTACATTTGCTAAGTATGTAATGTATTGGTATCATTGCTATACCAATATCAGTGGTGGGATGCAGTCTCCTTGTAAGATACTTCAGTGTATTCATTAAATTGAAATATTGTGTTTGTGAAAGTTCAAAATTCTACTAAACTTATGATGACAGAAAATACATTTTTGGCAATCTTGAATTTTGAAATTGGCTTTGCAGAAAGGAATTATTTGACTAAAAATCACATGTTTTAAAAACAGTATTTTCATTAACTCAAAATATTGTAATTGTGATATTTCAACATTTGAGGAAATACAAAATGACATGAAATATATTTGGGGCAATTCTCTGGGAGTATATATTCTAAAAATTGGTGCAGCAGAAATGTTCTTTTTGAAAGATATAAAAATCCCTGTTAACTTCTTCAACATTTTCATTAATTTCAAATATTGTGATAGCGTGGTTTCAAGGTTTTAGTGTAACTCTAAATGACATTAAATACATTTGTTGATAGTTTGTTAGCTTGTCCTCTATAGTAATCATTGATAACAGATATAACATCTACAAAAGAATCAGTAAGTGAAAAAGTTTATGCCGAAACATATTTCATCATTAAAGTTGGTTTCGAGTGATTTTGTCGCTAACTTCCACTGATCAAATATTGTTACTTTTCGTATTAGTTTAAATAAACAAAACTGTATTATCTATTGAATAAAGGTTCATTATCTATCATACTCTGTCCTACGAAAATCCCATTAATGGCAACGTTTAAGGTAAATCGTAAAGAAATAAAGTTATTAATATTAAACATATTGGACATCCGGGAAATGCCAGAAAAGTAAACTAGTTAATCATAAAGAAGGAGAAAAATTATTCATTATGTACTAAAAGCAATTCAGTATGCTGGGTGGACTGCTATAAGTTGAGGGTTAAACCAATATTAATTTAAATTGAATAAATTATGTGTCAGTGAGATGCATATGAATTACTGATACTAAGACTACACCCAAATTTGAGATCACTGGATTACGAAGATAAAACACCTAAAATTACTGGATAAATGAGATCACTCAGATCGCTGAATCATTGAAGCCAAGCACATATCCACGAATATCACTGAGATCATTGAATCCCTAAGATCGCATACATATCCTCTGAAATCACTGAGATCCCTTGATCATTAAGATCAGAAACACATTCACTGATATCACTAATATCTTCTGAAATCCTTGAATTATTGATATACCTGGAACACTGAGATCCCGGAACCAAATACATTTCGCTCTCTTTCTCAGATAAGTTCATCACTGAGATCAAATACATTCACTCAATTAAATGGATCACTGAAATCACTGTATGGGCGAAATCAGAAATTGATTGAGATCCATGAGATAGCACACACATTCAATAATATCACTGATATCCCACTCCAATTTAGTGAGATCAGTAGAACACTTGGAACACTGAAATCACACATACATTCACAGAGATTACTTATATCACCCATATATTTATTTAGATTACCGGATCACTGATACAGCACACATTCAGTTGCATCATACATATGCACTGAGAACACTGAATTACTTATATGAGTGGGTTACTGATAATATTTGATTACTGACATCCCACACAGATTAACAGAGATTTCAGGATCACCGAAGGACACACATTTACTGGTATCATAGGATAACTGACATCACTGGATAAATGTGTTCACACACATTCATTGAGATTGTTGGGGTAATGAGGTATCACACACATTCACTAAGATCACTGAACCAGTAAGACCGCATACATATATACGGTGATTTCAGGATCCCTGTGATAGACAAATTCACTGGAACCATTGGATAACTGATCAGTTGATAACCATGCGCAGGCTCATCCACTAAAATCATTGGATCAGTGATATTACGCAGATGCATTAACTGAGATCACTAGTCCCTTATACCACCGGATCACTTAAATCTCTTACAAATTCGCTGAGATCACTGAATGTTGTTTTATATATATATATATATATATATATATATATATATATATATATATATATATGATGGTGTATGGGTTCTCGTCACACACGATGTAAAATAAATGCTTTTAAAAGACCTCGGAATTATCCTTATAAAAAAAAGGAAAACCCTGTCCCCCGTACTCCACATCCAGCTGTGCTGATTATTTGCTCATCCTTAATGGCTGTCACTGTAATCCCCGAGCACAAATCCTAGATACGGGCTTATTCCATCGCTGTGTGTATTCAGCCATCATCTTTCAAAAGGCCCCAGAGCAAATGTATTATGTATGGTTGTTTTTAATTATCACCAAAAGCGAAATTTTGGAAATCACTACGGTACAGAGATTAAAGATAAATATCTGCTTGAGAAGTCTCAATGTCTAATTAAATTTAGGTTAGACATAGATTGTATTTACATTCTGAGTTTAATCTCAGGAATAGCATAATTTTCATCCCCATCAATTTCAACTACCTATCAAGATTCCCTCATTTAATAAACAACTACATCTCAATGCCGTTCAAAGATTCTTCGAATAAAAAAATAAAAAAACCGAAATATTTCCTTTAAATTAACATTTAAATTAAACATCATTACTTATACTCAGAAATCCTTTCTCGGCCAATATGTATTATTCCTAGTCAAACTATCAATATGTATTTTTGTTGTTGATAGCTGTCAGCATATAACTAAATGAACGGAGACGGCTGTAGAGAAAACTACTTCCTATTTCCTTCAGACAAATTGAGCGGAATTATTATCAGCTGGCCAATAGGCTGGTCAGTCTAGCGACAGTAAGGGATGGAGAAAAAGCAAAAAGCTGGTTCGTTTGCACGGGCCTCATCAAGTGGACAAGGACGAGGTCGGGGGACGCTCCAAGTGTCTGTCATATGGATGACCGATGTAATCTCGTTCGTATCCACATGGGATATTGCCTTGCGGTCTCGTCGTTGCTAAGAAACGCAGTATTCGTCCCTGATCAATATTTGCTCGGTGCCGCTTCGATTGTAGACGGCACTGAGATTTGATGAGGGTGAGAGATGAAAGAAAAAAATGAAGAGAGAATAAATGAGTAGCGAGTTGGAGAGAGGTGTAAGAGCGAAAAAGAATCGGGACTTATGATAAGAGAAAATGAGGGAAATTCGTTAATATTGTAGAAGAGAAAGACCGAGACAAAGAGATTGTGAGAGAGATGTAAAAGAAAAACAGGATAAGGAGAGGGTAAAAAGAAAGTGTACTGGGTGGAGAAATAAATGGAGAGAGAGAAAAGAGAAGGCAAATAAAAAAGAACGATGTGAGAATAAAAAAAGAAGAGAGATATACATTGAATGAAGAGAGATAATAAAGAAGAAGAAAGAAAGAAAGAATGAAAAAGGAGGTGGGAACGAAAAAAACAGGTAAAAACGAAGGAGGTTAGAAAAAACGTAGGAGGTTAGAAAAAAAGAAGAAAATAGATGAAAATTAAGAGAAGTGAGGAGAAAAAGAGTGAGTTAAGAGAAAAGAGAGAAACAAAAATTGAAAAGAATGAGGAAAAAAGAGGAAAGTATAATAATCAAAGAATAAAAATAGAACGAAATAGAGGCAAAATAAGGTTTTGAACACGGGAGAAATGTATGCAAGAAAACACGGAAAGGGGACATGAGAAAGTGTACTGAAAAGAATATGGGGAAAATTGGAGATGAGGAAGAGGAAACGTAATTGCTATTGAGAATTGAAATCTGAGAGAGGGTATGAGAACTAAGGTAGAGAGTAGCAAAATAGAGGAAAGAAAGGCAGAAAGAGAAAAAAGAACGAAAGACGGAAAGAAGCGAGAAAAAAAGATGAAACATATGTGAGACGAGAAAAACGTAAACAAATAAAGAGCTACATAGATGCAATATTGTGAAAAACTTTATTAAGGATAGAAGCAAGAAAAAGGGAAAGAAGAATATCAAAAAAGAAAGGAAAAAAAGAGAAGACTCGAATAAAAAAAAAGTCGGAAAAAGAAAGGAAGGAATGTAAACCATCATGGGTGACGCAAATTCAGTAATGGGAGTATGCAGTTGACAAGTTTATATGTTGGATTCTGAGTGGTTCTTTGTTGATTAATGTATGACTAACGAATGCAATAGTTTTGTCTCTGTGTAGGTAGATTTAAAAAAAAAAGCGCTTCTATCATTCTGCTGTGTATGCTGATAATAAAGTAAAAGTAAAGTCGTCGGGGCGGCCTAAAGTCGGTATCAGCCAGTCAGCGAGGGAGTCTATCCCCTTTTAATAGCGCTAGACCAAGGAGTGTTTTTTGGGCGTCTGAGTGGAGTGCCCCACCTACCATCAGCTCCTTACTTTACCGCACAGATCCCTGTGCTACTCATACGCTGAGTTGGCGAGGACAGTTATCGAACTAGAAACCTTTTGGTTTCTAGCCAAACGCTCTACCGACTGAGCTAACCCGGCCCCTATAGTCCCTATATATTAGGAACTCCTTAGTTTCGTTTTATTAATATAGTAATTAACCAACTATACTTGGTTTGTGATCTGGCCATTAGTATGGTAGACACCCATGAGAATCGAACTCACTGCCAATGATCGCTTGCTAACAACTACACTACGAAAGAGGAAGTTATTTGTTAGTGTAAATAATTAGATAATTGCTGAACACAATTTTAAATAACTCAATATTTTCCCGCCCAGTCGGCAGAGCTTAGAATATGCTGAGTGTATCTTCTGCAGTCATCCAAGACCCCTATAAAAAGGGATGTCCTAGGTATGACACTAAACTGCATCTGATGTTGAGACTTCGGTTTTGGAGATTTGGAGTAATGTGAATACACACTACTCCAATTTTCACTCTAATCCGGAATGGTTGTCCCTGTTAGGATTCTATGCATGGGTTAAATAGATCGGTTTAAACATTTTTCATATTCGACAGAAATACTTTATTCCATATACATATACGTTATGAATGCTTGTTTACTGAAAGTTATTATTTTCTTGAAATCATACAACTGTGTAAATTATTTACATTAGATAGGAATACTTGATATCATATAACTATCTGCCAAAAAACTATCAAGAAACAGCTCCAGAAAAATGTAAGTATAAATGTTAGATGAACGCAATACCCTTACATCTATGCATAGAATAACCCTAGACAGGTTGAAATGCTGTTAAAATAAATCAATCAAATCAAACGACATTTTTCCTAAATAGGGTAATTTTTATTAATATCTCGAATGATAAATTCCAGTTTGTGAAAAATGGCAATTTTCTCGTAAACATCAGATTTTAATTCATTATTTTGGTTATATCTATCTAAACGGTTTGGATGCAGTGCTGACTCATTTAAAAACCTTCCAAATTCTTGAGTCTGACTGACTCTCGTCTCAGGAATGAGATTTTATGCCATTGAGTTTTGACCTATTCAAGTCGTCCACATCTGATAGCCGGACGCTGAGGTTGATGGTGGGGGGAATCATATGACAGCTTTGTATTTATTAAATTTCATGATATTTAACGAACTTTTAAAAAAATCAGTGTCAATATACACTAAATCTTCTCAACCAGATATACTATTAATGCAGTTAAAATAGGGAAATGCATTGAAACTATCCATATAAATATGTCCTCGTGTTCATATGTGAAAAATTAGTTTAGTATATTTTAAATTTTAAATTGAAAACAGTGCAACGAGACACTGGAAAACCCTC
Source organism: Doryteuthis pealeii (assembly GCA_023376005.1). Taxonomy (NCBI): domain Eukaryota; kingdom Metazoa; phylum Mollusca; class Cephalopoda; order Myopsida; family Loliginidae; genus Doryteuthis; species Doryteuthis pealeii. The sequence goes on from CM042144.1 coordinate 95,251,948, forward strand.
GGGTATTAAAAGAGGAATAACATATTCGAGAAATGTTCATTCTGAAATCTTACATGAACCAATATATTTCAATGAATTTTCCGTTTACCTAATTAGTGGTATAAATGTACATAGGTATAACATAATATTCATTGCACATGTTTGAATATTAGAATATGAAATTTCTATACGTCAGTTTTAGATAAATATCAATATTACAACGTTATATTATTATCTAGCTAAATTGTTATTATAGATAATTATAGTTACATATCTATGTACATTTATGTATAAAAAATAGACAGTTTAAACATTTAACAATAGATTCTTGGAGATATTTGAGAATAAAGAAAAATTGATGATCAACACTTCTTTTCATTCAAGAATAATTTGATATTGAATGAATTCTTTATAAATGTATTTTAGGATCAGGTAGGAATTCAATAGAAATGCAATCCCAAGAATTCAGCACTAAATAGCAGAAAATGGGGGAGGAAACCTCAATTAATTGATAGAATGAAATTATTACAGAAAAAAAAAACATGAAGAAAACGAAATAAAATAATTAATAAATAGCAAAGAACGATTTAGGAAACGGTACTGCACTGCGAAGAGAAAAAAATAATGATTAATTAGCACTAAACACACACACACATTAGATTATATATATATATATATATATATATATATATATATATATATATATTTCTTTGCGTGAGTGGATACATTCTGTGATTCTTATACGTATTATTGCCTTGACAATTTAGTCCTTAATTAATTATTAATTATTTTTTGTCTTAAGTTGCACGCACGCACACACACACAGAGACTGACAGACAGAAACACATACACACATGCAGGCACACACAGAAACATATATATATATATATATATATATATATTCTGTTTTGAAGATTATGCTCTGTTTTTTCAACTGTTACTAGAATATATATATATATATATATATTATATATATGAGTAAAGAAATAACAAAAGACTTAGAGATTTCGCATTATAGTCTATTTCAGGGGGTTTAGACAAATAGTCTAAATCTCCCGACTCATCAGATGTGAATGATGAAATTTTTTATTACTTTAAAGGCATTTGAAAACAGATTTTTATTTATATATTTTTTTAATTTTTTTAGAATTTTGTAGTCCTGTGATATGAATTCCAAATGTAATCCTTGATGTTGCAAAAAAGGGAAAAAAAAATATGTAGGAATGCTTCTTCCTCCTGGAGCACTAAAATCACTTAACATCATAGAAAAAATCCAACCGAGAATCATGAGTACCACGTTTAATGGCAATCCCTGTATGACTGTAGTCTCGGGATATATATGTGTTTGCGTATGTGCGTGTGAATGTATATATGTATAAATTTATTTATATTTTTATATATATATATATATATATATATATATATATATATATATATGTGTGTGTGTGTGTGTGCGTGTGCGTGCGTGTTTAACGTTCCCCCTGGAAGTTCCCTTATTTATATGACATTTAAAAAATCTAATATCATCAGCAGAATGTTTTATTCTTATGTAAGTAGTGGGTAGGGGGAGTATATAGGTTGATTCACTTCAACATTCTGGCGTTTCTGTGTGATGAAGAAAAAACAGATTCTAAGTGAAACACCTGAATGCAGGTAGTTTGTATTGTAGACCAGTATATCAAGCATCCTCATCCTCCTTTCGAAGGTCACCGGTCACTTTACAGTGACCTACATGTCGCTGTTAAGGCTATGCTACCCGAAACCCATATTCCCTAATGAGTCTACGTCCCCCTAAACGGTCAATAGCTCGATGATTCTATTTCATTGACGTTGTTTGTTTTTAGACTTACACACACACACACACGCACACGCGTACACGTGTATGTGTGCGCACACCTGTGTGTTTAGGCAGTAGATCTTCTTGAACGCATTTTTAGAAATTAGAAATTCTTGTTTAGCTTATTATTCAGTTTTTCTCTTTGTTGAAGAAGATGTCGCAATCACACATAGAATAACCCAACAAGGGTTGACATGCCTTAAAATCCAACAAACCGATGAGGAAAAAAAAAAGAAAAATCTGAAAAAAAAAATTCAAATACCCAACAAAAATGAATAAAACAAAATGTCTTCAGCACAAAATAACCGAACAAGGTTTGATATGCCGTAAAAATCAAAACAAACAACCAAATGTAGAAAAAAAAAAGATAGAAAAATCTGGAAAAAAAAATCTAAATACCCAACAAGAATGAATAAAACAAAATGTCTTCAGCACAAGATAACCCAACAAGGGTTGATATGCGATAATAAGGGTGCGTGCGATAATATTCACTCATTTTCAGGACGTATGTGCTTCTAAGTTGTGTAGTGCGAGGTTGCCTATGTTTTCAAGGGATTTGTTTATATTAGCATGACATGCATGAATGTTTATGTCTTGCTTTGACGTATAGATAAATAGCTAAAGGATCACATCACTGTGGATCACATTGGGGTAGTAACTCAAATGTCTCTTAACATTCCCTCTTTCAAGCTAAAAGCCGTCCAATCTTTATAATTATCGCTATCCTTTCCTAAAACTTTCTAACTCTTTGTAGAGCAGGCAGGTCAAACATGCGACCCTCACAAGCCCAAGAGCGACCCACACGCAGACTGTGCTCTCATACGGCGTTTTTACTGAACCCCAGTTTATTTGAAAAGTTGTTGTACACATCAAGTCTTAACACCTCTATGATTGTCGCGTCATCATTGCTTATATGGCAAATGCTTTACCCTTTTTATCCTATATGTGTTAGAAAGGGGAGGGGTGAAGGATCTTTGTATAATAGGTATGGGGTTAAAATTAATCTAATGGTGTTCGAACTTTAAAACTGTAGGGTACGAAAGTTCAAATATGCGGAACTCAGCAAACACAAGTGCGACCCGCACTCAAACTGTGCTCTCAGACGGCGTTTTTTACTGAACCCCATTTAAAAAAAAAAATTTTCCAAAGATTCTTTGGGGGAAACGGTCGTTTATTTTTCATTAAATGTGTTCTTAAGAACGGTCAGTTGTCAGCGCATTGTTTTCAACGGTCCATTTTAAGTTGCCAGGAGGAAGTCGCTCTTGACTTTTCCTATCTTGAATCAATACATGGCTAAAATTAAAAGGGACAGTGACACGTGTACGTCTTATTATTTGAACTCGGTCTGTAATAGTCTTTTTCCTTTCTTTTTCAAGAATTTTTTTTTTTAAATATGTATTCATTGGCTTTTAGCTGATAACAAATAAATTAATGATAGCAACCATCACTTTCTGTCATTAATGCTATATAGTGTTTTAGTAGTGTCAATTGGATCCCGTTATACGGCAAACTGGCCAATGTCACAGTGCAGCACGAAAGAAGCACTGCAATATCTGCTAAGAAAAATCGTCGATAGTCAGCCCTAGTTTGGAAAAGTGACGCCTGGTGTCTCAGCATTGACCATATCTCCTTTGAAAACACCCGCAAGACCACCCTCAAGGACAAACCGTGTAGGAAAAAGAACCACAACACAATGCCATCAAACACTGACCAGACCTTCAGCTACAGTCGCTGCGACCGTGTCTGCTTGTTCCTCATTGGTCTAATTAGCCACAAACATGCCTGCAGTTTACGTGGACCACTCCTTAATCTTAAGTCATGATGATGATTTTCAACAAGAAGTTCTCAAATATCTGCGGTGGTATTTTGGTATACTATGATGTGTTTGTTGATGTAAGAATGGCACTCATATTGATTGAATCACCACGTGGGAAGATGATGAGGGTAATTTTGCGTTCAAGAAAAACGTGTCATAAGTATAAATAGTTCTTTGTTTCACTCTTTGCCCCGAATAGTTTGGTTCCCATTGCCTTTTCAGTTTTCATTTACACACACATTCCACATTAGATTAAAGAACCCAGTTCTCAGATGTGTGGTTTCGGTCTTTTTTTTTTAGTTTTTCTCTTACTGGCATCATTATTTCAACCGGTGAACTGTACTCTTCTGTGATTTTAGCTCTGGGTCAGTACTAATTATAACTATTAATTTTTTTATGTCATCGGATTTTTAATATTGCATCCATCAGCACAGTACTAATTATGGATGCCGTGTGGAAGACCTGAAGTAACGATGGCAGATTGGGACGGTTGCCGAGAGAGTCATGGTAATCGATAGTCTCAGCGTGACATTATGATGATTTGATGTGCGAATTCTAAGCGATCGTTTTAAAAATTAATAAATAATTTGTATGAATTATTTTCTTCTCAGTCCATATCTTGATCGTCACTTCCTTTTTCTTTCTCATTCCCTGGTGTTCGTAATATTCTTTTAATTTGATCATCGACCGGATACATCTGCTCATTATATATATATATATATATATATATATATATATATATATATATATATATATACTTTGCATAAAACAAAAGATTTTATAAATAAATTTTGCTCTACATTGTATTGAGCACTTTGTATTTGTTCTTTCTCGGTCTTAACCCCTGGATACTGTGCGCTTCCAACGATCGTACTCGTACCCACCGGTAAGCCACAACTATAACGCGTGTGTATATATATGTGTGTGTGTGTGTGTGTATAACAATGAAAACAATCTGATTTATGCACTTATACATTCCACATTTCCCCGTAATAGATATTCCGTGAATGGTCACTAAAGAGATAACATTCTCGAAAAGATAAGTTATTCTCTACCGGTGATTTAAAATTGTGGTATGAATCATTCTAAGGTGAGTATGGTTTGTAAGAAGACAAAAACGAAATGCGAATATTCATAGATATTTATGTTTTCTTTCAAACAAATAATGCGCCTTGTCCGACCAGGAGTTACTGAAGATGAAATATTCCCCTACACGGAACATAGAGTGTCTTTAAATAACTATTAGCTGATACAATAAGCGACGAAAATGTTCTTGGATGAACATTTAGGTACGATAGACACTATTTTCATTTATTTTAAACGCTTTTCTTTATTTCATTTAAAAAAAACACAAATGTATATAATAAAATATGTCATTTTAATTATTGAACTAATCAATATAACATTACAAAATTCCAATATTTTGAATGCTAAAAAAAGTTAATATTATAAACTTAAATGTAGTGAACAATTTTATCTCTTAATTGTAGTAGAGATATGTACGTCTGAAGACATTTCTCGAATAATAGTTTCATACTCCGTAGGCAGGGATTAGATACCTATCTTCAGAGGAAAAATTGGAGTAAGTTAACGACAGATTTTTTCTGATACAAAAACCATTTTCCTCTATTCTGTGGTGATTGTCCAGATGTGTTCTGGGTGTAGGTCACAGTCCCAAAGCGATTTTCATTCAGTTCTGTCGGACGTAAAAGATAGCTTAATAATTTTTACGTAATGATTAATATAAAATCACAAAAAGAGTATAGTTACTTTTTGTACATAGGTATCTTGGTTTTATAATTAATTAATTAAGTTTTCAATGAGTAAAATACGTTTAAAAACTACATATATGCGAAAAGTAAGTATACTCTTTTTGTGATTTTATCTTCATCATTACGTAAAAGTTATTGAGCCATCTTTTACATCCGACAGATTTTAAAAAGTAAAGCACTTTTCGCCTCTGGAACTGTAGCCTAGTAGTGCGGAGTACACACTTTGTTGTTTTTACTCCTAGATTTCCTCTGACTCGGAATGTACATGTGAGACTCCGATGTGATTTGTTTAAAATTTGTTATTATTATATATGTCTATTGAAACGAGATAAATATATACAAACAAATGATTATTATTAAATAGGAATAGATGCTTTAAAACATTCTAATTGCCAATTAACTATTAGTATTATAGATATTCATTTTTAATTCTATTAGTTTTGTAAATATATATTTTTAATACTATTAGTATTATAAATATTCATTCATGATTCTTTGTAACGAATCTTTATCTCTACTTACAACCTACTAATAATTGAAAAAGTGAACATGGGCATAAAATAGCCCAACAAAGGTTGACGTGCCGTAAAACTAACCACAAATCAATCAACAACCAACGAACCAACCAAATAATCAACCTTTTCAAATATCTTGACTATGATGGAAACAATATTTGCCTGTTTCTAGTCGATACTATGGATTTTTGTATTGTTACTATCATTATTAGCTGTTTCCTAAGCTTTGATTTCATTCCAGGTAGGGAGTGTAATTAGACTAGTATGAGTTTTTGCTAAAAAAGAAATCCTCCTTATTAGTATGAAAGATATAGTACTAGCTAGATGAAAAGTTTTACAGCAGATTTTAGACACAATCCTCTACACAGAGAAAGTCAAAACATCATTATTTAATCATGAAGTTTACTGACTTTTCTATATTCGTACACGACCGTCCAATTATAGATTCTTGGTTTCTCTTAGGAATTTTGTTTTGTAGATATTATTAAATCTTTTAAATCTCTAAAAAAAGGACTGGTTAGTAGAAAGAAATAAGTGTTATTTGGCATGTGAACCAGCTAACCACTTTAGTTTCATCAGCACAGGTTCTCCCTACAGTTATTTGTAAGTAATAGGGTAGACTAGACTCTTTAACAGGTCTAGGGGGGAAGAAAAATCAAATGTTCAAACCTGTTAAACTCTACTTAGAAATTAACTTGTTCTCATGTCTTGCTCAAGTGGTAAACACAAACACAAAAGAGAGTCCAGGTTATGAAAAAAAATCAAAACTGAATTTAGTTTGTATAGTCTTAAATATGATTTTTTCTCCAATAAATGTATTTTTAAGGAGGCATTTATGGCACAGCGGTGAACTGAAATCGGCGTACCGTGTTCGAATCCTGAAAGAGGCTATTCACGTTTAATTTCGCGCTAAGACTATTCGTAAAGGCAATACTACATTTGTTATACTCCCACTTATGGGTAGTAGGAAAGACTGTTTAGTAAGACAACTCTGAATTCAAGCCAGCTTTACTTTGTTTAGGAATTTATGTTGTGTCGCTTCCTGTTAATGGCAGAGGGGTTGTTAAGTTTATATTTGCTTGTATCTAGTCATATTTACATGTACCTGCGACAACACATAGATTTATTCTTTTTTTGTAATGAACAAGTGGTTTAAATTCAGCATTCAAATGTATTGTCAACGATCAAAGTGGAACCCACATGTTCGTAGCTTTTAAACAAATTGTAATGTCTGAACGATATTTTAATATCTTATGGTCGAATTTAGATTTTGAAAAAAAAAAGGTATTGTACAATAGTTTTATTATTATCTTAATAGTGTTTATTTATTGTTTTCAGAGAGTAACTGTTGTATATATATATTGTGAGAATTATTTTTCTCCTCCCCCTCTTTCTATAACCTGGTAGCGAGTTGGTGAGGTGGTCGCCAACTGGGTTGTCCCACTTCCCTCTCTTGAAGCTGACACCCCCTCGTAGTGGTTTATACCAAGGCCTTAAAAGTCCGGCTGCGAGGCCGGTGAACAGAACAAGCTGAAAGCGAGTTGTGTATACGTGCAATTCCACATTACTTCTTTCCCCTCAACTAAATGACCCAGTACGAGTAACAGTGGGTCGCGTTTTTAAAGTGGTTAGCTGCAAAGCCCACTAAATTTCGCAACCACTTTATTTACCTGGTCTGGTGGCTACCCGACTAAAGCTCGCTACTGGCCCCTCCCCGCTGCGTCGGGATAAATGCCTCATATTTACCCCGACAATATAAGCCAGACAAAATTATCTATGATTTGGATTTATGATCAAGATTTCTCTAGTGAATGCCTGATGGTAATATAACAGAATGATAATTAAAAATTCTTATATGTTTCTCTTTCTCTCTCCATATGGAGAGAGAAAGAGAAACATATATATATATATATATATATTTCTCTTTCTCTCTCCATATGGAGAGAGAAAGAGAAACATATATATATATATATATATATATATATACATATATATATATATATATAATATATATATATATGGGGGGAGGTAAGTGTGTGTGTGTCTTTGAGTGTGCGAGCGTGTGCATGCAACGTGACAAAACATCATGTCACGTGGCAATCTCCTCACACCATGAATACGGTTGATTAGCCATGTTTCTCCTATTTCAATATGACAAGACAACTTCACGTGCTGTAATGGCCAGGAAGATAGATAATCAGACCATCCTTAAATCATGGCCTTGTGCCTCACTTAGGCTACGCTTAGTAAATAATCATTTACATCTGACAATTGTGTGATCCACAAGAAGTTTTATGAAATGGATTTAAATGTGCTATTTTCCGTTTTACACCTGACCTATCATAATAGCTTTATGTGATCCTTTTATGTACGTATCTTATGTGCATTATATCCTAAACATATTTACCCAACCAGTTGGCCATGGGTAGGGTGTCACAAAAAATCACAAGTATGGGGCTGCAATAAGAATAACACTCGTAATTCGGTTATAATTAATCGGCTAGATAACCTTGCTAACCACTAGGCAACGATATGAAGCCTTTAATATTTTTAAACTAAATAAAAGCACATACTGACTCATTCAAACTAAGGTCATATTTTTCTTGCAGAGAGCAGACATGAATTATTTATTTACTAAAACGTATTGCCAGAATTCCATATTGAAGAAGACATTTTTCTTTGTTTATCAAGCTTGGAAAAGGAGCAACATTTCGGAACTACACTCAGGATATTTAGAATATTACTCAGCAACAATATTTACTAGATTTAAGTAGAGGTACTCATGTTTTGATGGTTATCCTCGTAAGAAATGGATTCGGCAAGCCGAGTTCAAATTTGAAAATGCCGTTTGCATTTCACTTCACGCTAATTTCTCTGGAAAAAATATAAATCCCTCTTTCGTCCATCAAATTGTAGGTAAATAGTAAAGCAGAATGGTTTATCTAGGTAAGGCTACAAGTTAAAGAGTCGGAAAAATTTAATTTAAACTAGCTTTAGTCCGCTTAAAAATAACATTGTGTCACATCCTGTTTCCTGGCGAAGGAGTTGGATAAATGCATACAGAATTTAGTGTAATGCTGGTTAAAATCACGTGTTTGAAGCAACCGCTAACTTTTGCAGTAGTTTTCCCAATGCCGTTATTTAGATTGGTTTAGTAGATAATAGGGAAATATATGCATAGAAAATTTAACAGCCAAGTTAGAGGTTCTCAGCTGCCTTGAAAATCAATATCTGAAACTTTCAGGAAGAACACACGATATGTTATTACTATATGGGAATGTTCATATGTCTGAATAATGAGCGATTGAAAGTCTGGGTTTTACAATGGCAAAAACTTGGCGCCTACGAATAATACATAACTGTCTCAAAACATCGAACTTACTTGGTGGTATGCAGAAAAATATTCTTTACCTTTGCGAATATATATATATATATATATATATATATATATATATATATATAAGTAAGTAAGTAAAGTCGTCGGGGTGGCCTTATGTCGGTATCAGCCAGACAGCGAGGGGATCTTTCCCCTTTTCAATAGCGCTAGATCAAGGAGATTATTTTAGCATCTGAGGTGGAGCGCCACACCTACCATCAGCTCCTCACTTTACCGCACAGATCCCTGTGCTACTCATACGCTGAGTTGGCGAGGGCCAGTATCGAACTAGGAACATTGTGGTTTCTAGCCGAACGCTCTACCGACTGAGCTAATGACATGAAAATCGTCATATCAAGTTTTTTTCTTAAATTAGAATAGTGGTCTAATCCTGGCTAATAGAGCAAGGGGAAATCTAAATTAAATAAATGTTTTCTCATCTCTGCATACCAGTCGCATCATTATATACTGAATGTTTTTTTAAAAGATACAATCTTCAGATGAAACATATAAGTAGAATGGACGAAGAAGAACTAATAAATACTCAGTATTTATTCATCTGACTTCTTGTACTTTCTTCGTAAGTATCATCTAAAGATTGTACCTTTTTTGAAAATTCAGGATACTTAGAGGGATATTAGAAAATACGCAAATGCATGACGCACGCACGCATATATATATATATATATATATATATATATATATATATATAAATAATCACAATTATATTCAATTAGAATTACAATACTTGCATTCTGGAAATACAAGAAATATACGAAAGTTCTACAATACACCAAAAGTGCATTGTCGAATCTCACCTGAAGATCAATTAACCGACAGTTATGAGAGACTTTGATTTTACTATATTATATATATATATATATATATATATATATATATGTGTGTCTGTCTGTCTGTCTTTTCTGCCTGTGCTTTTAGTGCGTTCACAAAAGTTAATTGTTGTTATTGTCATTTGGAATATTTGCACTGGCTTTAATTAAAACGCTTCGTAAATCGAGAAATGTGTATACCACATCTCGAAAGAGAGAAAAAAGGTAAGCATTGAAGAAGGGAAGGAAGGAAGTAAAAAAAAAAAACACCGATTGAAATAAATTGAAAAGTATGTAAATTGAAAAAAACGAAAAAAAAAAAAAAAAACAACAGACTATTTCATGATATTTTAACAGCAGAGATTGCCAAAAATTCCTTCCTCGATTTAAAAAAAATTATACTATACAAATTTGAAATTTCTTTTAAAAGCAACGAACACTGAAAATTGAAATTCTTTTAAAAGGTTAATAAAATGTAATATTTTGATCTTGTTGACATAATGTGAATTTCTGTTAAAGAAACTTATTCAATAATCAGAATAAATTTCTGGGAAAAAAAGAATTAGAGACGGTGGATTTTACCTTAAAAGCCTATCAGTGTATTTATAGTATTTCGCTTTGAAAATAAGTTCAGTATTTAGAACCAGAAATATTTAGTATTTGATCTTTTTCTACCTTTGTGATCTTTGAATTATTACTTCATAGAGCCTGTCAGCTTAGCGAATATATGGTGAGGCTTCGTGACAAACATGAAAAAACTGACATTTATTAATAAAGATCTAATTTTATTTTCGGTTGCAGAATTCCAATGCAATAGAGTTTAGTAATACATAAGGATTAATAACATTTGTTTTAATTGTGAAATTTTGTAACAGAAATACGAAACATTCTTACATCTTTGGATTAAATTACAAAGTGGTCCGAAAGTAAATTCATCCTACATATTGTTGTAATTTTATTATTTTTAATAATATAATGTATAAATTATGCAATTATTTCACCTATGAAAGAAATATTTAAAAATTAAATTATTTTCTAGAATTATGAATGTATTTTACCTCTAATATCTATATGTCGTGGGTGACAAGTCTTTCGGACCACCCTGTATATATATATGTTTTTTTTATTGTAAAGGTGTTATTTTCCATTGCTGATATTGAATATATATAATATATATATATATATATATATTCAATACCAGCAATAGAAAGTGTGTGTGTGTGTGTGTGTGTGTGTGTGTGTGTGTGTGTGTTTCCATGTGTGTGTGTGTAAAACTGGATGAAAGAGAAACTGAACAAAAAGTGGGGAAAAATTTAATATGAGAGAATCCGAAGGAAATAAGACAGTGAAGGAAATAGTTAGATTAAATTTACAACTAAACTAAATCATGATTGAATGAACGTATATCCTAAGGCAAATGCAAACAAATCTTCGAATTTAGTTTAACTTGCTCAATTATGTGGGGAAAAGAAAAGAAAATCCAATATTTTCCTTCTTCAAGTGTGCGTTCCTCGACTGAAACTAATAATTTCACGATACAATATACATTTTTTGTGTTTTTTATTAATCATTAATTTATTTTTATCCGATCTTTACATTTCCGATTTATATTTGGAATCAATATTCCTTGGTGTAGTTGAAGTGAATCTAGATAAGAATAGCTGGTGGCAGACCCAATTTTCCAAATTCATAAACTCCTCACCTATGGACGCATGAATATATTGAGTTGGAATCGTGAGTATGACAATCTTCTAATCGTACAGCATTGTATAGTTATCTTCAGAAAGCCTTTTTGCCAACTAATTTAATATTGCCATGTGTTCGATCCCCACTGTCTCTCCATTATTCTATATCATTAACTATAAGATACAATGATTCAGTTCATTTCTATTTTAATCTTTGCAAATTTTTTACACTAGTTTTAAATTTCAAATGCTGGCGTTTCACTGAATTTTGAGTTACAGCAAGTTTACAAGACTCTTCTAAGTATTCTAGTTAATTTTTAAAGTGCTGTGATCTAGATAGCCTCTTATCTCCTATTCACCTAGTTTCATTTTCAGACATTGGGAACCGTTCCAAGGGCATAAACTACAATTGTATCACAGTCACCTTAATATTCCTTTTTCTTTTTAGCTCTCTAGCAAGATCCAGGTATTTGTTTTTCGTTTTATTTTATTTTCAATCAGTGGTCCGCAGGATCGTCAAGATCTACTAGATAAACATTTATTTCCTTCTTGTTAATCAATACTTGGTCTGGTCTTCTGTTCGGTATTGTGGGAACTGTTTGTATCAAAGTCCCAGATGATTTTATGGGTATCATTTTCTAGGATATATTCTGATTTGTGTATAAACCATTTTTTAGCAAGTTCAAATTTATATCTCTTGTACAATTTTCATTGGCTCACCTTTCCAACCCAGTCATGTCTAGTCTTGTATTTCTTTTGTACCTGTTTTCTGCATTCGTTTATCATGTGAGATTAACCGTTTCATTGGTCTAAGTACATAACAGAATTTGCTATTTTCACGTATTTTCAATTTCTACATTGACATAATTAGTTCTTATATCATTATTTTGTGCTGCTAACAAAAAATATTCACTTTCTCTTTTAAGTTAACTTTTAGCAAAATCAAGCTCATTTTGTATGCGAATTCCTTAGTTTAACGCTTGAAGTATCCATAAAGTTGTTCTTTGTTTGTTTTTCATGTGATTGTTGTTTTTTTTTTTTTTTTTTTTTAGATTTTGACTTCTACATCTCATATTTTTGTTACTTGTTGCAGTGATACGCATTTCTTGCATTTTCTTGTATATTACTGTGCGGAATTGTTACATTTACACAATCCTCAAAGCTGCTATTTTCTTTCCGTTTATAGTTATAGTTCGAGTACCTTTGACTTGAATGACAACTATATGAATAGTTAACAAGGATAAAAACAGAAAGTAATTTAGGATATTTGTTTTTAAATTTAAAGTCTGATGTAAGTTGCAACCCTTGGACCTTATACCAAACAATGAACACGCAGGAAGGAACATTTGATCGAAGCAGATGATTATTTTTTGCAGACGGGTGAGATTTTTTATGGAGGAGACAGAAAAGATTTTTAAGATAGTGGATCCATTTTTAAGGTAACAGATCGTAAAAAATGTCTACAGTATGATAATTTTCGAAGCGGTGGTTATTTCGTAGAACAAATAGGTATTTAATTTTTCCCTCCCCGGAACAAAAAGTAAATATCTCTAGAGTTTTATGTTTATCTATTTTTTTAATCCTTGTATGTTCATAAAAATCATTCTTCTACAATAAGGACTGTGTTGACATTTTTCTCCCTGAGAAGGAAATAGTAATTTCCTGGAACAACTTTATTTTCCTATTTTCTCTTGTGCTGAAATTGCTTAATCAAATAATTATTTCAAGTTATATTGTATTCTTAATTTTCTCTCGTTTTGATATTTGTAATATTGGAACGTTATATTAAATACGCATTTTCAATTCACTTCGTATTTCCCTGGATATTACTTGACAGTCTCACATTCACGGTTTAACGTACGAGTAATATATATATATATATATATATATATATATATATATATATATATACATATATATGTATGTATATATATATATATATATTATATATATGTGAGTGTGTGTGTGTGTGTAAATGGATATACAATACATGTAATGAGTATGTTCACCCTGCTTATACTATCTTGAAGAGTGTCGATTGAACTAATTGGTAAATTAATGCATAACAACTTACGTGCTACTTCATTCATCAACTCGCATATGTTTGACACTTCATAACTCCCTCCTGTCTGAAAATATTTTCAGGAATAAACAGTGATAAACTTAGCACAGCATAAATCTAAATACAAGGAATTCTCCTGGCGTGAAATCATTCAAAATTCTTTTCTTCGTTGCATTAACCTGATACCAATACGCATCTTCGCCATATCAACTGAGTAAGTTTAGGAAATATCACTTTAGAATTAAACAGGTGAATTAAGAACACATTGTACATGATGCTCATAATAACGTTGCTGAATGCTAGACTACTTTGATTACACTTTAATGAGTTTCTTTACGTGTAAACATATGCCTACATGAAAAACAAAATAATAATAGTACAGGAAAACAAATATAAAGTTCCTTTGGCACGAACTCAAATGCACTATAATATATATATATATATATATATATATACATATTTTAGTATAGGATGTAAAGCATGCTTTGTATATATATAAGTTATTTTGTAGTGTATATATATATATATATATATATATATATATATATATATATAATAAATAAGTAATCCACATACACGTGTTTCGGAGTATCAATCTTCATCAGTGTGGTTATACCGTTTAACAGCTACCCCTGGCCGGGTTCGAAACCCGAATGAACTTTCGTCCGCCAATCCTCTTACCCGTACGGCCATAGGCAGCTGTCAAATATAGGAGAATATTTAATCGCTACATTTCTAAGCGGAAATGAATTCACTAGAGGCCTCAAACATATGTAAACAAAGCGAGTTATTTTTTAGTGTAGTATGTAAAAACCTTTTAGAGTCATTCTAATCTCTCCAGATAGTTTTTGAGAGTATGAAGGATTTTGCACTGCACAATTCGGTGTTTCTTAAAGAAGATTAATAAAATGTCCAGGTTGTTGAAGAAAAAAAAAATCAACGAGAAAATAATTTCTTCTGAATCCCTAACCCGCTCACACTTCTTCATGTAAATTGTAAATTAAAACATTTGGATTCTAGCCCACATATATATTATATATATATATATATATATATATATATATATATATATATATATATATATTATGGGCAATTGGTAAATTGTGGTCTAAATCTAAATTACGTAACAATGAGAAATATACTGACATTTCATATTATTAGAAATACTAGTACAAAATAAGAAACGCCTCCGGGCGATGTAAAAATAGATTTTTGAAAAATATATTGCCTGAGGGGTGGGAGTAAAAAATTCAGCGAGTTTGTACCCTAAGTAAGTAAAATCATCAAATTCATTAGAGGAATAAAAAATAAAACAATTTGAAATGTAAACTTTAAATATGTATTAAAATAAAACATACTATATATAGATATATAATACCAGTCATGTATTTATTAGAACTTGTTTTAAAAAAACAATGATGACTGTCTAATGTAGCATGTTCAAATTTTGTGTGTATTCTATGTTATGACGATTTTGGGTAATGTGACGTAAGCAGTGACGTAATTTTTGTTACAGACAAAAACCGGAAGCGAATCTCCATTATTAATAGATTTATCCAAATTACCCGAAACTATCTTGAAATATTATGGATTACATTTCTCAAATGAAATCATTATAAACTGACATGTTCGGCGCTAGTGCGATTAGACATCTGCATGTAATACTTTCATATTAAAACAATGCTTTTTATTTTTGGAGTCGAAAGAGGGATAGTTTGTGTTTCTAACTCCATATATTTAGCTACAAAAAAGTACCCTAGCAGCTCGGGAAAGGTTTAAGAGAGTCCGATTTTGGTTTGCCGTCAATATCACTATAGTTAGGTTCTGCTCAATGTTGGCTGAATAACTAAGAATCACATCGGCCACACTAGGATCGAATCGAGATAAATTGTCATCAAACGATCATATAATATTAAGTTTGGGTTTTGCTTCCTTCTTTTTTCCTTTGTGAACCTGACACTTGGATTCTGCCCTTTCGACCAAAATCGACGGCCGACTACTTTTTAAAATCCAACATATCGTGGCTAGGGATAGGTTAACCGGTGAAACCGAACGACCTGTGGATCAGGACTGCAATATTATCACGTTGCAAGAATCGGTGCTAGCCTTAGAATTTATCACACAGTTACAATCTGAAAACACTTCCAAAATTATTCACGTTAGTTTGGTTCAAAAGACGTTTGGTGCAGTTCGTCGGATATTTGTAACGGCAAGTAATACGATAAGAGTAATACATTGTAATAAAATATCTCTCAGTTTTATTGTCCTTTGGTTTAAGAGATAAAAAGCCCCAGTAGTCAGTGAGTTCAAACGACTCTTTTGGTTTGCTATTCGCTGTCCAGTAGACTAGAATTAAACAGGTACTTTGTGCCAAAACGGATTTGACCATGTGAAATACCTGATAATACACTGTTTCGTTTAGATAATCGTCTCAGTAATAAGACAATACTTATCACTACAGAGCAGAATTTGACAGTCCATATTTTAAAAGTCGATAGCATTGATATGTAGATCGTTGGTACAATTATTTAATTAAAATCTCCGAAGATTAGAAGGAATTCTTGTCCGCAATAACTGGATTTTACACTGTCAACTTAATACTTGGAAGACCAACAAACATATTTATATTCCTATTGAAGTTTATGAAAAAATAAAAGAGATACTAATAAAATCAAGTTTTTACAGTCTTGGTAGGAACCTTACTTGTGTCATGACACTTTAGTGCTTCGTTGAAAATCCAATTCATAACCTTAACAAGAAAGGGTAACGGATGATACAGCAGAAGAAACGTCGTGATAACCACAATAAACAAAAGGAAACCAGTTTGAATGAATAAATGTTTTGTGAAAACTATTATTTCACAATCAAATTGAAATGATCTAATATCCAATATTCAGTAATTTACACAATTTTCGGAAAATATTAATCTTTGGATATAACCAAATTTAGAATCCTCTAACATCGACACTATTCAAGATTAAAATATCGATTTTATTATTGGTACTGAGAGTTCCCGACAAAACTTAATCCATGAAAAATTCAAATCTATTGGACGGCTGATTTGACATAGCATTCATAATTCAAAATCCACGTATATTAGCATTTATTACAATTTATTTATTTCAGTCATTTAGCGTGTAGTTCCAAGTATATAACTTATTGATATCAGACTTCTAACCTAGTCTATAAGACGATTGCATGGCTTGCCAAAAATAATATAGCTCTACAAACCCAGAAATTTAAATTAAACTTGTCCAATTTATTTTAGATTTTGGATCTTAAAAATATCCAATTCCAATTGTAATTGTTTCATTAAAGAAAACTATGAGATTTAAATTCCTTGTGATTTCAGAAAAACACAAATGAAACTCTTTTCTCAAGAATAGAAAACTTGTCCGTTAAAATGCAGTCTCCAAGGGTTAAAATTGATTTGGAAATGTGTTACTTTTGTAAGTCACCTAAAAAGTTTCTCACGTCCACTTGACGTCCTAATGCGGCCAATTTACTCACTTAATAATCCAAATTTTAACCAATTATCTATATAAAAAAAAAAGTAAAAGAAAAAAAAAAAGAAAAGAAAATGCGATCGGAAAAGGCTTTTATACTTTTTCTCCAATTTGTTCCAATTTGGTAAAAATTGTTGATGGAACGTTAATCTACTCTTCAACAATTATAATATAGCGGGTCCTGAACATGCAATTAAAATCAAATTATTTGGAAAGAATTACAGTTCCCTCTTACTAGGACACCACTTAATCTATATATCCATTTATACGTGTGGTGTAATGGTTATTGTCGTGGGAAATGGACAAAGCGAAATGAGTTCAAATCCTAGACATGGGTGTTGCATTTCCATAGCCTAATACCATACAAGTATGAAGCCAAATGTTATCCCTCCAGCTATGCAGAGCAGACAGACCTCTTAAACATTGGTTAGGCCACAAGTCTAGGAAAAAGGAAACTCTGAATTAAAACCTGTTAAACTCCGTTGAAGAAATTGACCTTGTGTCGCATCCTACATGTACAGAGGGATTAGTGTATATATATATATATATATATATATATATATATATATATATATATATATATATACCCTTATATCGACCTACCTATCTATTGATAACATTCTCAATATATTCAATATATAACCGTAATCCAGCAGAAATGACATAATAGCGATATTTTTATCCAGGAAATATACTTATAATGTGCTAATTTAGAGAATCGAGCAAGTGTCAATCTATTTTACAAGTGTTAGGATCAACATTTGCGGTGAAATTCATTTATTTAATCATCCAAATTTACGACACAACCGAGATTATTGGGAAATGTTAATATGAATCTTTTGATTCTTTTTAAAAATAAAACTGATAAAGATTTATTATTTACGTATATTATCAACAATTTATTTCCAACATGCTACATTAATTCATATGATCGATCTTAATCATTGACACAGACTTGTAGACAAAAGTATTTGCTATTGATTTCCAGAAAGCAACAACGTTAAAGGAGTCGATGTCGAGAGAATATCAAGATTGTAACAAGTTCTCCAAGAAGTGCCCACTCCAAAATATATAAAAGTTATAATTAACGACAGATGATTATATATATATATATATATATATATATATATATATATATATTATACTTCTCTTGTGCTTGTCTCGTTTGGTGTTCTTCTTTCTCTTCTTCCTTTTATAACACAGAGCAGCATAGCCTGAGACAATAAACCGTAATGAGTAACATTGTTATATTTACTTGGCAGCGAGAATATTCACTTAGAATTACTTCATTATATTCGGTGTCGCCACAAAAGGTATAGACATACGGACATAACTCGAAGTTAGTAATGAAAAGCCAGGCGTATATTATGAGTTCTTGTAAAATAATTCATAAGACCAATCTTTAACTGTCATCAGTGAACTCTCATAAAGACTACACAAAAGGGAATATCTGTCTCATACCCCACTTGTATGGACTGTGCACAAGGCCTCGTTTTAATGTGTGCCCACCCACAAGCCGAAGCTCATGGGTGGAAAAGAACAAAAATTGTGTGTATCCCGTCGGCATTCCCCCTCAAGCATGGGCAATAAACCCAACCCCGCCCCCAAAGGGGGGCAGGTATTGCCTGGAGGGATAGCCCCCTTGGATCGACGCTATTTTTTGTACTTTACCCTGATCCAGTGGCCGAAGTACACTGAACCCCCGCCCTGAAGGATGAGTATATCAGGGAAGCCTACACAAAAGGGATACACACTTTATAGCTTTACTAAATAAGTTTTCAGGATATAACTCACTACTTAGTGATAATTGATTTGTGAAACAACGTTAACAGTTTTAGAACGATAAACATCCCGCCAACAGTAGGAATCCATATGTCCATCAATCTATTGATATATTTCTCAATATTTTAATTATTATATAACCATAATTCAACAAAAATTATATATTATAGATATAATTTTATCTATTCTATTATGAGACATATTGGACAATTCAGTATTGGTCAATTTGTTGTCTGGAAATTAAGTATGCCTTATGATGGGGCTTACAGATGTAAACTGTTCATTTCAGACAACAAACGTTATTTAGGCTGTTTATTACATATTTTAAAGTAATCAATTATTTAGTTAAACCTAATTGTTCTGTGCCTCATTGTGTTGGGTAAAAAAAATAAAGAACAGAATTGATTGCATCAATTTATTTTATTAAATCTGACATTTCTGTATGCTAAAACCTTTTTAAAGATATTTTCAAAAAAATGTTATTTATGAAGTAAATTTTCTTAAATCCTCTTTTTTTTTTTAATCAATTATCATTAAAACATCTACTACTAAAAAACTAACCAGAGTAAATGTCTAGGATCGAATTGTCCGGTACCATATTATCCTCGTACCGAATTGTCATGCAAAAATCTCTTAGGTACCATATTGTCTGAGCGCTATTATAAGATATTTCCCACAGTCAAAAAGAAAATGGTGCCAGCTTTCGCTGGGTCATTTTAACACAGGAAGTACTTGCTTAGTTTTGATATCTGAGGCTAATCATTAGTGACCGATAATGTCGTGGAGAAATATTCGTATACTGATAATTATACATACTTATTGACGAGAGTATCGTTTTAAATCAAAATAGATCAAAAGATAATTTAACGAAGATAAACTTAACACTCATACGTCAACACTTCTCTGATATAATCAATGTGAGATGAAAGTATGGTTTTTGGTGTCTGATTCGATTCTCGTACGTAATTGATCACGTGGATTCATTTGATTACACGTTATCAAAAATAAGAAACGTGTCCTCATCGTAGCAATGAATCTTATTTGTTATGCCCCATTATTGTATGTAGTTGTCTTTAATGGAAGCTTTGTCTTTATTTTATTTTATTAATGTCATTGAATGAAAATAGGTTTTAGTAGTATTGCATGAGTAAATATTAATGTATTGTTTCGCAGTTTTCATGGGACACAAATTGAGATTGACAGTCTATTATTAACATATTAAGATATCACTGTAACTCGTAGTGGCACACAAAATGGAATCAGCGAGCAATATTTCAATCCAAGTAGAGACAATTTTGTTCTATCTACACGAATGTATAGTGGGATAGGGCCAGGCATTTGCTATTTCTAAATACTTTTTGTGTAACAGGACAGGTGTATTTTTTTTACGTGTGTATATATATTTTGGGGAAAAACAGATTAAACACTTTTTAATGACCCATAAAAATCACAACGTAAAAAAGATCTTAATTTAATCCAGCCTGGTGGGAATTTCAGGGAATTTTCTTTTCGTCATATTTGGGGAATAACATCACATACAGTAAGAAATTTGAATTCAATGATTAAGTATATTTTTTTAAATAAAATATAAATAACGCGATTTGCTAAATTTCAAATTAATATTAAAAAATAAAAATAAAGTAATGAAATTAATGTAAAACGATAAATTATCTTTAAAAAATAACATTATTAATTCAAAGCAATGCAGATCGAATGTCAAATTACTATAGTATACTATACTAGAAATTTGATAACAATTTAATGAAAATAACTATATTATACTATACTAAGTATTGTATATTATTTCTTAAATCGAAAAGTGCACTGACTTGAAAACATTACGAAAAGAAAAGAAAACTAAATGAAAAAAAATGATACATACATTTTTAAAAAGAATTTTGAATGTGCTTAAAAGTTAAATATCAAATTACAGTTCTGATTTTGGTATGAATACAGAATAGCGCACAATAGATAATATCATTAGATTCGTATTTTACGAATAAGTAACAGTCGATTACAGAAACTCCCGAAGGAGCCTAATTCTACCCACTTGTCCATTGTAACTCGAGTGTCTCAAAGTTTTAAAAAAAAAAGATTTTGTTTACATTGACGAACGACGGAAAATCGAGCTTACATACTGCATAATAATGTAGATTTTAATTTTTAAATAAAAGAAATAATGCTCAGGCATGAAACCTCCGTGGAAAGATAAATGTTTATTTCATGAATAGTTTCTTACAAAAACGATTTTAGTTATACTGATTATTCTAAAATGAAAGTATTAATCAAAAAGAGTTGAGTTATCGTTAAATGTTTTCGTTTGATTTATTTAATTCGCTGTAAAAAATAATTCCATGTATGAAAACATATACAAATTATATATTTAGAAATATTTTCTTTTCTTTCTAACCAAATTAATATTTTAAAGATAGGAACAGAAATATGCGATAAAAAAGATTTGATTTTACGTTGAAATTTAGTATGAAAAAAATCATACTATGAATTCTAGGCTGTCCGAAGCAAAATATTATTTTTTAACTCACTGTAAAAATAATTCAATGGATAAAACACATACAAATTACATATTTACAAAGATTATTTTATTTTATTTCCAACCATATAAATATTTTAAAGATTGGACCATGAATAGGCGATGAATGGGCCATATGACCTTTAGGCACCCCTTTTTGATCTCGATTAAGAAAGGACATGTTTTTCATTTACACCGTCAACATCCGGTTGTTTTGACAGATGATTTTTAGATTTAATTTTTTTTTATAAACTAACCCCTAACCCTAACCCCTAACCCTAACCACATATTGACGGTGTAAATGAAGAACATGTCGTTTCTTAATCAAGATCAAAAAGGGGTTCCTAAAGGTAATATGATCCCGAAGAATTCTGAGCTGAACGGCTCAGACTGCCAAAGTTATTCTCTAAACTTAAACTTCACTGCTGCTATCGCTGTATCAAAAAAGGCAGCGAACAATATTTTATTATCAGCAGGAGCTGGTATACGCACAGTTCCGCAAATTTGGTGTTTTTGGCTGAATTAATTAATTATATCCCTTAATTAGTAAAAATAAATAACCCAATAATAAAAAAAAATCTTACCTCCATCTGGACATTTTCAAAAGACAGATATATTGTTTGAAGAGATGGAGGCGTGTACAACATTTAGCCAACGAATAT
Organism: Doryteuthis pealeii; assembly: GCA_023376005.1. Taxonomy (NCBI): domain Eukaryota; kingdom Metazoa; phylum Mollusca; class Cephalopoda; order Myopsida; family Loliginidae; genus Doryteuthis; species Doryteuthis pealeii. The sequence continues at coordinate 95,274,300 of CM042144.1, forward strand.
TGGAATCGCTGGTAAAAGGAGTATCTCTAAACACTACAGTCAAGAAGCAAATGGTGTACTCCAAGATGCAATTTCACCCGTGGGGATATTGTTCTAATTAAGCATGACAACTTACCCAGGAATGCATGGCAGTTGGGAGTGGTGATTTCGGCAGTTGCTAGCAATGATGGTTTGGTTCGTGCTGTAAAAATAGCGGTGGGAGTTAGGACATTGGACAATGGAGACAAACCATTACCAACTGTGGAACGGCCAATCCACAAAATTGTGCTACTACACGAATCGGGGACCGGGGAAGTCCCCACAAGGAGCCCTGATTTCACTAATTTTTTTTTTGTAAAAATAAGTGAACCTTATTTTGGGGATCCCTGTAAATGCAAGAGAATGATCTCCATTGGTTAGCCCGGTTATCTTATTGCGTAGGTACAAACACCGTTCGACTCCGAATCTGACTGCACTCCCGTTTTGGAGTTATACATCGACACGTACATACCAAATTTCCTTTTATATATATATATATATATATATATATATATATATATATATATACCTTGAGAAAGGGTGAATGTTCACCCGAAATATCGGAATAGATTAAACCAGAAGCAGAGTAACGGTTGAATATATGAAAATCTGATTTTTGTTCTGTTTTTCTTGTTTTTGTTTCCAATACTTTAAAAAGACCAAACAAACAACGTTCACAAAAACATAACACACACACACACATATATATATATATATATATATATTATATATATATATATATATATATATATATATTACAAGGACTTCCATGCTGTCTCATTAAAGTGATTTTATTCATTCTCCAACGGCTATTTGGAAAACATGCATAATTAATTTTTTTTTCTAGATTCTGAATATTTTGGCGCCAATGTTAATTTCCAGTATAAATATCAGAGATATGTATAATTGCATTTTTAGAAGCAAAATTCGAAGTCAAAATGTGTGCGTTCATTTAATTATTTTCTAACGTTTAATAGATATTGAATTATTTCAAACATAGCGCTACTTAGAGATCATGAATGGATTCTTGATGAAAATCTGCCCTATAAATATATGCCCATTGTATGGTCTATCATAGATTTGACAAATTTGCAATATTCAATCCATGGTCCATAAGGCCGCTAATTTCGCTGACTGTACTATGTCTTTAGGAATCCACAACTTCCGCCTACTCCTCGAATATAGAATGATATACTATTTTCTTGCATTAATTGGCGATTAGACTTTCTGAATGAGACCTTTGAATTCAATCCTCTATTTACTTACTCATGCATGGAAAATTATTCAAATATAAAACCTGGGAACAAAAAAAATATTTAGAAACCTAAGTAATTCGATGTTATTTGAAGCTCATACTGACTTTAACGACATCCGAGCTTTTGCTTGATGTCATCGTAGGCATGAAACTGTTAGGCAACTGACTATTTTCTATAAAATCTGATACAGACCTGACACTCTGACGAGGAAAAAATCTTCCCAAAGTGGGATGCATTGTTTCACGAGATTAACGACTGCTACAGAATTGAGCATATTTGTTGCTCTGTGTCACTTAACAGTACCATTGCCGAAATGTTAGAAAATAAACTTGCCTTGATTCATCGCATGGAATAATTTCTTTCACAGACGTTGAATTTTCTGGGAAAACAGAACTGGAAAACGTTATACAATTCTCTCTGTAGATAATTTGACTTAGTTGCATTTATCAGAGGATATAATCGAGATTTTAGAATTGGGCATGTTAAGACGTCTGCTATATTGTTGGAGAACTTGATTCATACCTCAGTCACTAAAGAGTTCTTTTCCGGTAAAACGAAAGCAATATATCCTTTGCGAGCAACAAAGAAAAGCATTGTTTGGAGCTAGATGAATTTTTCCGAAAAGCAGAGAAAACGTTTTTGTTTATTTTGAGTTTCGAAAAGAAGGCTCTAGACGTATGACAATGTAACCGACAAGCAATAAATAGTAAAAGTATCGATATGTTTGATATTATGTTATTTGTTGCCAGTAAAGTACACTTTACACACACGAAACTCATCTAGTTGACTATTAAAAGAATTTGGTAGGTTTTTCTTTTCAATTAGAAATATCGATTATACTTGTCAGACCGTCTGCTGAAATTAATTTATTCAAGAGTCTCTTCGAATGTAATGTAACTTATTTTTGTCAGATACAGATGGTGGTGGCATGGCAGTAGAAATCTACCAACCCTTACAGATGACATTTAAAGGGTGGCTGACAAAATATCGTTTTGACAAGAAAATCCCAACGAATTGATTTGGTTTTGGTTTGTTTTGTTTTACGGCCTATCAACCTCAGTGGGTCATTTAATGCCAATAAAGTTTTGAAATAAATCAATTCTTAATGGATAATACAATTTTTTATATATTCATTTTTCTATTTAACCCATAGATGGGACCCTAACAGGTACTACCACTCCGGATCAGAGTGGACCAGGGAGCAATGGTGATGAAGGGGTGCTCCACATTCCCCAAACCTCCAAAACTGGAACCTCACCATCAGATAGATTTGTATGTCATTCCCAGGACATGTAGACCCGCAGTCACCGTCTTCTAGCACCCATATGATAAAAAGGGTTTGGGGCTTGCCATAAGGGCAATAGAGTTGGGAACATCATATAGGTGCTAGGGCTTGACGTGACCAGCCGATTGATCGGAGGGGGCCTCTCCGACCGCCCGTCTAGCCCAAGATAGGGCCAAAGTGGAGTATTGCATGTCATGAACTGCTCATCCATCTGGGTTCTATCCTTAAGCATCACGTGTTCGGGTTAGGTGGCCCCATTGGGGGAGTCTTACCCCTCTGCAGAGGTGCATTCTAACGCCCCAACCGACAGGGCGGGTCAACGAATTGAATTATTCTATGCGGGAAATAAACACTCATTGACACTTTTAGAAGGTTTACACAGACAAAACATTTAGGCGATGGGTAATACCTTTCACGAAAATAGAAGCACTTCGATCATATCATCTACACAAATTGGTCTGCTGAAAGATGGTTTAGTTTGTTATTTTCTTTTCTTAAAACAATGCCATCATCGTTGTTACGAAAAAGTCGATCAGTGTAATGTGGTGCCTCATCACCGAGCAAAGAACTCAGAAGTCAGTTATATACTATGTACCCGACGGAGTAGTCAAAAGCTCGATCACGTGAATTCTCGTTCACAGGTGGGTGGCTGTCGGGCGAAATTTGGATAAGATTTCAAAAAAGTTGTTATCGAGAGTTGTTATCGGGGCAACGTTAGGTCAAGTCGACACCGTTTCCCACCATCATATGGGAGTGGGTAACGATTTTATGCTGAACAACAAAGAGGAAATATTCACATAAAATTTTTACAGGTTTAAGGTGTAACATCCAAATAAAACGTGAGTGTATTTTAATAGTAAAATCCCTTTTTTTTAAATATCAGGGGTACGTGTCTACTAAATGGCCATAATGTAACACAATAAACACCTTTTTTTTTCAATTGGCGAGTTTAGTTTCTCACTAAATTTACAGCCATTTCAGATGATTAAGAAATGTTTTTTAATGAACGATGTTTTTATATGTAGGTATGTCTGGCTGTCCGTCTCTTTCTCTGTCTTTCCTTCTCTGTCTCCGTGTCTTTATATATATATATATATATAATATATATAAAAGATAAATCTAATGAGTCAGACGAACCTACTAAAAGTTTCGCTTAATGCTCTTCAGGGCTGAGATCTGACTCTCAGTCAGATCTCAGCCCTGAAGAGCATTAAGCGAAACTTTTAGTAGGTTTGTCTGACTCATTAGATTTATCTTATATATATATATATATATATATATATATATATATATATATATATAAGTCATGGTAGCGTAGATATGAAATAAACCCTGCTTGGTAACAGATAGTCTCTCGCCTATGCAATTTTCAAACCAAAAGAATATTTTTGTCTTTTCCTTATATGACGAGGTGTGGTGCAATGTAAGAAAGGTTGAATCGTAGGATTTTGATTCAGTTTGTGGTGCATGCTGGGATTATTCGTTTGCTTTGTGTGCGATGTGTGGACCTTCAAATCCACTGTATCTTTTTCATGATATGCAATTTTAATTCATTGCTTTTGATTTGTTATTTTATTTTAGGTATATTACCGCCATATCGTTTATATCACTTGCACGCAGCAATACATTATTAGTAATTCAACAACGATTAATAAAACTTATTTTTATTTAATCATTCATTTTTTCAAGCAAATATCGTCTGCATAAAACGCATACGCAAAATGGACGCCTTGGTTTTTGAATATTAGATTTGAAATTACATTAAGCACTAAATTTAAATTAAGATATTTATTAAACAAAAATATGATAAAAATAATTTGATCAAATATAATAAAACTATCACATTATAATGAACTCAAGTAATAAAATAAGTCGCGTTTCATCTATTTTAAAAGGTTAATTTATAATTTTCTGCTTACCCATCATATTATTTTAATGAGCGTAAGTTTAACGACCTGTGTACTTGTTTTCCTTCATTTGATTTAGCATTAGTTAATGAATGAAGGAATACATTAGAGTAACTAAACCTTACTTCTTCATACATGCAAGCAATGACTAACTTAATCAAAAATATTCAGTAAACATAATAATAATAAGAAGAAGAAGAATAAGAATAAGAATAAGAATAAGAATAAGAATAAGAAGAAGGAGGAGGAGGAGACGAGCGGGCCACAGTTCTGAAAAATCTGAAACAGAGATTGGGTGAACGAAAGACCAGAGGGATAACTAAACCTTTCAGAACACGGCACAACTGAGATCAGGTAGAATACTTAGAAGAGTCTAGAAGGGCTGAGGTTACTTGCTATCACTCAGGCTTCAGTGAAAAAAAAAACTGTTTCATCTGATTTGAAAAAAAATCGTAAAGTGCAATAGACTGCAACACCTGTACTAGTGCTGCTACTACTATCAATAATAATAATGATGATAATTCCTAGTGGAATCCGTTTATATACCACGGTATGATAATTTAACTATTAAGACGTTTGATTTGTATAATTAAGAGCTATTGCTTTATTAAAAAAGTATTATAATCATAATTTAACTCTCTTTCCTTCTCTCTCCCCCTCTCTCTCTCTCTCTCTCTCTGATGTACTACCATCAGCTATGGATACATAGTTGTTTAGATTAGGTCATTTAACCCTGGTTTCGCAACCGGTCTGAAGAAGGAAAACTCTGTATTCTGTTTTATTAAGTATTATTTATTGATTTTTAAATGTATGTGTATTTACAATTTTTTCTATTGTGATTTTCCTAACTTACGTCAATGAATTCGTTACTAGTTAAAAAAAGGAAAAACAAAATCATTTTATGTTGTTTTTTTTTCTTCTCAAATATTCAAACTGATTGGAAATTAATTGACGATAATATTTGTTTGAGGATGTGGTCGTGGTGTAACACTTATCGTTGTAGGAAATGAACACGGCAAACTGGGTTCAAATCTTGGACGAGGCTGTTTGCATTTCACATAGCACTAATACCCTTGACAGATTTGTAAATCTCACTATTAAATATCAAGACAGGTTGGAATCTTTTCTCTTCGAATGGCGACCAGTCAAGGAGAAGGAATACTCTTAATATAAAACCTGTTATAATCCTCCTATATATTGACCTTGTATCGCATCGTACTTGTTAGGTAAATACATTTTGTTTACTTAGGTATTTTTCGTTAATGGATGCAAAGTTCTTTTGAAAATATATTTTGGTATACCCACATGATAGAAATCACAGTAATTTTCCATTAATGGGTTGCTAAATTCGGTCGCTGGTGAATGGGTTCTCCAGCCTGATGGTATAAAAAGATAAGAGACTTAGACTAGAAGACAGTGATAAAGGTTTAATGATCCTTCCTTGGGAAATCTTGTTATATATACTACTTCCGGTTAACCTCCGACACAAACGCCGGGTTTTCGTTTATGACGGTGCCAAGCAAAAGCAGTTTGGCAAAACACCACTGGTGTAAATTCTCCTTCCATGATAGATAAAAAAAAGAGTAGGAAACTGTAAATCTGTCACGTCAGAGGTTAACGGTGCCAGGAGCAAGAGTGTGTTGCGGGTGGCGGTGGTGAGACACTGTGATAACGATATATAAAGAAGATATGTTAGATTTTAGTAAGTGGCTGTCGCTAGGCCCAGTGGGAGCCGAAGGAAGGGCCGATGATGAATTATAGCATTTGAATAGCAAAAGCAGTGGTTTATCGAATAGTAAGGCTTTATGGCAGACTTGTTGAAATAGTTTGAAAATGTAAGTTTTTTTTATAATCCAACACTTCTGTTCACTGGGGAGAAAACATTCGGTAATTCATGAGGAAGTGCGTCCCGGTCTCCTGCCTCAAAAATTGCTACTCTGTGACTATTAAAATAACGACCCAGCTCAGTCTATTCAAAACTATCCATCTTCATATCTATCTATATATCTATATATCTATTTATCTATCTATCTCAATTTGTTCATATTTATCTATATTACTTTAAATACTAAGATTTTTTTTATTCATGTTTGTTTAATGTCTTGTTTTTAGTTTAAATAAACAAGAATTACGACAAAAAAAGATGCGACCCCCCATACATTTATTTGTCGAAAATATCTATCTCCATTTGTTCATATCTATCTATATTATTTGTTTATTTATCTATCTATCTATCTCAGTCTATTCCAAACTATATATCCATCTTCATATCTAAACAAGAATTACGACAAATTACGATAAATAAACAAGAATTACGACGAGCTGGGTTGTTCTTTTGATAGTCACCGGGTAGCAATTTTTGAGGCAGGAGACTGGGACGCACTTCCTCATAAATTACAAACATTCTTTTCTCATATACACCCTTTCATAGAAAAGAAACATTTTTAAAAAAATCAAATTGAATTTCTTATTAAAATTACTTGAAAAAGTAGTTGAAAGGTAATTACATTACTTTAGTTTTATTCTAATCAAGGTGAAGTCAACTAATATTGATTTCACTGCTATGTAGTAATATTTCATAGCCATTATTCCAGGTTCACTGACCGGGAGTGGTAGTGTCTGTTACGATCCTATCTATGTTTAATTTTTTTGTATTAGATAGGGACACTTAATTCCATATAATCTTGTAAACAAATGTTTATTAGTAACAAATTTAAAAAAGGGATTAAAACGAAAATGATTGCCATGGAATTTTTAAAAAAATATAAAATGGTTATGAATAATAAAGTAATTACAAGTAACTAGCAGTATTGACCCGAATTAAATACAAAGCGCGAATAGCATAACGATTATTGTCGTTGGAATTAGTATCAGTAATCCGATTTCAAAATCTCGTTAAGTTTGTTTGTGTTTCACTTCAGTCTAACGCATTAGGAAAGTAATGGATCTCCCTCAGCTATGAGTAAATAGTAGGACTGACTGTGATCCCTAGCCTTGCATAGATAACCAGTCTAGGAGACATAAATTGACTTCAAACCAGATTTACTCCGTTTATAATTGACCATGTGTCACATCCTGTCCGTCGAGATGGATTGAGTAAATGCATACCCGAATAACAGACGTGGTTCAAAATAGTACAAAATACATCAAAATATTTGTTTTTTTTCTTCTTAAATAGGCTTTGTTGAAGATACATTTGGGAACTACAGGAATAACGCCAATAAATCGAATGAAATACATGAACTGAATGTTAAGAAAACATTAGAAAATAGCAAGATGTCTTTCTATCTTGAGGCAAACGTGAAGAGATAATTACGTATTTACTGCCCAGCGGAGGTGGTTAGCTTTCGAATTCAGGAAACGATAGGAATGTAAATTCTAATCTTAAAATAAGACGCCGTTTTCGCTAAAGAATTGTGACTCATTAATCTCGCCTCATTTGCTGTTGATATTTTTACAGTTTATTCTTGTTTATATTACAACTATTTCGGGTTTTCATCAAGAAAACGACACGGCGAGTTCAAATCTCACTAACAGTTTTTCCATTAATATTTCCGATCCGCATTTTTTTCTTGCTGCCTCACATAGATTGATAATACGACTGAATTGATATATTTTTAAAAATAGAATAGATATTAAATAGAAATAAAAATGAAGGAAAAGTCTAGTCACAATTAAAGACAAACACATTTATTTAGGTTTATTAATTTTAAGGGCATGTTAACGTGTGTATGGTTATTTTACGCCCATAGTGAATCAAGTTAATAAACAGTTTTTTGTGTAGTTGCGACTTAAGATAATCTTTTGCATTATTAATTCTCAAACAAAACTGTGGATGTAATGAAAATGACATACCTCGGGGCTCAAAGCGTGCGCGAACGAGTCTGGCTTGCAGGGTAATCCCGGGAAGGAAATATGGCTGCTGTAAGCACTATATTTAACGAAGGGCGATCTCGAACCAGCGAGAGTTGGATTGCACATATGCAAATTCTCTCGAGATCGGGCGTACATATAAGCATACGGCAACGGCTAGAGGTGTGACAATATTACGTCTGATCTCGAGAAAATTGTAACTGCTAGCAGTAGTATTTTGGCTCCTGCGACGGGTGGACGACTCAGTTGGGAGAACGTTATTACAAGACACACCTATTTAGGTTTATTGATTTTAAGGGCATGTTAACGTGTTTATGGTTATTTTACGCCCATAGTGAATCAAGGTAATAAACAGTTTTGTGTGTAGTTGAGACTTAAGATAATCTTTTATTCTTAAACAAAACTATGAAATGTATTCCAGACTTCTTAAAGATACGGAACTGAAGGCTAACCACGAGTGGCAGTTTAGTGTCATACTCAGAACACGGCCTTTTTTGAGGTAATAATATTATATTCTGCAGTGGATACAGTCAGCGTATTATATACTAGAATATAATAACCCCCACCAACAAGGCGATTCCCATTAAAAAGACTGAAGCAAAAGAATATAATTATTAATTAGTTTGGTTGCTACCAAACTAATTACGAAAAAGTTCTGATTAGCACGTTATCAATAATTGTGGAAAAAAATATTGAGGGGGGGGGGCTCTACTCACGTGGATGGCGTCGGCTGGAGTGGCGGTGTCCATTACGAAGTACTGAAGGCGAGATCGGCGCATAACGGAGATTATATACCTTGCTACCGGATGTGAGCGGGTATTCCTTTGTATAAATAAACGTCAACCAGAAGATCGCCATGCTTCGTTTTTCAAGCCGTACTGTGCGTTTGTTACCTGACCAGTCTACTTGATATCGAATCTTTGTTACTTGGATGGTTAATCGACCCTTGATATAGCCAAAGGGTCGCGAAACGGGCATTGTTTCGCAAGAACCGGATAACTGACCACGGATTCCATGCCCTTGTCTCTTTTTCTTTTCCTTACCATTTCATGGTCGAAACATTTTCGGCACAATGTGTTTGGCAATAAATAGATAAAGGATGAAAAACATTTATTAGCCTTGGAAATAAAACTAATTCAAAATAATTTAGTTTGTGTTAAAGTAGTTTTCCCTCCCACTGCGTTTTCTTAAGCAATGACAGGAAAACACAAATATCTAAAAAATCTATTGAAAAATTTCCTGAAATAAATGTAGAAATAAATGTAAATGAATAACGGACGTGACAGCGAAAGTAAATTTTATGAAACGGATGAATAGAAATGACAAAGATTAATAGATAATAAAGGGACCTTCATGAAAAGTATTTGTTCTATTAAGATATTCAAATTACCTACGAAGCATAGATTCATCTGAGTGAAAGAAATCAGTCAAAAGGAATATCACAATATTTTTCAATAGTCAAACTTTGAAGCAGCAATGTAAGGGGACACAGAAAGCGAAAGAAGCTGCGAAATTTGTTGCGTTGTCGATATATGGCATCCACGTTGCAGAAGGTACAAAATTATGTGGAAGGAAAGAAAAACAAAACTGATTCTATTGCGAGCAGTGTATTCTAGGATTTCAAAAATTTATTCGATATGCTTATAATCCTGAAACTTTTTTTTTTTTAAAAAGGAAAATAGATTTGATTCATTTCTATGTATGCATTACAATTGTTTTAAAAAGTATTTACCTTTATGAGAAATAATTGAATTTCAGGATTCATTTTTAATTGGTTTTGAAGTTTGATTGAACGCAGTTTCGATTAGTGCGGCTTTTTTACCCTCCCCCCACACATATATGCACATTCCCTCTCTGTGTATCTCTGTTTCCATCTCTCTCTCTCTCTCTGAGATACACGCTATATATATATATATATATATATATATATATATATTATATATATTAGGTGATCGCAAAGGCGATAAACTGTCACTCAGCAGGCGCGGTTGGATATGTGTCGAATCTAGATCTACAAAAGATTTATTGCTGATGCTGAGCGTTGAGCACTGTTTTTCTTTATAAATATAGCAAACTATATATATATATATATACTAGAAAAAACGTGACTCGCTGGATCACCCATTGTGATCGGGTTATATTGTTAAAAAATCCCAATAATGTAATTTATTTTTAAGACATTTTAAATAATTTTTCGGTCCATTTTGCGCAAATATATCGTAAACATGGCCGTTAACGCTGTCTAAGATGACGTAAAATCTGTATTTTACAAATATATTTACCCCCAGCCCGATTGAACATTTTTTTTAAAATCGGGGAATTTTCCAATTTTAATGAAATTTTCAGTGTAGATTTAGCAATAAATGATTTTTATAATGCATTAGTTATTTTATTTCAAAACTTTCTTACTTAATTAGGTATTTCTGCTATGTTAAATTGATATTTAGAATTCATTTATAATATGAAACGCCTAATTTTAAGTTTCAAATTTCCTATTTTTAGATTCTAAAAACATATATCTAGTTATTAATAACTACTTTAGTTTTTATCTAATAATTCTTTTAGAAATACTATATTGAAAACTTAGGACCCCTTCCTTTTAAACAGAACAAAAATCGATGTATATTTTTTCTTTTATAAGATAATAGTAGGATGGCCCATAATTCGTCTGTTCACGACAGATCTTTTGTTTAAAAAAAATGTTACGCCACAACATAAGGGTGGAGGGGTGGCTCAAAATTTAATGACCTAAAAAAATGAGAAAGTTTTGAAATAAAATAAATAATGCCTTATAAATATCATTAAAATCCCATAATTCCCGGATATTTGGTAAATTATTTCTTTGATTTTATTAGCTGTGCAAATTATCGCTGGCGCTAAAAAAGGGTCATCACAGGAAATTCTTCTAAAAATCATATAAAATAAACTAACTGTCCGATTTTAATAAAACTTTTGGTATATGAAGTAATAAAAGATAAACTTTTATTGTAAATAAATGTTTACTAAATTGAAAAGGCTAATAAATGTTTCGTTAGTTTTTGTTTCGCGCATTGATCCCGCGTACAAAGATCCTCTTTTTTGGGGGGAGGGGGTATAAATGATTTTTACATCTTTGGAAAAATAATTTAATGACAGAACATATTTAAAAAAAACTAAATCGCTACTAATTCGGTTTTGGTAATAGTATTTAACATTGAAACTTAAATCTCGTAAATAAGAAAAATATGTATCTTTTTTTTTTTTCTAAATAGTTAGGCTATTTTCTAAAGAATTTTATGTTGAAAGTTCCTATTGTCTTCTTGTTTATTTTTTTAAATTTATAAAATGTAAAATAAATACTTTTGTTTAGCGGATATCAAAATCATATTTATTGATCAAAGAAAATATAGTATAAAAAATATCTAGCTAAAAATAATGACATAAGATATTTCGCTTTTTATTTTTTTTTAAATTGAAAATAATGTTTAAATTACAAATTGTCGTCATTTTTATTTAAGAATTTTATAATGCATCAATTATTTTATTTCAAAACTTTCTTACTTAATTAGAAAGATAGATAATGAAAGTTGAAATTCTAAGTAAAGAGGTGGAACGGAGTTAAAGAGAATTGAATAGATAGATAGATAGATAGATAGAATCAGGCAGAGATAGATATATAGATACGAACAGATTAGGATAGATAGATAGGTAGATAAATTGATAGAGAGAGAGATAGAATCAGGCATAGACAGACAGAGATATGAATAAGCTAAGATAGATAAATAGATCCATGGATTTTTTACAGGTATTTTCTTAAAAAACACACACTTCTAAATAAGATATATGAAAACAATTCTAGAATTGAAATGATGAAAATAATCGAACTTTGATAAATAGCAAAACAAACGGATACTTTTCCTCATCCCATAAACAATACGAATTCTAAATCTATCACAAATCGAAATGATATAGGAACACTTGATTACAGTTATAATGCATATTTTGTAACATTTTGGTAGATAATACACCCTAAATTGAGTTACACATTTTCTAGGTTATCTATCTCATGTTAACACCAATTTACAGTCTAATGAATCTTACACTGACTGTAGAAGCTATTACAGGAAACTTCGGTTGTGTAATTGTTCTCGTCGTAGAAAATTGATTCGTCTTGCCAAATTTAAATCTTGTACGAAACTTTACGGTAATGCCGTTAATTGAGCGTCAGACGGTTGTTTGCAACTTCTAATTTTGAATGCAAGTAGTCAATATTTACTTAGAAACTTCTAATTCTGAATTGTCTGTTTATTTCTTGAAAGGCATATGAACCCATAATTTGTTTACTGCCCAAAACCGAATCTTCATGTTTACTTCGCAAGATATTGCTGCTGTCATTGATATATATATATATATATATATATATATATATATATATATATATATATATCATTGCATAGAGGTGTAATTGTTAGCAAGCAAGTCTCTCGCAGATCTATTACTACTGAAGAGCGAGATCGCTCTTCGGTATGATGCCCCTTACTGGCGACATTGTGTCACATCCCGCCCGATGTATATATATATATATATATATATATATATATATATATATATATATATATATATATATATGTGTGTGTGTGTGTGCATTTAAGTTTATGTTGTTGGAATTACAAGGCCATATTCCGTTTGTTTTATTCGATAACTCTGTTCTTATCAATTTGCCAAATAAAAAGAAAAAAGAGAAATCGAGGTCGATTTATTTAGAAAATATTTAAACGCCTGCAACAATTTTGCATGTTTTTCCGTGGTTATCCACGAGTATAATTTAAACAAAAATAATTCTTCTAATAAAACCACATAATAAAAATAATATAACTTTTCCAGTAATGTAACGGTGGAAAGGGGCCTTGTTTTTAACTCATCAATCAAAATATTTTGATCAATGTACATTTTATCAATATACATATAGATATATTGTTGAGATAACAAGCCAATACACTTCTTAGATTTAACTACAATGTTTTTTATCGAGTTTAACATTATATCTTCCACCTAAGATTCTCACAGATATCGAACAAGAAACTTATCAAAAACCGAAGAAAATAATAAAACATTGCTAATGATGTAACGGAAATAACAGATTTTTTTGCAGTAAATGAACCCAATCCACGAATTCATTTACTCATCAAATATCCAATACGTTTTCAAATCTTCTGCGAAACCAGTTGCAATAGAAAGGGAATAGTATTACTCTTTTGGAATGTCAACTTTGCTACAAACAATATGTGCGAAAATCAGAATAACCAGTTCCTTTTAGAATAAACAACCATAGATACTGAATAAGACTATTAACAACTATAGATACTGAATATATTATTAAGAACAACTCCTAGTTGAACAAAATTACGACAGAGACGCTAAATTCACTATAATAAAAAATAGAAGTATTTGATAAAATCATACTAATATTAGAAACCAATAAATACAAATTGATATCATGATATCTAGAAACCCTTATTCAAAAATTAGACCAGCCCTAAAACACTATATATTTATATCCAAATACTTAAAAACACATCGAATAAACAACTATTTAGATATCCCAAGCGAAAAACCAACGAAATTGCAAGTTAGATTACCTGTAGATGACGAGAAAAGGACAACTGAAAGAAGGAAACTGAATCTGTATCAATAGCTGCACGAAATGACGAATTATTTCAAAGTATAAAAAATATAGAAAGATAATACAGAATAACTAGAAATATGAGGTGATAGAGATGAAAGAAGTTAATCCCATGAGAAGCGAATGCTGCAAAATCTCAGAAAAGGTATACAAGGGCAAGATTGAATGGTAGAGAAAGCTGATCAATTAGCAATTGTACAAGAGACTAACATTTGATCATACTGTTTAATGGTATCAGCAGAAACCAGATACTATCCTAGAAAATGAGACTTATAAAATTCTCTAGAAATTTGAGATATAATGGGATCCCCAAATCATGGTGTGGACAACCTATGGAAACCTAACAAATCATATTACTCCGCTAAGAGTGGAACTGAGAGTAATGGCAATAAAAGTATATTCCATACTCTCCAGAGTTCCGATTAGAGCACCACCACTAAATGCAGTTTAGCGTCATACAAAGGACACCTTTTTGAGGAGGTCTTACCCCTCTACAGGGAATTCAATTCTAAGCACTGCCAACAGAGTGGGTCTGAATGTAATTTCTAATTTCGTGGAGTTGAAACTCACTCGTTTTCAGTATAATGCGACTGAAGCTGGCCAATGTAAGCGTGTAACTTATCTAGAAGTCTTGCATGTAATTACTAAAGCAACCTTGTAGAATATTTAAATGAATTCCTTCCTCGGTATGTGCTTCTATCATGACTTAGCTAAACTGTAAACAATTAATGTAGAGCCTTTTTTAATCTAGGTATTTTAATTTAATTCCAGAACTGATATTCATAAATTATTCGGCAATGCAAATTCTATTTATTTTACTGATTTAGTCGCCTCTCAATCAGCTGTTAAAGTCCGAGCTTTACCATTTCTATTTCATGCGCATTGGTTAATTTTATGTTTTGTTCTCAAAACTTGTCGAAAGCAAAAAGCCGGAAAAAAACCACGGCCTAATTTCTAAAGGAAATCCTGTTGACATTTAAATAGTAAAGGAGAAATCAGTGCAATACTTGAACAGGACAAACTAAAATAGATGTTTTATTGGAATGCTATAAAAATCCTTACGCTTCTATTTTCAGTTAATCTTTTATCTACACATCAATTTTGTAATAGCTACATACCTAGGATTGGGCGTGCGTGAGGTTATTTAGCGGAAGAGGAGTCCGCTTAACAAAACTAAGTGATAACTACCTCTATGAACACTCTATTCTATTTATAATAAATACTTTTATACATTACTAGCAAAAGTACCTGTTCAATGACCGGACTATATATAAAGATTGGACCATAGATATGTGAAAGATTCCGAGCTAAACGGCTTAGACTGCGATTTTGTTCACTAAAGTTAAACTAAACTGTTGGTATAGCTATAATAGAAAGCAGGCAACGCAAATCGGTTGATTTTAGTTTAATCAATCAATTATATCCCTTAATCAGTAAAAATAAATAACCAAATTTGGCGTAGTTCTTAGTTAGAAGGATATTAAAATGTATGCAAGATTTCGAACTTGAGTGACCTCATGTTTCAGAGTTATACGTCGACACGCACATACCAAACTTCCTTTTATATATATAGATGCAAATGTAATACTATATATCCATATCTAATGATAGAGGAAAAACCTATAGAGAATGGCTTTAGAAAAAAGGATAAATAATATCATGTATATTTTTTAAGCATAATAATAATAATATAGTTAATAATCCTATCGTGTATATTTGAAAAATAAAATATAAGTAATATCATGTATCAATTTCTAAAGATAATCATATAAAGAATGATGATATATTAAATGCTTTTTCAAACAAATCATACGTAATAGTATATGTAAACTCCTAATGTTCAACATATAGTGAATTATCCTATTGTGAATCATTTTTATAAAAGAAATCATAAGTGATATAAGATATTAATTTTAAATAGAAATCTAAAAAAATAATCCCGTTGATTATCTAAATATTTAAAGAAGCAGTTAGTGGTAAAATTGTATAATTACTGTTAATTTTTCACTCAAAATAAATCATACTTATTAATATAAATCAATTTATAATGATAAATATACTACAACTAAAAATGACATTATGTAAATGCTAAAACATTCAAGGTAGGAGTAAACGTGATTGATAAATTTAAATAAATAAAGCATTTGTGCTCTAATATAGCAATTTCTAATAATAAATTACATAAACATAGATGTCAGGCAAATGTTCGAATATCAAAGGTGGCGATGAACGAATTAATATATTTAAATTCATTTACGATAGTGACACGTACATATTCACGTACATTACAGTCTAACGGTAATACTAACTAATATTTTAACGTCTTTATGGACAGGTTAAATTATCCAATGCAATGGTGAATATTGATTGATTTTAACGGATAATCTAACTCTCTCAGGTTTTTACAAAAATTATATCCAGCTTTGGGAATTGCTTTCATTGTATGTTCAAATTTATATTTTTGTGGAGCTGTTCCTAAAGAATTTATTTCGCATACGGTCGTATCGAATACCAATACGTTTTACATATATCTATTTGATCCATAGATGGGATCCTAACAGGTACTACCATTTTGATTCAGAGTTGATCTGGTAGTGATGGGAATCAAGGGTTACTCCACACTCTTCAGATCTCCAGAACGGTAGTCTCATCATAATATACAATTTAGACACCCCTGTTTTGTGATCTGCAGGAGATAGAGTCAGCGTTTTCTAAAACCCCACCGAAAGGGTTGGCAGTAGTGAAAGTATTAATGCGCGTTTTCAATACAAACTTTGTTGTTTGTTGATTGAAATTGACAAAAAAATGTCAAACAAGCATGAAACATTTTTTTTAATACTTATTGATTTTGTTGTCTGGAAAATTACAAAAATATTTTTAAATACACACGGGGGGTTGCGATTAGATCTCATATTGTACCACTTCAAAAGGTTTATTTTGCCTTAGATTTCCCATGACTAAAAAAAAAAAATTTTATGAGTATTTCTATCTTCCCGAATGTGTGTTTTGTTAACATCACTTTCAATTGTTAATTTTCAAAGTTCTTTTAAGAGTTCCATTAAATCTTTGAATTCTAACAGCACAAGGACTGAAATAAGATTTATTAATTTTAACGGCATGTCAACCTGTCAGGGGTTATTGTTTACATTTTACATCTTTATTTATATTTTTGCATTGTTTTTTTTTTGTTTTGCACAAGATCATGATATCAATATTCTATCTAATACAAATGATGTAGCCACAGCGGTGTGGATTCACGTAATATTGATTAATTAGCCAATCTTGTGGAAAATGGAAAATGAGACTCCTAATATTCTCTGGAATTTTGATATCACTCATCACTCAATATTGGCTAAAAGTTCAGACCTATTGTTCAGGAACAAGAAAGAGAAAAAAGAACGCATAACATAGTAGGTTTTGCTGTTCTAGCAGACCCCTTTGTGAAAATGAAAAAATGGACATACAATGGATATTGGCAGGAAGCTGAGCAGTGATGGAACGTTAAGGTGAAGGTGGTGCCAATTGTTCTAGGTTTACTTTGGATAGTTCCCAAAAGTTTTAGAAAGAAACTGGACGAGCTGGAAATCACAGGAAGAAACTAGCGCATACAGACCAGAACCTTGTTGAGATCGGTTAGAATATCCTGTGGAGTCCTGGATACCTGAGGAGACTTGCTGTAGTCCAGAACCAGGGAAAGACAACCAATTAAAAAAGTTGTAAAATTTATCAAGGATTAAAATAATAATTTAAAAAAAAAACAGAATCCGAAAGATATTTGATTCTATAAAAGTAATGCGTTGAGAGGACACCATGTTATCCATGGATTCTGTTTTAAAAGACCAAGTCTATCCATATCCAATTAACTTACGAACTGTGCAAATGGCTACGAGAAGCAAACATGCCTGAATGGTTAGGGAAAGCAGACTATCTTCTTCCAGAAAAAGAACTAAAACGAAATCACTTAAAGCAAATAAAGGTCAATAATGTGGAAAATACTAAATATATGGGGCATAAGTGATTTTGGGTGTTTTACAGGTTTAAAGTAGCTGGATATTCTCAGCTGTGTGTTTCCCGGGTTTTCTTTTCATCCCATTTCTTTTAGGTGGGTGTGCTAAAAAGAAGGCATTCAAAGAGCGAGAAAGGAAAGAGACAAAGGCAGAAGGTGCCTTTATGACTTAGGTTTTATTGACTAGGTCATAGTCGCCTGTAGCAAGGGATTATCTCGCTGGCTAGTAGGACCAACTAAACCCAGTTACGGCCCCAGTTCAAATGGCCGAGTTATTCTTTTGGAGGTAGGGCGTCATTCCTTTTTGTCGGACATGCGCAGAGAGTTCTTCCAGGGAAGGTCTCATGGGAGTTAGTTTTTTTTATTCTAATTTTATTTTTGCTTTATTTTAATCCCCACATATATATGGAAAACAAATTCTGAAAAATAATCTCTTTTGCTTTAAAAAAAAAACTTATTTATTGAATAATCCTTGTATATCCTACGAAAACAGAAAATGATGCTACACATTTACTTAGTCTCAAGAAAAGGTAAGCTGCAATATGAGTAAGGATGATGACAGAATTTCTGTCACGAATAAAAAATAAATAAATAAAAGCCTAGTACAAATGGTTAGAATCTACTGGCAGGATATAGGAATAGAAGTTGATTTTTTGATATAAGGTGTGTGCTGGACGCGGTGACTCGCGATAATCATGTGACCAATTTCTTGGCCAATCATTGGCAGTACCCTGCTGCGGTTATAATATTTATACAGGCTGTTCGGATCTTAGCTACACTCAATTGCTTCGAACCTTCGTGTACGACGGAACATAGGATTATATCACTGGACCTTTGACATTACGTAGGATTCCATAAACTCAGGACTTATTCACTTACCAAAGGATTCTATAACGCAGGACTTGCTTACTTACTTACTTACTTACTTTAAGTCATTAAAAACTGGCCAAAGATGGCGGACAGAAACTTAACAGAAATTATAATATGCAATATGATTAGGATAATTAAAGGAAATAAATAACAGAAGGAAAAACCTACACGGCTCTGAAAACATCAGAACGATCGGAAAGAAATATAACTATACATTCCTGGGAATATTAGAAGTATACACTATCACGTAAATAGGAATAACGTGGAAAACGACAAACATTCTATAGGAAACCATAATATACAGCAGACACTTAACTGAAGGAATAAAGAACTGGGCAATCTCATTGATGGACTCTCCCGTCGATTTCGACATTTGAAGTTCCGACAAACTCTTTCATTTAACCTTGTGTGTTAATCGCAGGTGACATTTCAGCCCTGCCAATGATTTGCAAAGACATCCACAGATGGAACAAGAGTGTGGATTATTAGAATGTATTGCTAGTACACTAGCCAATGCTCTAATCCTTTCTCTAGCTTGATGCAGCTTGGTGACCTCTAATGCTGCACAATTCTTGATACCATTGTAACACAAAATCCTCCACGTTTTACGATCGAGTGCTGTGCTCTCAAAAGTAGCGTGATCTGTATTTGCAGCTGTGAGGTTACTTTTCACTAGTCCTTATATATATATATATATATATACTAAGATCTATGATCGCCAATATTTGACAAATGACTGAGTGAGCTAAGAACCCTCGCGAAGCAAATGACAGGATGGTTTCCATTGAGGAGATGAATGTATGCTGCTGTAGGATATTCCAAACCACTAGAACGGTAGAATAAAGTTGATATATATATATATATATATATATATATATATATATATATATATATATATATATATATATATCTTCTATTATTATATTAAAGCTGAGATTTTCAGCTTTCAATCTCTAAAGGTTTTCTTTTGGCTGGTGAATCCTTCTTAAACTGGACAACATTGAAGTTTAGGAACATGGAATACAGAACGAGGAAATTGATTACGTTGCATCAGGAAGATGGTGTTCATAGATTATCCTTTAGAGGAAAGGAGGAAGCACTGTTGATTGTCTGGATGCAGCAACTTGAAGAATACACAGGGAAGAGCAAATAATAGATATGTCCAAAGAGAAGAACACACACGTGGCACAACATGACTATAAATACTAAACGCAGACCGTATTTATTTACCCAAACTCCCACCATGAAATGGATGTGACCAAAGTTCAATTATTAAGTTAAGTTCAGCTGGTTTGAATCTTCGAGGTTTTATTCTCCTAAACGAATTGCTTAACCAAGACTAAAGAACCAAGCTGGCATACTATTTACAAAATATTTACAAAATGGGAAAGAAATGGATTCCTACTTCCCCCAAGCATTATCTTGCAGTGAGACACTAAAGCCATGTCGAAGATTTAAACTCTTGCCACTGATTCCATTTCCTATGATGATAACCGTTACGGTAAGCGCAACTAAGTAAAGAGCAGTGCCAATTTCATCGAGAGTTAATGGTACTGATATTACACTGATCCAACATAGAATCATATCATTTTGACGAGTATTGTGCTGACACTCTTGTAATCTCTACACTAAAAGAATGTCTCCTTTCACTCTAGCTTTTTCTTAAGACAATACATTTTTCAGCGGCAAATTTAATTGACAATGGAAAATCAATAAAGTCGCCAGAGCTAAAATTTTAACCCTACAAGCCAAATAACTGAGAAAGTTCGCAGCATTTAAGATCAACATAGTCATTATTGTTATCTCTTTCCAGTTAATCATCAAACGTTATCTTCCCTGCAGACATATGAGAAGCAAATGTCTAAACAAAATTAAGTTTCACTGTTTATGCAATTTTTCTCCGTTCAAGAATTGTTTTGTTGTCTTGAATTTGCTCATTTGAAACTAAAAATACCCGAGACACCCTGGTGCTTAATACCTTGCAATCATATTAACTTAGTGTCTAAGGTGTCTACAAAAGAACAAGTCACTTGCAAAAAATGGTTAAGAGTAACTTATTTACGATATTATGCGTTGTTTAATGGTTATCATCATAGAAATGGACACGTCGAGACGAGTTCAAATCCTGGACAAAAAATGGCGCTAATACGTTTGGGAAAGATATGCATCCACATATCCTATCTCAATCTATGGGTAAAGTGTAGGGCAGACTAGGCTAGTTAAACTTGGTTAGGTAACCAGTCTAGGAGAAGGAAAACTTCAAATTAAAACCTGTTAAAGCAATTGACTTCAGTCTTATGCTACTTGTGTAGAGGGGTAGGTAAATATGCATTTCCGATATTGGCAACCGTATATAAACATTTAAAGTTTATCACTGCAACTTAATGTCGGCTCATAGTTGAAACATAGATGGTTTGGTCTATTTTTGAACTGTATATCAACCCCTTAATGCCGGAATTTCATTATTTTGTAAATGTTTGATTGTAATCATAACTATTTATATTTTCAGCATTCTGCTACAATTTGTTTTACTTCGCATTTTTAATTTCACTCTTATAATCTATCTTTACATAGTTGCATATTATTCCAGTAAAACATTTATTTATACACGATTTTATGGTATAAAGTAAATATTCCTAATTAATAATGACTATTCTTTCACACAATTTTCAATTAAATAATAATAATAATAATAATAATAATAATAATAATAATACACAAAATAACAGCACATGTACATTCTGTCATGACAGAGATGAGACCATTAACCATGTATTAAGCGAATGTAGCAAACTAGCACAACGAAAATACAAAGCTAGGCACGATTGGGTTGGAAAGCTGATCCACTGGGAATTATGCAAAAAACTAAATTTTGGGCATACAACAAAATGGTATATGCATATACTAGAATCTGTTCTTGAGAATGAAACGCATAAAATTCTCTGGGACATTGAGATTAAGACTGATCTCTTTATGCCAGCCAGAAGACCAGATCTAGTATTGATTAACAAAAAGCTAAAGAACTTGTCAACTGGTAGATTTTCCAGTTCAAGTAGATTACAGGGTGTATCTGAAGGAAAACGAAAAGATAGACAATTAACTGGACCTTGTCAGAGAATTGAAAAAGCTGTGAAGTATGAGGGTGAAAGTGATACAAATTATAGTTGGAGTACTTAGAACGGTCCTAAAAATCTTAGAAAAAAGACTAGAGGAACTGGAAATCAGAGGAAGAATTGAAACAATCTAGACAACAACATAATTGAAATCGGACAGAATACGCAGAAGAGTCCTGGACACCTGAGTTGACTTGTTGTCACCCAAACACAAAAGAACTTCTCAACAGCTATCGTTTTTTTGCATGCAGTCTGACAATGGAACACCTGGTATTACCGATAGGATTTATTAAAAAAACATCAATATTGTTTTGACTATATTGTGTGTTGTATCAGTATTGTAAACATTTATGTTTACTACATTTTTGAAACAGTCTATTTCTTTTGGTGTTATTCTATATTTTAACTGAACGTCCGTTCATTAGTATTATATATTGAATGTTTTGAATCAATCATTCCAACTTTGTTATATAGAGAATTCGATGACCGAATTGACCTCCACTTTTACCAATGAATATCGCAATGGTTCGCCTTCTGGGAAAAATTGGACTGTAATTCTATTCAATAAGTACAGAAATGTCGTTTCCTGTCCAATCTCTTTCCTCGTATATTGATTAAAAAAATAATGTTCAACTCTGACGCCGAACTGTTTCACAGTTAAACCGGTACATTTCTTTACACATTTCTTTACCAAAGATATCAATCTCACATTTTCAGCACACTAAACAAAAATTACCAGCACTCGGCTTTCCTAACTTAGAGTATCGCCAAACTATATATCCCTTCCAATTTTTCATTAATTTGAATTAATGTTCCACTAAACTGAGGTTATCAGGATTTTATTATTTCTTTTAGAAAATTATACAAAAAAATTATTAGGTATAATTTCCACTAAACTGGGGTTATCAGGATTTTATTATTTCTTTTAGAAAATTATACAAAAAAATTATTAGGTATAATTTCTAAACTCCACAGAATTAGTTTTCTGTAAAGAAAAGCAAGATCGAAATAAGTCTACACCCGAAAATAGAATCGCGCGCACACACACACACACACGACACACGACACACACACACACACACACACACACATTAAAATGGTGACTAAGATTATATATCAATTTCCATTTGAGAAAGTGGGAACCGCATTGATAACGAACATTTCTAAAAGAATTAAGACTGACATAAACTCTCGGGGAGGAGCAACTAAGTGTTAATTCTAATCTTTTTTTTTTCAAATAATTTCATATTTCCCTCAATATTGGGTTATTCCATTATATCCTCCTATACAATTTAATCTAGCTTGTTTAAGGTATATTTTATGAATCCCGAATATTCAGCTATTGAATAAAAATGTTGTCCATCTTATCGGGCATTATTTATTGCTAAATATTAAAAAAAGTTTTATTATTTATTGCTAAATATAAAACCAAGAGGATCATCGTCTAAATGTGCTAATTCCATCAAATCAGACAGCAGATATGTTGAGGTGGAAAATTTTTCACATATTAATTTTTTTAAATCCATTTTTCAAAACCCACCAATAAAAATTCTTCAAGTAAAAATATATGCTATCGAGTTTAAAAAAAAAAAAAAGGACAATAAACAACTGTAACTTATTTGTTGTAAATAACAAATTACAACTCAATCTCAGTGCACATGACACAACGATATCCTATTCAATGCTGACACTAATATCAATTCTAATATTGTATCCAATAAGTTATTCGTGTCTGTGAACTCAATTATGGACAGTTTGTCTTCTAAACGCAACATGCAGCCGGATTTGCCACCATTATAAGCTGGAAGTTTTCTTTTTTAAAATCTCATATGTACATCATTTTTACATCCGGAAACTTGCCAGGATAGTTTCGTTTTTACTTTCCACATAGAATAAGAAATAAATGTGATATATATATATATATATATATATATATATATATATATATATATATATATATATATGCGCGTCATGGAAGTGAATTAAAAAAAATTCTCTTCGAACATTTTAAAAATTCTCCGTTTTCCTCCAACGAATTTTTTCATTTTTAAATAAAATTTCACTCTGATGAAGGTCGAATTTTCTCTGTGTACGGAATATTTTTACATTTTTCTATTATTATTATTTCATTTATTTTGTTTATTTAATAATCATAATAGTTTGAATAGTGTACACATAGATAAACAGACCGAAACACATGTGTAAGGGATATTGATTAAATTCATCTTTTATTATCCATTCTGTTCTTTCTTTTCTTTATTCATTCTTCCTCATATCGTCGGAATCAAATCCTATTCCATTTTACACACACACACACACACACACACACACACACATATATATATATATATATATATATATATATATATATATATATATATATTGATTGATTGAAAAGCCTACCTTGTAATTACAACAATCGTCTATTTTTCATGTGTGTTACCGACCAAAATCTTTTAATTCCTATAATCCTGGACCTACGCTGTTGCTGAAGCTTGGGATATTGCATTATCATTTAGACAATTGCCGATCAAAAGACACTCAACTCTTCGCCCACAGTTACATTTAGGCTTTGTGATTCTGTGGTTTCAGAATTTTTTAGTTGTTGCTGTTAATTATTTTTTTAAGAATGTTGTCACAGCAGTAACTCAATTTTGTTGAATGAAGAACTCAATTTGTCTGACTTTGCGAAATGCTTATTGAATTCAAGAAGAATTTCCCCTCATTAGTCACCAAACATTGCTACAGATAATGGGTAAGCAATTTTATATGCCTGTCCACTCCGATCTTTTGTTATTGTTATTATCTAAATTGGAAGTCAATATAAAATTCACTGTTTTTTAATGTCTATGTTAATTATATATCGTAAGATTACAAGAGCTTCCAGCATCTCTACAGGAATCTTTCCTTATTAATATGTTTTGTTATTGTTATGGGGGATCATTAATTGGTTTCTCAGGAAGATATAAGATCCACAAACCGAACCAAACTTAAGGTCAAGGAAATTTACTATTTTCAAACCAGTCGGTAACCCAATATTTAAGCCCTACCTCTTAATACCTTGTTTGTTTATTTAGAAACGTTGCAACGTTTCTAAATAAATTATTTAGAAACGTTGCAACGTTTCTAAATAAACAAACGTTTCTAAATAAACAAACATCCAAAAATCTTATTCACTTCGCCGAAGGGCATTCGGGCTGTTTGTTGTTATTATTCTCTCAATAGCGCCCCCTTACCTGTTATGGTAGAGGCGCGTAGTATCGCTTGACAAGCTTAATTCCGCTAGGATGGTCAGCTGTGTACTGTGGCCGAGGCGATAAAAGTGTTTCACTAGTGTTTCACTGCGTCTGCTGAAGTCCCGGTTTCGATTTCTGTCGGAGGGAAATCGTTAGTATATACCGCTGATGAGACTTAATAAAGTCGAAACAGTCTGTACGGTATTCTACACATCGAGCCATCCTTTACTGGGATTACACTTGTCAAGTTTATTTTCTATAAGAAAAAGTATCGAATTTTATGCGATACATGCGTTGTAAGTGCCTTCAAGTAAAAATGTTATATATATATATACATACACACACATATTTATGTATGTGTGTATGTGTGTGCACACGCGCATGTATGTGTAATTGCGCAGCATTTCTTCATTCATACATATTTGCTTAAATAGTGCAGATATCTTTTGTCTACATATTCTGTTTTCATTCGTTTAAAATCAGCGAATGGAAGATTCAATATCCGACCGGAATTAGCTGATAAACTTGACATAACTAATTTGTTCCGAAGTACTTTTGGATGCTCTGTATATTTAAAAAAAAAATTTGCATGTGTGCTATTTATACCAGCGTCCTATTTATACTAGTGTTATAGCTACTCCCCACTTACCCAAATAAAAAAAATTAAAACCTCTAACTTGGTTATCAACAATAATCCCTCCCCGAATATTGTATTTTTTGCAAGAACAAACGTTATATATTAATGTATATGTCATTTGGGATATTTTATCTCCAAAAACACATATATGTACGTTTAACTACAACAACCCTGTCCAGACGCATTACGATGAATCTTTCTGACACCAGCTTATAATGCAACATATGAAAAACATTTCTGTACTACATTTTCGATATGTTCTCACTGATAATGGAATGATATTTGAATAACAATATAGCAAACAAAGGCTACAAATTCTCAAATCCCTACACATTAGATATAAAGTTCCAACCTTAAAAAAATAATATCGAATCTAGTACTAACTTATTTATTAACTACTGCTACTACTTATAGAACCACATAAAAAAAAACAACAAAAATACAACTACATAACACCAGTGTTGATATCTAAATGTGAGCATATAAATGATTCTATAATGTGACATCTATCACTAATTCCATAATTTCTTTACTTGTATTTGCACTACTCTGATTTCTATCATAATGATGTTTTTGTGTGAGAGTTCCATGAGTCACTTGACAAATAATTGATTCCATAAATCGGTTGTATAGCCATTCTTTCTCATATTTCTGACAAGTAATTATCTGATCCATATGAAACTTAAGTTAAAGATTTTAAAAGTTCATAATTTGGATATTAGAGGTTTTAAAATTTTTCTGCCATAGTATCATCGATCAGTATTCTATCCAACTTTGAATTTATTCTATCCAGTTTCTTTTTCTCCATCAATCTGTTTGCCTCTGTCTCTCAGTATATATAGTTTGATGTATTTAAAAAAATGAAATACTCATTATCAGTTAGGAGCATATGTAGTGTCAACTGGATATCGAACCGGGAACCTTTTGATTTTTATGCTAATGTTCTACCGAATAGGCTAAACCTGCCCTAAGACAATTCCGTTATTGCTAAATACTATTGTGATGCAATCGGATTAAACGGTTTCCTCCAAAGATTTAGTTACAATCGATAGTGCAAATATTTTTCACCGAAAACACTTGAATGACAATTACGATTTATCGGCTTATCTAGGTTTAAGGATTTAAGTGATTCAAGTGAATTATATTTTAGAAAAATACTTTTATCTCATCGATATAATCACAATATAATCTTATATGAGCATTTGTTCATAGCAAAAATATAATGATTTCCCGTGGTTACAAAAATCTCTTTCTATCACTCATATTTCTTTCCCTGTCTTTTTCTCTCTCTCAATATATATATATATATATATATATATATATATATATATATATATATATATATATCTCTCAATATATATATATATATAATTTAATATCATTTTTTAGTTTACATCATAGTCAATGTAGAGTCTCAGTTAAAGTACGAATTTCTTAGCCAGAAATTTCATTCTAATGGATGAAGTTTATTCAGGTGCATACATTATATATATATATATATATACATACATTATTTCATTCTAATGGATGAAGTTTATTCAGGTGCATACATTATATATATATATATATACATACATATATATATATATATATATATATATATACCATCCTTTGTTGGGATTGCACTTGTCAAGTTCATTTTCTGTATGTCGAGTTTTATGCGATGCATGCGTAAGTAAGAAATTTAATATACTTTATCCGCAACGTTTCTAAATAAACGTCTGTTTGTTGTTATTATTCTCTCATTTTACCTATTATGGTAGAAGCGTGAGTATCACTTGACAAGCTTAATTTCACTAGGATGGTCAACTGTGGCTAAGTGTTTCACTAGTGTTTCACTGTGTCTGCTGAATTTCAGTATATGCCGCTGATGAGACTAATAAAGTCGAAACAGTCTGTACGGTATTCTACACATCGAACCATATTGCACTTGTCAAGTTCATTTTCTGTATGTCGAGTTTTATGCGATGCATAAGTAAGAAATTTAATATATATATATATATATATATATATATATATTCACATCTTGTCTCTGAAGAAACACTAAATACCGTCGGATTCACTTCCATCTCTTCACACACACACACACACACACACACATATATATATATATATATATTTTATATAATATATATATATATATATAACGAATTTGCATTTCACATAGCGCTAATAATCTTGGGAAAGATATGCATTTAACTACTCTGTCTCCAGCTATGCGTAAAGTGTAGGGCCGACTGGGCTAGGCAATCAGTGTGGAAGAAGGGAAACTGAATTCAAACCTGTTAATCTCCACTTAAGAAATCATCCAAACTTCCTTCATTGGAGAGTAATGAAAATTTCGCATGTAACACTTTTTTTTCGATTTTTCTTTTGTTCATTTCTATTTTGAGTCATTAATTTTAAATAATCTTGTTGTCACTCTGAAGAGTTGAGGTAAGAACTACAATAGTAGCTTGAGGACAGGCTGAGATACTTTCTAAGAAAAAAAATAAAACAAAAATACTTCTCTTTATTTATACAGTCTTTATATGTTCATTTTTTCTTTGTGTCATTTCTCTTATCTCTTTCTGGGGGATTATGTGTGAATAGTTCTAGTATTTCGTATTAAAAATGTATACCCCAATATATTGAGTGCCTACATTTTAAATAGAGGATAATGTGAACTTTTGCGTTATTTAATCTTCGTTTTTCCTTTATGTTCTTTCAATTCATTTTTCAACTTGCATATTAACCACTTAACCAAGAAGAATAATATATTTTTATGTAAATCCCCCAGTCTTATATGACAGGAACCATCGTACTCTTTAAGTTAAATCTAACTGATATTTTATTTTTATATTATTTGATGACATTCAATTCCCCCAGTAATATCGTTAAATTTCATAAAGTCCAATTGCTTTAAAAACTCAACAGCTGTTTTTGCGAAATAGTTTTCGAAATGTGGCATTTTGAAAGAAAGAAATCAGTCTGTAATGTGTTAAAATGCACGAGATACAATTGACTCAGTGTAACTTTTAATAGCAAAAAGATTCTTGTTGATTTTTTAAAAATGTTAACATGCCAACTTTTTGAGAGTTATTTTATATCGAGAGGTTAGGGAATCGTAGTCATTGCATCTTAATGTTTACATTTTTGGGTTGTTGATTGAGAGTTTTTTCACACGGTTTTATCGAATGCAAATATTTGTTAAACATCAATTTACGTCTAGAGGGGATAATACATATTTACACTTCGGGTCAGAAAAGGACTTGGGGGTAATTGAAATGAAGTGATTCTTTAAACTCCCCAGATCTTCAGTAGAGGAACCTCAATATCAGACTTAGTGTAGTGCAAAGGACGACATCCCTTCTTTGTAGCGGATATAATTAGTCGAACTCACTACACTAGCAAAATGAATTGCAAAATAAAGATATGCAAACTAGCCATAACACTTTTCTTAATTCTTATGTTTTGTGATTTTATCAGTATTTCACCTTCTTTCAAATCTGAAACATTAACATTGAATGAGAACATAGGCATTATATGATGTTTTATTTGAGGTTAAGTTTATGATCCCTTAAAAGCAAGGAATTACATACGTACATACATATTTGACCCAAATAGAATATATGCCAATTAAAACAAAGCGACAGTTTATGTGTATTTTTAGTCATACCACAGGTAACTATTATGGATGACCTGTAAATCTAATCGATCTGTAAAATATTCATCGAATGATTCGTTCGGAATCGACGCATGAGCCAATTAAATATCATTTTTTAATAATACGTAAGCACATCCATATGGCTTTCAGAATGAGGAACCATTTATTCTTCTGAACATACATTTATTATTCAATATAAATACCTTCCAGTCAATTAACAGTACATACCTTCAGGCAATGTATGAAAATACAGATAGTTTACAACCCAGTTAACGGTGATAAACAGAGGGGAAAGTAAAAGTAAAATCGCCGGAGTGGCCTATTGTCGGTATCAGTCGGAGAATTAGGGAATCTATTCCTTTTTCACTAGCCCCAATGAAAGCAAATGAAACGTACTATTTAAAAGAGATGCTATGAAAAATTGAATTATTAGTATAATACAATCAATCATTTAAAATTGAATTGAATTCCTGTATTAAAAACACATAAGAAGCTTGTATGCCGTTAAACAAATAAACCAACTTTAATCTTATAGAGTAAAGGTATTACTTTCGGAGAAACTGGTGTACGAGCGCAGCATACAGGTTCTTCTTTATCGCTGGAAAAAATGCAAGGTCAGTGATAGAAACGATATAATGGGATTAAGTTGTAATAGTTTTTACTTACTATAAAGTGGTCCATTTTTTAAATTCAAATAATATTTTATTGATAGCTTGCAAATATTGGAGTACATTTTTCTATCACTTCTCTCGTCTGAAAGCATCGACTCTTCAGGATTGATTTCAGCTCGAAGACACAGGATAATAAGACATCTGCCGAATAAATGTTCAGCCTTCCATACCAAAAATTCCTAATTTGATTATCATCCGTTGATATGAATGTTCATCCATGTTTGGTTTACACACCGCCTAATTTAGCACTGTGGAAAGATGTAAAACATTCTCACATATTCTGAACAAATTTTCATTATTGCGTACCGTGAACTAGATGGGTGACGAAGTTGGAGAGTTTGCTTCGTTAGCTATGATTTAATCAGATAATTTGAGACACTCGTAGCGTAATGGTTATCCTCATAGAAAATGTAGTCGGCTAAATAAATTCAGATATTTTGAACGAAGCTGTTTGCATTTCACATAGTACTAACGCCTTTGGGAAAAATAAGAATCCAACTATTCTTCTACTTGATAAATAGTAGGACAGACTGAACTCTTTAGTCTTGGTATGGAAAATTATCTAGGCAAAAGAAAATAGTGAATTCAAACCAGCTGTACTCCACATTAGAAAATGACTTTATTCCACATCCTATATGTGACGGAGTTATAGGGTAATTATATATTCAGATAATTGACACAAGCTTGAATGCATACGATGTGCATATATCTGTATGGATGATTGTATGCGTGAATCAGATATATGATATTATACCAATGGGTGTATATAAAAACTCTATTGATATATCTCACACAATTTATGATGTATTAGAGAATTTTCAGGGAAAAAAGAAACACTTGTTTTTTGCTCTTCCTCTAAACCTTCCTCCTTTGCATCAATGTCTCGACCTTCTAGATATGACGGCGAATAATAAAATCAATTATGCTTGTGCAAGACAAATGCTTCTGATACGTGCTTCAAGGTCGGTTTAATGTGGTATGCTCCAGGGAAAGCATGCCTATCGATGTCCGGGTGCAAAAAATAATCATATCGCATTAGCATTCTCTATCAGAGATGCCACAGGTGCCGGATAATTAATCCTGCACTTACCCGTTTTAAACGATGGGACAGGGGCTTATTCAGGTAGGGAAACCCCTGGGACTGAACTGTTGTTTTATATCACAAAACCAACAGTCGTGTCTATTAATTGGGGACGATGTAATAAACGATTATATATCTGCATTTTAATTCGCTTATTTGACTTACGTATAAAAAGATTGCTATGAGCTACGTATTAGAAAAAGAAAAAAAAAAAAAGAAAAAAAAAAAGAAAGACGGACCTGAGCATCTGGCCCCCACCCCATCTAAAATATTTGTTTTTAATTTTTTTTTCTTTTTCTTCAATGGATTATTATCGATTATACACCAATCTATCAGATTGTAAAAAAACATTCTAAAAAGTTGTTTATTTTTGGAATTTTCAGGGGTGCTCAGTTTCCCGTAGAAGTTTATTGTAAATCGATCCCCATATCGAAACCGCTTAAACTTTTTTAATTTTTAAATTTTTTTATCGTAGCCGATATAGTAAATGAAGAATTATATTTTGTTCAATTTGTAGACCTTTGGTTACCATATCGAACATGCTGGTACCACATTGTTTACGGCTTATATAAGCTCTCTAAGAATCCTTTAGTAAAGCAAAGAATACTTATATGAAATATATGAAATACAAGTATGTTTCTGAGGTAATTATAGATAATATCAAGGATTTGAACACATCTCTCGAATAACTGGAGATGTCCATTCGATTCTGCGTAATGAAGGTTTTATAGAATTATTGAGCCGACGTAGTTTTAAACATAAAGAAATTACTGGAATCGGGAATTAGAAACAGGTTTCTTTTAAAATTAATTTAAAGGAAAAGGAACGGGATTAAAAAAGAGAGAAAATAACTGTATATGTTAGAAAGTTATTTTATTCTACGAAATAACTTGCTAAAAAGAATCGGTGTTGTGATGAAATTGAAATGTAATTAAAAACATAAAAAATGAATTAACAACAATATTTCCTTAGTTATGTCTATGATATAAATGTCTATTGTGAAAAAGGATTGAAACCCCGTATAGCCCAGCGGGTGTGCGTGGCATTGTTTAATGTATAATGCGTAGTTTGTCAGTATATTTTGAAGTGTCTACTGCGAGGGCGATTAAGTTTATGCCATGATAGAGAGAGAGAGAGAGAGAGAGAGAGAGAGAGAGAGAGAGAGAGAGAGAGAGAGAGAGAGAGAGAATATAAATAAGAAAGAAATTTATTTATCAATAGTAGATACAAGTTATAAAGAATAAGTAAAAGAAAAACTTTATTTTTGTTAAACTACTATTGAAGGGGGCATGCCTAATAGCGTGAAGCTTGGACACGCCCACCCTTGACGCTCACAGGAAACGATACAAGACACACCAGACAGCACAAATCCGAATGGACATAATGCAAATATGTTGGTGAAGGCTTTTTAAAAAGCAATAAAATGTTTTTCAAAAGTTTTTTAAGTCAAAATAATTTACCGAAACAAGCTTCACCTTTCCTCTTTTCTTCATCAAACAATACCGACTGAACAGTGTTTCAAGAATTAAGTGCATTAAAACGAATCGAATTATGCCCCAAACTAACCGTGTTGATGATAGGGAAATTAAACAAACCAGTATGGTCAGCACGAGTGACCTGAGCATGGGTGAAGTCAACTGCAAAATCATTCCGAACAGACAACAGACAGAGAGAGGACAGACTCAATTCTCTTGATATCACTTCCTTGTGATGTTTGTAAAAGGTAAAGGAAGTAATCTCACATAGACGAAATCGCTGATTGGCTAATTTTGTTGGTAGGTGTGCCCAGAAACTTGTTTTTTTTTTTTAACTATTTTAAATCGTATGAATTGAACATAGGATCTAACCGTCCAGTAATAGCGAGGATGTTCTATCGCCTGTGTACAGAGAATTGTTTCTCGAAACAAGCCAGATAAGTTATCATATATCAAGAAATGTAATCATTCATTAACCCTATACTGCATCCGGTGATGAGGCTCCAGTTCTAGAATATTGGAAAATTTTGCGTAATTGTGTAATTGCTCCCAGTTACACTTCACCTGGATGGTAGAATCAGTTAGAGTCCTATCTTTGGGTCAAATATATCTGAAAATGTTCGGTGTAGGAGATAAATATTTGAAACCATATAACTTGTAAAAACACGAGATTATTATTAAATAGAAATACTTACTTGAAACCATATAATTGTGTATTAAATTATAATATTAGATAAGAATACTTATTATAAACAAATTTTTAAAAATCCGATTAAAAACGATTACAATAGAATGCTGCAAATATGGTTATAATTTTAGAATCATTATATGTTTGCAACATTCTATTGCAATTATTTCATAAATTTACAAATAAGCAAATGACCGCATGAAATAAATCATGGAGAGTTGATATGTCATTAAATAAATAAAACAAACCAAACCAAACTTTATCTTGCACCTCGTAATCGGATTCATACGTGTCATTTAAAACGATGATGGGAGATTTTCGCATTCAGGGACCACTAAAATCATTATTTTAAATCTAGCGGGCCACTAATATGATTTTGAAATAATAATCAGAGAAATTCCATTTTATTGATATGAAATACCCCTATTAAATATAAGAAAGTGACAGTTTAATTATCACAAACTAATTTACGCTTATTTGATTATTTAGTGATATTTGTTCTACTTATTTGAAATAAGTTTATTGATTTTTTGCTTGAATGTCGTCATTGCAAGACAGAGAGGTGATATTCGTTCAAGTCAAAAGGAGGATGTGGTCCTATAGAAAAATAAAACATAAAAAATTGCAAATAATGTCCGATTTTCCCAGCTGACCGTTAACATTTTCTCGTGGATACTCAATGGTCCGAGGACCATCGGTTGGCAACGACTGCTTTAAAAGGTAAGCGTGTGCAAAAAACTGATTATGACTATCATTAAATAGAAATAACCACTCGAAGCAATATAATTGTACATAGATTATATTAAAATACTTGAAGCTATATGTGTTTTCGAAGAATCAGTGATAGCTACTTGAAACATTATTAGTGTACATTATTAGATAAGAAAATGAAATTAAATCGTGCGATTGCATGAAAATATTTACTAGTTTTACAAAAACGGGCACTGAACATTGTTAATATAAAGTTATAACAATCAACAAATTACAAATGAATCAGATTTCTATATGAAGGAATAGCTTTTTTTTAGCAGAATATTTTCTTTGTACTAAGGTGTTGCCTTACTTACTATATTTTTGCGTTGTTTTCGTGGTAATAATTAAAAGGTTTCGAACCTGGCTCAAATGTAGTATTTCAGCTGGATGGTATTCATGAGGTCATTAGTTACACAGATTGTCCTATCTGTTGGAATTACTCGCTTGGAAATAGACTGATTGTTTGATTATAAGTTCCCTTAACAATTCGTCGCATAAACATAAAAAGCTTAGCAAACCTCATTTGATTTACTCATTTACTCGTAAATTGAACATCTTCACCGTTGAGTGTATTTTGTTTTTCTTGCTTGAAACTTCATTTCAACTGATTGTAGTTATCTAAATCATTTTAGTATCTCTTCTGATACATTTTAAAATGTACGATTATCTAATTTTTGTTAAACGTTCAAACCATTGTTAACTTTTGTATCATTTGAATTGTATTATAGCAGATTAGAGAGTAAATTAATTGCATTCCAGAGGAGAGAATCATTTGAATTTACTAGGAAATTGATGTGGTAATATGCGAATAGTTGACTCCGTTTAAGAACGTGAATTACCATTAAATGGCTTGCTCTTTCTACCTAGTTAAGCATATATATATATATATATGTATATGTATATATATATATATTATTATTATTATTATTATTATTTATATTTTTGCTTAAAGGCAATTACAATGCGTATATCGCATAAAATTCGATAATTATAGAAGATAATAATGACAAATGAATATCGGTAAAGAATCATTCGGTGTGTAGAACATCGTACAGACTGTTTCAACTTTATTAAGTCTCATCAGCGATGTATACTAACGATTTCCCTCCGACAGAAATCGAAACTTCAGCAGGATAGTCAGAAACCATAGTGCTTCGGCCACGATACAGCACGGCACAATTCTTGCGAAATTAACCTGTCAATGATACTGATACGTCCCTACCATATGCGGTAAGGGGACGTTGAGTGAATAATAACAAATCCGGGCCTTATGCTCTTCGGTGAAGGAAATAAGATTTTATATATATCATACTTCCAGTGAAGAGTTGCTTAACTAGGTAGAAACAGTTACGCCATTTAGCACACACACACACACACACACACACACACACACACACACACACACACACATATATATATATATATATATATATGTATGTGTATATATATATATATATATATATATATATATATATATATATATATATTTAATATATTTATTTATTTATGAACCAAATTATTAACATTTTACCGACCATTAACCGCTGATGTCGGGTTACTTCATATTTTGAGAAGTATATTCTAATCAATTCCAAATGAAATGAGGTACATTGTAATTAGATTTTAATTAGTATATATAATAACCGGTATTAATACTTAACTAATCCCACATTATTATTTACTGAATTATTTGTGTACGACTAGTCTATAACATGCACCCATAATTTTAGACTACCAAAGTCTAGAAACATATTGCGTAAAATAAGCACTGACTTTTTACATTTTGTAGCACCTTAATTTAACCTAAATTTAGTATTCAACTTTTTATTATTTCATATTGACCAAAAAGAAGAATATATAGTTTACTAAAAAACAAACATTTACTCAGAATTTAGAAATTTTCATACGAAAATGCAACAAGGTTCCGGCTAAAATAAGCTCATATTAATTGAAACAATATTATACAGAAACACACACTCCATTGGATATTTATCTTTAACAGCAAAATACACGGCTATAACTTTCGTTTATTCCGTTGCAAACTCTCTGGCAAGGTTCACATATTAATTTAACTCGGTGATTTACTTGAATAGCATAGGCAGCTAGTTGATGATTTTTTTTCTTTTCATTATCTAAAACGAGATCGGGTCTTCTGGTCAGGATTTGGGGATCCGTTTATGTCTCAAAATCTCTGATGGTTCTGTGTTTCTCGTTTTGTAGGATAGTTTGAATTCATATCATTGATCAGTATAGTTAAATTTCAGTTTCTTGCATAATAATCCTGTGGACCATCTTCCGTACCTAGTCAAGCCTGCTCTTGAATTAATTTTGAGCTATTTGCTACATTCACCAACGATGTGATTAATACAAAAGAAAAAGAAAAGGAACAAGCTGAAATCTTCTCTCTGAAAATTGTGTCGATATCTGAAAATGAAAATAGAATTATTTTTTATTTTATATTGCTATGCTGGACTGAACACGTACACTTATTTTTTCAAATGGTTGTTTATTTTTCGTATATCACGTTTTGCACATCACACACACACACACACACACACACACACACACACACACACATTTATGTATTACTGTGTTTATTTTGAGGATTTTCTTAAAAACATTAGGAATATGTTTTTTAATGTAGCCCTGTATTTTTTAGTGTTTTGAAACTATTTTATATCATAATATTGACATTTATTTTAGTAGAATTCAGAAATCAGGTTTACTAAAAACAAAATCTCTTATAGAAACTTATAAACATCTAATATTATTATTCAGACTATTGTCTTTATAAAAAAAAAATTAAAAATCGTTTTTATCTGTTTTCAGATTTCATAAAATATAATAATCGTAAAATTGTTTCCCCTAACATATTTAAAAAAAAAACTTAAATAAACTATTTTAAACATATTTTCATTTTTCATAGAATTTCTTTAAAAAAAGAAAAAAATGGTACGAAAATGTAAATAGTAAACATTGTTTTCCTTCATAATTTTCATTATTTCCGTAAGCTAAATTATCGTATTGCAATATCTTTTTTTGCTTAAACTCAAGATAGTATTTTAAAAACATATTGTTTTAAAAAGTTTTCATTAATTCTCTAAAAAATTAGGCCCATTTTTACCATTAGTATTAATTACAAAACAACTCGTTTTATCATTTTTTTATTTACATACAACCCTATACTGTTGAATATTTTAAAACATTTCCATGGTACTTTTATTTACATTTAAAATCTTATTTTTAAAAAATGTAACCGTAAATAAATTAAAGTAAGTGTACAATTTAAGAATATGGACAAAGATTTGATTTTACGTTAAAAGATTGGACAAAAAATTGATTTTACGTTAAAATTTAGTCATAGTTGTAGCGGACGTTTTGAATGAATGGTAGCAACACGCAGCTGATATTCTTTCTTCCTTTCTTTCCTTCTTTCTTTCCCCCTTTCTTCTTCTGCTGAAATAAGCAGCTGCCAAGCTTCTGCTGATACACCTATCATCAGGGGCAGCTTTCGATACTTTCCGAAAATCGTTTGATTTTTGTATGATTAATTAATTATATCCCTTAATCCGAAAAATCAATAACCAAATTCGGTGTGTTTCTTAGTTAGAAGGATATTAATCTATATGCAAGATTTAGAATCTGAGTGACTCCCCTTTTCTGAGTTACACGTACATACCAAAAACACGTACATACTAAAAACATTCTTTTATATATTACTAGCTAAAGTACCCGGTCCATGACCGGACTAAAAAAAAAATTAAGAATACCAGAGAGTATTTTCAGACATATTTACATTCAAAGGTAAATAGTTATTGACAATTTTATAAAAATCGGACCATTAATTGATTTTTCATAGAATTAAAAAAAAAATCTTGTCGTAACTTGTTTTTGGCTATGTTAAATTTCAGTTGATTTTTCAGACAAATTTGTCAACTTCAAATTACCAGTAGCGGCGCCATTTTACTGTTGATACAGGTAGCAGCCAGCGGAATTTGTTTATATTAGCAGCAGCAGCAGCTATGCCATGATTATCGCAAATCATTTGATTTTGTTTGATTAATTAATTATCTGCCTTAATCAGTAAAAATCAATAACCAAATTTGACGTGTTTCTTAGTTAGACGGATATTAATGTATATGCAAGATTTCGAATCTGAGGGATCTCCCGTTTTGGAGTTATACATCGACACGTACATACCAAATTTCCTTATATATATATATATATATATATATATATATATTGTGTGTGTGTGTGTGTGTGTGTGTGTGTGTGTGTGTGTGACATAGCTCTCTGGTTGTCTCAAGTACAAATTTGCTACTTTTGCCCCCCACATTTCCCCTCATCTTTTGACTTCCCGTCAGATTCAGCTGTGATTAACAAAGAACTATATCACTTTAAGTATAATTGATCACATATGAACATACAATATAAAAGAAAATCTAATATAATTTAAACATTTACTTTATGCAAACGCATAAATCTCATTTCCAGTTGCTCAACACGAAATATATTTTTTTTTGCTTTTTTTTTATTTCTTCGCTACATCAGAACTGCTTCGTTTATATCCACTTGAAATTCACTTTCAGTTTCTCTTTTCACAAAGAGATACACACAAAGCATCTTCAGTAAACGAAGCGGGTCAATATATCTCGCGTTCAATTCATTTTAGACGTTTTCGCATCGCCTTGCTTTTAACTCGCTTTTCTCTCTCGTATCTGTTTTATTTACACTCAATCTTTTGTTTCCGTCCTAAGGCCTTTATCAATCTCAACCCACCAACCTATTTTATAGGTTTCATCGTCTAAGTGAATCAAACCAATATGTATATTAACTTTCCTTCCGGCAGCTCAAATAGAAAATCAATGCTCTCTGCACATCCGCCCAGTGAACTTCCTGCCTACTGAGAGACGGACTTCACGCAGGTCCACAGTGAACATATTATTTCACAATTACTTACAAGCTTTGAAATTTACATAGAACTCTTTCAGTGGCGATAGTTGAAAATGCGATGTCTTGATAGATACAAAGCGGTGCATTTTCTTTTTATCCAAAGTTGGATAGAAATTTAGCATAGCTGGCCAAGGGGAGAATATATAAATGTTTTCATTTTTTACCTCTACATGTCTCACTTGAGACATGACAATCTTATAGAGATTTAATACTAACGAAAGTACACAGTATACGGCAAAAATGTGAAAGCCTGGCGCATGGTTTTGCTATAAGAAGACAATAAAAATGAATCTTATAAGAAATATATATATATCATAGACGAGTGTGCTAAGATGAGTATGTTAGGAGTCTATGCAGTATCCATATGAAATGGGTCGAGGTAAACGCTTTGTTATCCACCCAAAACCTCATATAGTATAAGAACGTAAACCGGTGTTCCAAAAGAGTATATATATATATTATATATATATATATATAGTTGTAGAAATTTTTTTTTCTTTTACCACGGTTTCGGTTTTCAAGGTACACCTTCCTCAGGAGAACAAAATAATTATAGGTAGCTAATATAATATATACTTGGCTGGTTTTGAATTATTTTATATCTCTAAGTCTCTTAAAATAAACTTTTAGTCTTTAAAACTTAGCGTTTTTCCTTTCAAATGTTGATGATT
Source organism: Doryteuthis pealeii (assembly GCA_023376005.1). Classification (NCBI taxonomy): domain Eukaryota; kingdom Metazoa; phylum Mollusca; class Cephalopoda; order Myopsida; family Loliginidae; genus Doryteuthis; species Doryteuthis pealeii. Next base: position 95,314,101 of record CM042144.1, read on the forward strand.
ATATATATATATATATATATATATATATATATATATATATATATATTATATATATATATATAGAGAGAGAGAGAGAGAGAGAGAGAGAGAGGAAACTTTTGAAGTGCTCTATCAGCAAAACGGTGAGCGAGTATGCCATTTTCCTTAGCGCTAGAGCAGGAGGATCATTAACACACCAGACCAGTGGACCTGAGAGTAATGAAAATGTACGTTACTCACCCCAGATCTCCAGAACTGGAACCCAACACTATATGCAGTATAGTTCCGAATAATATCAATTTAGAAATAAAGAACAATCCCTCGATATACATGTTCACTCTTTCACGTGTAGCTCAGTGATAACTTACGTTGCTTGACGCATTTTTCATATACAAATCAAGGTCACTGCTCCACAACATTTCTGTCGTGAGCTTACCAAAATGTCTCGTTACCCCGCTATTATCAAATGTCTGGGTTTTTTTTTTAATGAGAAAATAAGTAAGTGGACATTATCAAACAGATCTGTATCATAGAACGTGTTTACATATTAAACATTATCCACGCTCGTCGCTAGAATATATTTGACTAGTTAAATAAATGCTCGTATTTAATGAGACACATTTACTGACCCCAGTTCAAAGGGTGATTCACGTGCTTGACAACAGAAACGTTCTATAGTAACAGATAATCTTCCCGTGAAAGGGTAATTCAACAATGATATAAATCTGTTGGATAATTCAAAACAATGAAATAAAAGTCAGTTTAAATTTGCTTTATCATGCTTCGTATATTTTCCAAGACACAAAAAAGCGACCAGATGCTGTAAGGAAATTTACGATCAGTGGTAAAATGATATACTTATAGTTGAAGCATTTCTCTAATTATGTTTCTGTTCCCGACCGCCCTGTCGGCTGGGGCGTTAGAATGCACCGACTGCACATCTGTAGACGGGTAAGACTCCCCCAATGGGGCTACCTGTTGGCTGTTGGTGGTGACCCGTGATGCTTAAGGATAGAACCCATGTGGATGAGAAGTCCATGACTTGCAAAACTCCACTTTGGCCCTTTTGGGGCAAGACGGTCGGTCGGAGAGGCACCCTCCGATCAATCAGCTGATCACGCCAAGCCTTAGCACCTATATGATTGCTCCAACCCTATTGTCGTTTATGGCAAGCCCCAACCGTTTTTATCATATGGGTGGAGCCTGGCCACCAGATGAATTTATTATCATACCAGGGACTCCCATTTTGTTGGAGAGGTTCTTATTCCTCTCCAGGTGATATAGAGTATTTTGAGCCCACCGACAGGACCAAGAAAGAAAAAAAGCAAATTTTGAGGCTCATTTTACTGAATGCTTAGCTATAATTACAGCTATAATTATATTTGGTGGCTTATTGTAAATAATGTCTGATAAGCTGAAAATACTATAATGAATATCCGACTATAATTAGAACTAAAAGGAAAACTTTGTGGCTTATTGTAATTTATGCTTGACTTTAATAAGAAAAAGAAGGACAGCTTTGCGACTTATTGCAATGTATGTTTGTCTAATAAAGAAGAGCAAAAAATCATGTCTCATTATAATGAATTGTTGACTATAATTAAGGAGATAAGAATCTATTTTGTTGCTTATTGTAATAGACGTATCAGAGAGATAAGAAGATATGAATCGGACGAGTCCCCATGGCGTAGTGGTTAAGTTAGTAAGATATGAATCTGCATTGTAATTCATATTAATGGGGTCTGACTAATTTGGAAGAAGTAGGCTTAGCAGAGTTAATTGTAATGGATGTTTGACTATAATAAGAAATATATTGATTCGTCTTCTTGACCACTCACCGAACCGTCTGACTATACAAAGGAATAAATTAACATTGTATATTGTATATTGTTATTGTCTGAATATTATGAGCTCGTTAGAATCTTGCCGTGTTCTTGTTGATCGAAAACATTTTATACAATCTCTATAATTTTATGTAGAAAAAGTTTTATTTCTCAAAATAAAATTGAAGTGGTTATCAGTCACATTAACTTTGTCTTTAACCTGAGTTTAGCTCAGTCGATAGAGTATTCGCCTCGGAATCCCAAGGTTCTGAGTTCAATACCGGTCCCCGCCAACTCAGCGTAGGAGTAGCGTAGATTTATAATCTGATCTGTGCAGTAAAGTGGGGAGCTGACGGTAGGTGTGGCGCCCCACCATAGAAAAATACTCCCTCTGGTCTAGCGCTAGCGAAAAGGGGATAGACTCCCTCACTGTCCGGCTGATACCGACAATAGGCCACTTCGCCAACTTTACTTTACTTACTTATTTCGTATGTGAAGATTTGGCACAAAAGTCTTCCCACATCCAACTGGTCCTAATCAGCATAAATTAATCTTGGTCCATAACTGACTCCTGTCAAATTTAACTGTGTGTTAAAATATTTAACTGTCACGAGTAATTTGGAATCAAAGTAGAAATTGGTAGCGATTTGCATAAATACTATTTTTTAGTATTTTTCCCAGTGAAATATCAGATATGCCCGTGAAGAGAAGACGGTTTATTATTTAATAAGCTTGTGTAAATAAATATATGGATGAATATATTATATTATCTATTCCAAAGTGAGAACATTATCCTCATTCCAAAAAGCAATGCTGTAAGTCCTCAGTGGACACTGATTTTATGAATAATTGATTTTAACGGCAAGCCAACCCGTCTAGGTTTTATTTCTTTGTGTTTTTTTACATGAGGCTTGATAATTTGTATTATTCGTATTATTCGGAAAATCGAACAATCCCAGAGGGCACACCGACATAAACGTTGGTTTATAGCAATAAAGATGAGGACAATTGTCCAAATAATCCAAATAATACCGACTAGGTTAATTTTATTACTAGAGATTAGAGAATCGCATTTCTTGCGTATTTCCATTTTTGGTGTAGTTATGTCTTAACAGTATTTTTCTTTTCAAATACGAATAAATTGTAAACAAATACTTGAACCAGAGATGGGACCATCATAAGTACTAGAACTCTGGCCGGAGTGGACCTGGGAGTAATAGTAATAAAGGGTACTATACACTCTCCATAACTTCGGAAAGGGAGAATCACCATCAAACATAGCTTAGTGTTCTATCCCGGACATATTTTATGAGGGTGGCCTTATCCCTCTGTAGGTGTATTCGTTCAAATTTCAGTCCCGGTAGTTGAGCCCCAAATTATTACACACCAGAGATGTGCAGATCGCTGATTGACGCAATAAGCCAAATGTAATTAATATTAATTATTATAAACTAATCTACATAAATCCTAATATTAATTAAGATATTGTAAAAGCACATGGTGATACACTGCTTATTTCCAAACAAAAGTAAAATAAATATCAGTGGTCATTGAAAATGCACCTATCATATCAGTTTTACACGACGTCAAAGATAAGTTTGATGACAGAGAATTGCTACGTTCTGAAAATATTACTCTCCCATCAAGGAAGAAAACGTGGAAACTATATGGCGTATTTAATGTATGTTTCAGTAAATAAAGACAGCGCACAATCAATGTTAGCATGGATACCAATGACTCCCCACTGGTCTGGTTGCTACGATAAATCTATGGAAACAATAGATAATTGTTTTAGCTAATGGGTTTTTCTGAACTCTCGAGGCTTTAACTTGGTAAATTAATGAAGAAATAAATAGATTAATTGAATACTTTAAGCGAAACCTCCCGCTTATTAGTAAGAGAGATGAAACAAAATAATTGAATTTATAATAACAGAGAATTGATTATTATTTTGGGCTTTATTTTACCTTATGAACTATTGTTTTTCATTCTCCAATTATTCAATATTTAATTTAAATTATGAGCAAGAAATTAAATGCTTTTTTCTATGGTTCAAAATAGTTAATTAATCTGTAATGAAATGAAAAAAAAAAAAAAAAAAAAAAAAAAAAAAAAAAAAAAGAAACTAAACTAAGAAAAAAAAAAGAAATGAACGTTTACAAGACATGATCAAATTACAACACATCTTCTGTGTATGATCAAAAACATTTCATTTACTAGGCGTGTTCAAAAAGAAATCAAATCTTTAAAAAGAAAAAAAAATCATTGGTTTGCTTACAACTTGATAAGACTTTTTTATGGCTTTTGTGAAATTGACACAGAAAGATTGATTTCCAATCAGATCATTAAAGTTAAGAAAAAATGTGACACCTAAGTAAAAGTAGGTTTTGTTAATATATATTTACCTAATTCATCCACTACGAGCAGGATGCAAGTTAAATTTTAAGAGGTGTAAAACTTGTATGACTTCAGAGTTGTCCTTATTATAAACTGCTTGTATACCAACGATAAATAGCCAGGATTACCCTACAATGTACCCATAGCTGAACGGAGAACAGATAGATTCGTGTCTTTTGAAACACAAACAGTTTAGGATTTGAATTCGAGTCATCGATTCCACTTCAAACAACTGTAACCGTTACACAGCAAGCCTCCAGGATGGTTCTGTAATCTGAAGTTTACATGACAGCATAATCCAAGTTTAATGAATTATAAGTTAATGAGACTAATCCCTATGGTGAATGCTTCAATTACGGGTGTATTCCTCCAAATATTGATGTCATCTTCAATAATAGCGTCTCTTTCTTCTCTGAAATCAAGACATTTCTGGAGAAATTTCAGCTTAAAAAATAATAATAACTCAGAGACACACAGAGAGTATGTATTTACCTACTCCACGGCCAGTATCTGACATACGTTCGATATTTAAGTGGATTAAGGAAGATTGGATTTCTGAGATTTATTTGCAAAGAAAATACAATTGTGTATACTTCTCACGAAACCATTTCTCCGACAACCCATGGTTAAAATAGCTAGATTGATGGTGGGCAACCAAGTTGAGAGAAGGAATATCCTAGCTTGAAAACTATGGAAAAGATCCTCATGCACGTTTTACTAATAAATGACATAGGGACAAGTCATGATTACCAAACTTCTGTATAAAAAAAACATGACATTTAAAAGTATATATATATATATATATATATTATATATATATATATATATATATAATGCATGCATGCATGTATATATGCATGTGTGCATATATATATATGTGTGTGTGTGTGTGTGTGTGTGCATATGTATATACGGGGCGTATATGGGTATGCGTGTGCACATCGGTATGTATGACTACTGTTATGTATGTGTGTATGAGTACCGTTATGTACTAGTGTTTACGTACGCATGGGTGTATGGGCATACGCGTGCGCGTCCTTCTATGTTCTGTGTGTGTGTGTGTGTGTGTGTGTGTGTGTGTACGTGCACGCATGTATGAGTGATACTACGAGCGTGCGTACGTATTAGCGTACATACTTGGAACAATCAGCCAGGTCTGAACATCTTATACCGAAACAACTTCTATCTAACCGCAATCCAAATCTCCCACCCCACCCATAGTATACAACATTTAAAATCTTAAAATTAAAATTATCTAACCTCCTTCATTGAATCACCCCGTGACAGTATCCATTCCCCCCCCACCAACAACCTCACACACGCCACACGCTGACATCCACTCATACCAAAAAATACACACACCCATGCACACATATGCACATGAATACAAACGCTCACACGTCCGCATTGATCAAACATTACACATTCATAGATCAATGTAATGTGTGTGAGAACAGTTATCCTGTATACATAACATTTACACTGTCCATAAACACTCATCTACATTTAAAATATCACCACATACATACACACAAAATTTCATTCAATCATACACATCCTATGTCTATTTAATTTTTTATAATCTTTCTATTTTCCTTACATTTGAAACAAGTTCACCTGATGATTATTGACGCATGAAACCAACATAGTTGTGACTGTTCCTTTGTCACCAAATAAATAGATATGTGCAACCTTTATATATTTATTATATTATCTTATATTATATATATATATATATATATATATATATATATATATGTAAAAATGGAATTGGAATTGAATCCGACGATATGAGGTAGAATGAATGTACTTTCTTTTCTTTATTCATTCTTCCTCATATATATATATATATATATATATATATATATATATATCGTATTTTGCACTGATAAGATGCATGAGCTAATAAAATGCTACGTATATTTAATTAAATCAGAAAAATATACAAGGTGTTAAATGCTACTATCCCGACGGGTACCAAGCACAACTACAAAGATCATACATGAATAAACTGAAGCCATAAGAAAAGCCACACGTGTAAGTTGTCCTGTTCTGTCTAAGGAGGGTGAAGTTACCCTTTTTGTCGTTACTCTTAGGTCTACGCGAACCTGGTGTGCGAGTAACTGTTAGAAAACCATATATGGTTAAATATCTGAGAGCATATTCAATAATTTTAAAGTATATTAATAGATCACCGTGGAAAAAATAATATTTTAATTAATAATCAATTGTTTACCTGTTAAAGATATATTTAAAGATATGCATTGTATGTTGTGTAATTGAAATCCAGATATTTTAAATGTCAAACTGAATTTGAAATAAAATAACTCAAAACTAACTCAACTAAATAATTCGTTCAGAAAATGGAAATAGATTTCATATTATATCAAATAAGGAATAGTAATTGAAAATTATATGCCGAATCTGTCTGTCTGTCTATCAATATATATATATATATATATATATATATATATATATATTAAAGAAATGGATACAATAGAAACTTACTCGAGTTTCACCATAAGGATATTCAGGGTTAAATCCACTGAATTAATCGGTACCTCGATTAATTCAGTGGATTTAACCCTGAAGATCCTTATGCTGAAACTCGAGTAGGTTTCTATTGTATCCATTTCTTTAATAAATTTGCTCTACTTGGGATTAACCCTTGGATTTTTTGCACCTCCAACGATCGTGCCCATATTCACCGGTAAGCCACTTTATATATATATATATATATATATATATATATATAATATATATATATATGAAGGATATCGTTGCTTTGGTCAGTCAATCAGTTTATAATAGGTTTTTTTGTTTAATATGATTTCATTCCAATGCGTGTATACTGCATATCTAATGTACCGCGGGAAATTACAACATATTTTAGCACACCAATGTTTAACTCCCAACGATATTTAATCTTGCAAAATCAAGCATACTATTACACATCATAACCGATGAATATCTATATATATATATATATATATATATAATGTTATCTCTCTGAATTTTTTAGATGAGGCTTGGTAATTAGTATTATTTGGATGATTCAGACCATTGTCCTCCTCATCATTGTTATCTGTACAACGTTTCGGCCGATGTGCCCTCCGGCCCTCTTCAGGTATTTCTTGTCGGACTCGGGAACCTTCTTTTCGGACTCAGGAACCTTCTATTCGAACTCGGGAACCTTCTTTTCGTAATCGAGAACCTTCTTGTGATTGGGAGTCATCATGGAACTTTATTCAGTCAATGGGGGTATACGGTTTCATTCCGCTAAGCATGGTTGGGGTACAGGTTTTAAGCTGAGGTAATTATTATTCTATGTTACTCTTGCCCCTGAAAAGTTACTGTTGAACCTGCAGTCTAGAGAGGACTCTCACTTAGAACTGTCTTAACCTAACTCCTTTATCCACTAGACTATGTGTCCAATTAGACACATGGCCTAGTGGATAAAGGGGTCAGGTTAAGACTGTATATATATATATATATATATATATATATATATATATATATATATATATAGAGATATAGAGAGAGAGAGAGAGAGAGAGAGAGATAGATATATAAATATGGCTATTTCAGCCGACAACATCTGGGAGAACACGTGCCCAATTGAAGTCAAACCTAATTTTTTTGAAAGTTAATTCATTAATGATTAATTAGGCGGGATCTAACTACTTAAATGTAAGGCCAAACAAATCGAGAAAAATGTACATACAGAGATTGATTTTTCTCGATTTGTTTGGCCTTACATTTAAGTAGTTAGATCCCGCCTAATTAATCATTAATGAATTAACTTTCAAAAAAATTAGGTTTGACTTCAATTGGGCACGTGTTCTCCCATATATATATATATAGTCCATTGCTTATGCTGGATAGTTGTATGCTTTCCTCATTAGTCTTGTGTATGCACGTCAACTTATTCCTGCAACAATAATTTGGTTCCATTCATCCATGTTTTGAATTTCAATCGACATATGCATCCAGATATATGAGATATTTTATTTAGTTATTGTTGTAAATTCGGATCTATTATTCGTCAACCTACTTCCTTGGAGCACATCATCGTATATTTCCGACAATTAGCCGCCAATTCTTGTCGATATTTCTTTGCTTTCCCAGTCGATCCCAACTGATAAAAAAATCCTCGTCTTCTCTCTTTTGTCTTTACTCAAAAGCAAGCGTTTCCGCTTTAATTCTCTCTCTTCTACTGGAAAACTACATAGAATTTTGTAAATATTCGAAAAACCTGTGAAACCTTTATTATTTTATGAAACAACAATGCATCACAAATAATTAACAGTACAAAAACAAGAATGATTATAATTGTATTATCTATGTAATCATACAACAATTTGAAAAATCACTGACATTTATTTATTAATTCAGCGTGTGAAATAATCGAGTATATGCTTGGTAGACATCAGCAGGAGACATTCGTTTCTATGGAAAGACAGTTAATTAATCTAATCCTATATATCTTAAAGGCTACCAAGGTGTGGCAAGCTAAAGAGTGGTTCCAACCTATGGAAAAGACCACGGCGGTATTTCAGGAGGAGTAATAACGTTGAATAAACATATGTCATCTATATAACAATCAGTCGACAAATGGATAAAACTCAGGAATAAGAAATATACAAACAACCCAAAAGAGCTCTGAATAAGAATTACAACCAAAACAAACACAACGTACTAAAATAATTTTAAAATAAAATTTTCTCCGATCAATCGGCTGGTCACATCAAGCCCTAGCACGTTAAACTCTATCTGATGGTAAGGTTCCAGTTTTGGAGGTATGGGGAATGTGGAGCACCCCTTTATCACCATTGCTCCCTGGTCCACTCTGACCCGGAGTGGTAGTACCTGTTAGGGTCCCATCTATGGGTTAAATAGAAAAATGTATTTATAAAAAAATTGTATTATCCATTAAGAATTGATTTATTTCAAAACTTTATCGGCATTAAATGACCCAGGTTGATATGCCGTAAAACAAAACAAACCAAAAAAAACAAAACAAAATGTTTGCCTTTGGTAAATGAAAAAAAATATTGTATATGAACTTAGTAATTCCTGTGTTTGAAATTCATGTATATAAAAAAGCGGTATTTTTGTAAATAAATTTACTAACTGCTCATTGAAATACCCTTCTATAAGATTATGTATCTTTTCATCTTACAATATTTCATCAAATATCTTTTTGTCCGTCTCTGTAGACGCATACCTCACGGAGAGCTAAAGCTATGGGTAGCTCCTTTGATCTTTAAAATGGAATTGCAAGATCCTTTTAAAAACACCTGAATAACATCAAATCCGCACAAACAATCAGAAGAAAAGAAAGTTAAAAATGGACTAAAGAGAAACAATCATGGAGTGTAGGAATGTTGATGAAAACATTTTTTTAACTTACTAGATATGAAATAAATACTGATTACTGAGCGAGGTATTTAAAATCTGTATTCCTTGTTTAAAAACTACATCGATTAAGTAGTTATACAAAAATAAATTATAGATGTTTTTCCTATGATTCTCTTATTATCAATATTTTAAACATTGTAACAAAGTGTACAATGTCAGTAAACTGCTAAGCATTGCCCCTCAAATCCATTAAATTAGCTTTGTTATTTTAATTCAACCATATAGAATTGAAATTCATATAACCTCTTACCACTTAGCAACCACATTTATAATATTTTTCGATTATTTTTCTCTATGATATTTTGTAACGTGATTATGAATGTCCACCGGAGTTTGATAGTGGAAATAAAACTGTGAGAGGACTGCTATAGAAAGAGAGGAAAAAGAAATAAGAGAAAGTAAAGGTTAAAAAAGGAGTAGTGGACACACAACGGGTTGCCGGTAATTTGACCGAGGTATGACCCCCGGATGAGAAACTGAAAGCTGACCGGAAGTCGGGTGTCTACCGGAAGCGGAAGACACGTGGTTACGAGGAACAACAAGATCAGCCTCTTTTTGCTTTCCGGCGCGTAGAGATCGGACGCAAGTCTGCCGGTCCCTAGTTTGGAACCGCGAGATAGTTAGTACTATGTTAAAAAGTACAGGAATTTAACAGTGTTCTCCCTCTCTTTCTCTCTGCCTATCTTTCTCTCCGAAACAGCCCACGACACGAGCCCGAAAATAAATGCTAAGCCCTTGTGACGATATATCTCACGTGTTGTACCTTTTCTATTGACAATGACGACCGCCGCGTAACAAATACCTTTTTAATGCCGTGAATTTAGAGGCACGTTGACAAGCTTCGCTACGTTACAATTTTCTGGTCATTAAACAAAGCTAAAAAAACCATCTTTTGTTTATATTTCTAGTATAATGTAACGTAATTAGATAGCTCGAGCGGGTGGCCACTAAGTGGGGCGAAAGAAAATAATAAACGCCAATTGATAGCCAGTAATAAAGAGTAAACGGCGATTCAAAAGTCTAAATTTTACAAATGAGTTCTTAATATTCCAGACTTGTTGCCATCAGCCCTTTGATCTAATTGCCCAGATGTTTTGGGGCTGACCTCTGATTGACGAGTGTTCCTATGTTCCCGAACTTAGTAGAAGGTGCCTGAACTTGCTAGAGAATTCCACATCATTCTTTGTCTGGAAGATTCCATAACGGTCTAGAGAAAAGTCTAGAACATTTTCTTTCTGGAAAATT
>CM042144.1:95329965-95355143 GCA_023376005.1 Doryteuthis pealeii
CATCATCTACAATTTTATTTGGCCTGTCTGTCAGTACTACACCTGATGCTTAATAAACTTTATGTGCTTCTCTACAAAACTATTCATATTTCAATATCTTAAATGTTATTTTGTTCTTTTATTTTGAAAATGTCTGTTTCTTTTGGAGACATACTGTATTTTTTATGATTCTGATGAATATTCCTTGTCTTTCTCTATACAATTGCAAATCCAATAAATTAATAACTATCATTATTAGATATTTGACAGAAAACTATATTGGGAAGCCCATTTTCCTATAACATCTGCTTTCCCTCATCAGCTGCTAGAGTCCTGCGACTGACTAATCAATTCTACCCATATTATAACTCTTTATTCTTCCCTTATCCTATTTTATTTTAAAATGTTTTCTATGTGTATTAATATCATCATGAGTGATATTATCTGAAATAATATCCCTAATGGACATAGATGGATGGTGGGAATAGTTATGATAAAAAACCAACAAAATAAAGATGAAAAATACGAGTAAAATAGTTTCAATGATTATTTAATAACTTGGAGAAAAGGTGCTCAGGTTAACGATATCGTTGAAGAAAAGAATCAACGACTCGTGTTCAAATCCTGGATGGATTTATTTCCATTTTATTTCTCGCTAATGACCTTGCGACAAGCATGAATCCATCTCTTTCTCCTCCAAATATGGTTAAATCACATGACCCACTGGATTCTTTAGTCAGTGGTTGTAGGGGTTATTCATTCAACATTCATCCTAATATGATTTACAGAGAGATGGACAAAGAAACAAACAGTAGCAAAAGATTATTTGAGATAAATGATCCAAATTAATTCATCAAATCTATATATCATAACGTGAAAAAAAAAAAGATTTAAAAGAATTAACAAGTTTATGAATATTTAAAACGGAAGAAAAGGGATAATTTTCAATATTTGTTTTAAAATTAATTACTGAATTCATAGACCAGCAGGAGTTGCAGCCCATGAACCTTAAGTTAACCAATGAACGTCCAGAAATGGAAATTCGATTGAGGAAGACAATAAAATTTGGACAGATGAACAAGAAAAAGAAGAAAAATTATTTGTAACATAGTTGGCTCATTATGAAGACAACGGACCAGGAAAAATGTTACTGGGATAAAATTTCCGGAAGCTTGTGTTGTTTTGCAGGAGAAATTAGCACATAAGGTTTCTCTCCCCGGAACAAAAATTATATTTCACAAGAGTTTAATGAGTATTATTTTTTGTCCTTGTGTGTGTTAAAGACAAGTGAGTCGTCTGGCATGAGAAAATTGAATCTCCCCACCCCACGAGAAATTAAATAGAATGTTTCCTTGAACATTTACGGATTTTGTATGTTGATGTTTATTTTACGTCTTTTTGTTTGTTGAATTAAATTGAAATAATTATTTCAATCAATGTTATCTTCTATTTTTTCCCGGTTTTGACACGTGTTGAACCTAACCATTTTATGGACTATGTATTTCAAATTGTTTTCTACTACTAGCATAAAAAACGCCCTTTCATCAAAACAATGTCATAATTCGTCACAAAAGGTCACGTAAAATATCGACCAAAACAATCGCAAAAATTAAAACGTGGGAATCCAAAACATCATGATTACAGTTCCGGATTCGACCCAGAATGTTTTTAATTTGCTCAGCAAGTCGGCTTGATTCCAGAATAGTATGACATGTTGGGCTATGACCTCTAGATATAATGTTGAAAAATGTGACTCACTGACACACTGACATTCACATTTTTTTTAATTAGAAATTTCCTTTCCTTCCCCCCAAAAAATCAGTTTCTGCCTTTTATTCCCTCTTGTGCAACAATAACTGCATAAAGAAAAGGTGATACTTTATAATTTGAGATTCAAGCAAAATCACCTCGTGATAATATTAAAAGCTCAAAAACAATAGAAATCTGATTTTACATATAGGATCTATCGTCTTCATAGGAAATTCAATATCACAGTTGTTCAAGATATTGTAGAATGACGTCTATTGTTACATGAATTATAGCCAGAAGATACGACAAGGATAAGTATGGAATGGGTTGAAGGAGATAATAAGAGGATGGTTTTCAGGTGCCGGAATGTAGTGAAGAGTAATATGACCTTATTAGAATTCTTCGTTTGTAGAACGTTGTTGAAGGCCCATTAGAACATTCGTTTCCGGTCATCGACAATGTCGGTAAACATAAAGCTACTTCTTCCACAATCCGATCTTTATGGGGAAGTAGATGAAATCAGCCATAAAGAGACAAGACTTGTTTAGATTATGCACCAACATAATAGCTATTCACAAAAACTAACACGGGCACATATACATAGGCGCTTGTTGTGTAGTGGTTAACTACTATGAAATGGACATGGAGATATGAAATCCCGCCCTGTCGGCTGGGGCGTTAGAATGCACCGACTGCACCTCTACAGAGGGGTAAGACTCCCCCAATGGGGACACCTGTTGGCCGTGGGTGGCGACCCGTGATGCTTAAGGATAGAGCCCAGGTGGATGAGCAGTTCATGACATACAATACTCCACTTTGGCCTATCTTTGGCTAGACGGGCGGTCGAGAGGCCCCCTCGATCAATCGGCTGATCACGTCAAGCCCTAGCACCTATATGATTTTCCCAACCCTATTGCCCCAATGGCAAGCCCCAGCCCCTTTTTATTATATGGGTGCTAGAAGGCGGTAGCTGCGGGTCTACATGTCCTGGGAATGACGTTAAACTATCTGATGGTGAGGTTTCAATTTTGGAGGTTTGGGGAATGTGGAGCACCCCTTCATCACCATTGCTCCCTGGTCCACTCTGACCCGGAGTGGTAGTACCTGTTAGGGTCCCATCTATGGGTTAAATAGAAAAATGTATTTATAAAAAAATTGTATTATCCATTAAGAATTGATTTATTTCAAAACTTTATCGGCATTAAATGACCCACTGAGGTTGATATGCCGTAAAACAAAACAAAAAACAAGATATGAAATCAAATCCTTGAGATTACTTGCATTTCACCTAGCGCTTATACAAATGGGAAAGCTGTGCACCAAACTATTCTCCCCCAGCTATAGATAAATAGTAGGACAGCCGTGTGTATTTAACCTTCGAATAGCAACCGGTCTATGAGAAGAAAAAGTCTGAATTTAAACCTTTTAAATACCATTTATGAATTGACTTTGTGTTGCATTCTTCGATGAGAAGGGATTGAGTAAATGCAAGATTCTTGTTGTACTCACACACATAAAAGTAAGTTTTGTGTAGTGAATATCGTAGTAGGACATAAATTCGGCGAACTGAGTTTAAATGCTAAACGAGACTGTTTGCATTTTCCCTAGCACTAAGAACCTTGGGAAAAGCATAAATTCAATTATTCTCCACCCGAATATCGGGAAATAAGCAAACTATTCGAGCAACTGGGCAAGGAGAAGGAAACTCCGAATTCAAACCGGTTAAACTCCGCATAAAACTGAACTTGTGCTGCATCTGGCTCATGCGAAGGTTTAATAAATACATATAAGTTTAAACTTTTCAGTTGCCCTACATACTAAAATAAATGTCCAATTTCCTCGGCGTATATAAAGAAATATGCCGAAGCTGCTGGTAATTTTTATTTATAACCAAATAGAAACATCTGAAGACTTTACTAAATTCAAAATGGTAACTGAATCTTCTTTTAGTTTGGATAATGGGTGGTTGATTTTAGCAGGATATCATCAATGCGTGTTCACAGAACGGATTCCTGTGCTTTCTTTTCACCATCCGTTATTATCGGTCCTCGCTTTAGGCAAATCCTCTAGGTGGCATTCGGATTCCACAGAGAGCTGATGATTGTACGTTTTTGCTGCTTCGACAAAATTGGTGTGTCCAAGAGCAGGGGTCAATAGGAGAATGTACTTAAGCGTTCATTCTTCTTTTTCCAATAGTGTCCAGATTGTCTTTTTGTCTTACTTGGCTGGTTTATTGGATGGGAGGTACGTTTTGTAGCTGCGATTTTTAGGGCTTGCTTTCAGGATTTGTTCAAAAACCAACCAGGGGTTAAATTATGCCAAGAATATTGTTTTGAGTTCATTCTACATTTATATTTACATTTTCATTGTGTAGTTTCTTAAGAGGTTTTTGTTGTACACGGCCTAATCGAATAGGAATATTTTTTAAACATAACTTTTCGACCCATAGATTTGTACGGTCAGTCCATGACAAGGATGATCTGAGAGTTATAGTAATGAAGAGGGACGTTACACTGAGTAGATTTTCATAACAGGATTCTATGTATCAAATGCTGTTTAATGGAATAACCACGACTGGCTTTTTTGTGGAGGTGTTATCAAATTTCAAGGGATGCAATGAGTGTATTCGAAACTCCATCGACAGAGCGTAGAACATGTCGAAGCAACTAAAAAATATTCTTTAACCAAGGAAAGCGCGTGTTCGACCTTAGATTGCCTGAATCCTCCTTTGAGGAGAAATGAATAAATACTAACTTCGTTCATTAAGATATTTTGTTAGCCATATTCCCCCACCCCCACCGTTTCTAGTCATTTGAGTTTTCAAAAAGGTTTGATATCCAGCAATCAAAAAAGCCACCTAGTCTATAGCTGATTACTTACTATGTTTCTTAGCAAGGGGAATTCCGTGGGAGTCCTATCATTCTCCACTTATGTACCGGATGTGCGTCATACTATTGATGCTAAACACGTTTAATTGACTTTCTTATGAAAGCATTACATATCCAGTGTATGGACCAGAAGGTGTTTGGTAAACAACCGCTGTTGTTCATCGATAAAACCAGTGGCTCTTAATAGATAACAGGTCCTTAAAATCCACTATCTTGTGGCAAACGTCGAATAGACTACTCAGATATGTTAGCTTTTATAATTTTGGTTTACAATAAAGTTTGAGATCCAGCAATCGAAAAGCTTTTTTCATATCGAATACGAATGATTTTTCAAATAGATATATTCGACCTATACATGTGACGCTAACAGGTAATACCACTCTGGTCAGAGGGATTCGGAGAAATGGTAAGGGACACTTCTCAAAGTTCCAGAACTGGACCTCATTATCAGCTGCAATTTAGTGATACACCCAAGACACACCTATTTTTCAGGGGAGAGGGGCTTACCCCTCAGCAGGAGATACAGTCGATGTATTCTAAGCCCTATTGATAGGGTGGTGAGTTTAACACATGCCAAAATGTTTTGAGTTCCAGTGGAAATCGAAACTAATTAACACACCCACATAATTTTCTTTTATACTGTGAGTGGATGAAATGTTGAGAATCAATTGTATGTCTTAATAGATATCTATTATAGATGTATTACATAATTCAAATTTGGCATTTCAAGTGAACGAATAAAAAAAAAATTAAAAAAAAAAAATGCAGTTTGATAGTTGGTAGGTTTAAAATTTGCGATAGGGAAAATTACATATTGTGTTTTTTTTGTTTTTTTTTTTTTAGTTTGTTTAGTATACAATTTCCACACATATATGTAATTTTTCCCTATCGCAAATTTTAAACCTACCAACTATCAACTGCATTTTTTTATTATTATTTTTTTTTTTTTTTTTTTTTATTCGTTCACTTGAAATGCCAGATTTGAATTATGTAATACATCTATAATAGATATCTATTAACACATACAATTGATTCTCAATATTTCATGCACTGAGAGTATAAAAGAAAATAAATTTTAAAAATTGATATTAAATATATATATAAAGAAAAAAAAGAAAAAACGGTGAAGGAATAATTAAAGATGAGAAAAAGATAATAAAAAAAAATTAATTACGATTAATTTAACAATATTGACATACTTATTAACTCCTTTACATGACATTATTTCTTTAAACGATGACATCATTTCTTTAAACCATAATACCCTCTTAGGATTACGGTCAGTCTAGAACTATTAATAAATATTTAAGGAAAAAATAGGAATAAATAATAACAGCAAAAGAAGGGGAAAAATAGTTAAATAAGATATATAAATAAGATTGAAGCAAAACACTATGCCTTTTGTAATTTAAATATTTGATCTATAATATTTAATCTATTTGAAATTTAAAAGGAAAATGGTTTGTTTTATTGTTTTGAATGTTGCATCAATCCTAATATGTAATTATTATATGATATTTTAATATATAATTAATATAATATTTAATCTATTTAAAGTTTAAAAGAAAAAGAGGAAAAAAGTACTCATAAAAGATATTTTCTTTAAAAAAATTTATTTTTTTAATTTTTTTATCAATACTAATACATAATTTAATTTAATTTATTTACTAATTTACTAAAATAAAAATTTAAATTAGAGAACAAAGGGGAAAAAAAGAAATAACACCAAAAGAAAAAAGAAGAAAAAGAGGGAGAAAGAAAAAGAAAAGAAAAGGGAAAGCGAAACAAAAGCTAAGTATGTAAATTTTTCTATTGACGGTTTTTATTTATTTGTTCATTTTTTTTATTTTTGAATTTTGACATGGCTACACACTGGCAACATACTTGCAACATTTGACCGGATGACAGCCGATATTAGGAATATTTGTTCTACACAGACTTTTTAAAGAAAAAAAAAAGAGAGAAATAAGAAATTGCAGTTATTCGCCCATTTCATTCATAAAGGAGGAGATGAAGAAAAAGAAAAAAAAGGAGAGGAAAAGAAAATAAGAAGAGAAATTTTAACCACACAAATAAAAACATAAGCACGTCATTTCTGAAAATAAACTCTGATGATGAAGCTCATGCTTCGAAATCGATAAGACAAACATAACATCTTTTTGTTTTTTATTTTTCATACGCATTGTACTGAACTTCAAAATATTAATATATCATAACATACTTAACAATGCTTCAAGAAAATTACCAATTGCTTTTATATATATATATATATATATATATATATATATATATAAACATATTGCGATTTATGCAGATAGATAAACACAATTGGAAGTTCTATAAATTGATAGATAATTTGATGTAAATGTATATGCTGTTTTATCAGGTGTAATAACTATCAAATAACCACAATCTCCTGGGTGGCATAAAGGCTAGAGTATTCTTGGTGATTTAATTCTTACTGGGATACCTGTAATACTGATTGTGTGCTAAAATAAGATCCACTATCCATTGGTGAGGAGGAGAAAAGGCCGACTACCTCAATTCAGAGAAGTAAAACTCAACGAATAGATGAGGATGTCAAGTGAATAAAACTAAATTACAAGTGATTGTTGCACCTCCAAAAAACTCTAGCACGCAACAATTCGGAATAAAGAAGAATTAATTAAATTATGAAGGTTTATATGTAGATTTTCATTCACCCCACCATATATATATATATTATATATATATATATATATATATATATATATATATATAGAGAGTTTTATAATTGCTTGAACCTATTGGTTAGGAGATTGATTTAGAAGGCTATGACAATGCAGATGTAAAGAACAAAAAATAATAATACGGTAACAATGGTGTATTTTATTCTTGAATTTTCGAGATAAATCTCTTTTTCAAAAGATCACTGGAACTGAAGTAGTCTAGTTATGGCGTTTCTATAAAAAAAAAATACTACTTCAGTTCCAGTGACCTTTTGAAAAAGAGATTTTATCTCGAAAATTCAAGAATAAAAATGCAGGTTAACCACACAACACCATTGTTACCGTATTATTTTTTTCTTACACCTTCATTGTGATAGCCTTCTAAATCAACCTCCTAACCAATATATATATATATATATATATATATATATATAATATATATATATATATATATATATTGGTTAGGAGGTTGATTTTAGATGGCATATATATATATGTATATACACACACATACATACATACACACACACACACACACCACACACACACATATATATATATATATATATATATATATATAATATATATATATATATTATGGAGGATTTGGGATGTGGGGGTGGTCAGAGGATGTAAGTTATTTATGAGTGAATACTTTAGCCAACGTTAAATTTCTTTAAATTACCATTTTTTAAAGTAAATCATATATTTTTTATTATATCATAATTTTTATTTGAAAATAAAATAATATAGCATATTGTTGTGGTTTGTAAACAAAATGATGTTTAGGAAGAGTACTTTAATGGTAATTATATAGAAACTACAGATTATGAGTATAATCTCTCGAATGATTAATTAAAATCAATCAAAATAAATATATTATAAACTATTTAAATCACATTTTACTAAATATGCAGACAGGTAAAAAAACGGGCTTTGTTTGATAGTTTCATAATAAGAAACAATGCTGTATTCATCGGTC
This sequence comes from Doryteuthis pealeii, assembly GCA_023376005.1. NCBI lineage: Eukaryota > Metazoa > Mollusca > Cephalopoda > Myopsida > Loliginidae > Doryteuthis > Doryteuthis pealeii. The sequence continues at coordinate 95,338,272 of CM042144.1, forward strand.
TTTCTGTGTTGTTTATTATGAATATCAACTAACATTTTACCTACGTAAAAATCAAAGCTATATTGGATTTCTCCATTATGTTCCACAAAGAGATTTTCGCATCACCAATTTTAAAGTCTCTCATGTGTTTATAAATGCGCTCTTTGATCGTTCGAGATGTTTCGCTAATGTAAAGTTTCATAGACTACATACTTATACGTTGTTTATAAATTCTCAGAATTTTCTAATATATATAAAGTTTTGATAAATGTTTTATATCGGTAACAACGAATGACATTTTTTACATTTTTTCGAATACTTTTATGACGTCACTAAATGAAAACGAAATGTTATTAACGTAAAAATTAATGTTAAAAATAATTTTCTTTTTTTTCTTTGAAAATAACTTTCTGTACAAAATTGATAACATCGCAATAATATTGCCCTGTCTATGTTTATATATATATATATGTATATATATTATATATATATAATATATATATATTATATATATATATATATATATATATATATACGTGTGTTTGTCTCTCTGTGTATAAGAAAATGAAAATAAACCCGACAATATGTAATTATTGGTCACAGATTTTCAGACTGATTTTGGCTGATAAATTTCTCTCAGTGCACCGTTTAATGACGCTAAAAATGCCTCGTGTGTTAAGTGTACAACCACTTATAAACATTGAATAATAAAAAACAAAATAATAATTCGATCTACCATAATATGCTATGGAATTTATTTTTAATAAGTATATTTTATTTAAAATATAGTATATTTTATTTAAAAAATATGATTTTGTCAAATTTTATGATTGTCATTTACCAATCTGTACATCGTTAGGTATATAAGCAAACATATCGAACTCACAAGTAACTTGTACTTGTCTAGTTCTCTAAGCTTATACTAGATGAGAGTAGAGACCCCCTACACACAAATAGAACGTTGCTAAGATTTTCCGCAAAGTCAAAAATATAGGTACCTTAAAAGTACCGAACTCGTACTTTTGTATTTGATCTGTGGGTCTCGCTTTTAAACCATTATAACCAACGAGATACCCAGGCAGTCAACATAATCTGATAGTAGGTAGGCTTTAGGATGTAACACAGGGTCGCAAGTATGGATGATCCAGCGAGGATTGAACTCACTTTCCAGTAGTAATGGATCTGCGAGACTAGCTTTGCTAACCATTACACCACGATGGTCTACCAGGTTTGAGGGTAGGTATGATAAGTCTTTTATTTTAGCATTCTTAAAAGCAGATACGCAAAGAGATTTTCAGTTATGAATACATGCCATTGATTTGTAATGAGATTCAGAAAAGAAGACTAGAATGGCCCCAGTTCATAAATTGAATTGCAGTTCTGGTAAAAAAGAGATTAGGATGTAGTAGAATGCATTACCCTTTGCAATATACAACTCTACATTTTGTGGCAAGGAACCTTAAAACGGAAAATTACAGTTCCATGAGGCTGTCCTACAAACTGCATCTCCCATTTTTTTCCTTTAATGTGTGAATCAAAATTTAATCACTGGTTTAGTGGCTAACAAAAGAATATGCCAAGGCAAGTAGAGTATTTTTATCACTAAACAGAAAACGTCTGTTGTCTGGTTATTTTTGTGGGAAAGTGGATAAAATACTAACTTCGAGTAGCAAATATTTTTCTCAAATATTTTATCTAATAAGCGCCATCAATGTTCTTTTCAATTTCAATAGAGTTTGAGAGCCAGCAATCGAAATCGTTCATCATATTTGTTTAGTGCGGAAAATGCCACGAAAATCGTATTAATCTCTATTTATGTCCCGGATGTACGTCATTCTATTCAGTACAAACAGGTTGATTTTACTTTCCTATGAAAAACAAGACAGTGCAGCACATATATCCAGTGTACTGGCCAGATGGTGTTTGGTAAACAACCACTATAGTTCATCGATAAAACCAGTGGCTCTTAACAGATAATAAGTCCTTAAAGCTCACCAACTTTAAATGGACAACCCAGTTATGTTAGCTTTGGAATCAGCTTGTTGTTGGATAGCGCTTTTTCGATCCCAATAGTCTGATTTTAAATGACTGGCGAATTGATGGATATTCCACGGCTGTTGACAATTAAGTCCTCATTTCTCTTGAAAATATGAGGGTCAATAAAAAATGTAAAAGTATTATCTGCGTTATTCGGACTATTGTCCCCATCTTCATTTTTATTTGTACAACACCTGGGGTAGGAGTTGTGTTAATTATTTTTCCAACACAACTCCTACCCCAGCTATGGTTAGCGGAATGAGAACAGAAACCCCGTGGACTAAATAAAGGTTTCGGTTCAAAGTTCCGTGATGGCTCCCGATAAGACAAGAAAGCTCCCGAGTCCGAGAAGGTTCCCGAGTCCGAGAAGGTTCCGAGTCCGACAAGAATTACCTGAAGAAGGCGGGAGGGCATATCGACCGAAACGTTGTACAATACAATGAAGATGGGACAATAGTCCGAATAACGCAGATAATACTAATCTTCAAGCCTCATCTCAAACATTAGAGAATAAAAAAGTGATGTTTGTTATTGACTTACAACAGGTAATAATAGAAGCACACAAATCAGACTAAGTCTAATTACTAAAATGGAGTATTTTCTTTAATGACAATCATTACTTTTAATTATTCGGTATATTTCCGTTTTACTAAAAAAATCTATTCTTATTTAGTTTCATTAGCCTTTCTAATTTAATACATATTTTATTACATTAAATTTAAATACTTGCACCAGGAGGGTGGCATATAGCAGGTATATAAAATAGATTTTTTTTAGTAAAAACGGAAATATACGGAATATTAAAAAGTAATGATGTTCATTAAAGAAAATACTCCATTTTAGTATTAGACTTAGTCTGATTTGTTGTGCTTCTATTAATTACACCTGTTGTAAGTCAATAACAAACATCACATTTTATTTCTCTGAATGTTGGATGAGGCTTGAAGATTAGTATTATCGCGTTATTCGGACTATTGTCCCCATCTTCATTGTTTATTTGTAACAACGTTCGGTCGAAATGCCCTCCCGCCTTCTTCAGTAATTTCTTCGGACTCGGGGAACCTTCTCGACTCGGGAGCTTTCTTGTTTTTAATCGGAGCCATCACGACTTTGAACCGAAACCTTTATTTAGTCACGGTTTATCCTGTTCTCATTCCGCAACATAGCTGGGGTAGGAGTTTGTTGGAAAATAATTAACACAACTCCTACCCCAGGTGTTGTACAAATAAAAATGAGATGGGACAATAGTCCGAATAACGCAGATAATACTTTTACATTTTTTATTTGACCCTCATATTTTCAAGAGAAATGAGGACTTAATTGTCAACAGCCGTGGAATATCCATCATTTCCGCCAGTCATTTAAAATCAAGACTATTGGATCGAAAAAGCGCTATCCAACAACAAGCTGAGTTCCAAAAGCTAACATAACTGGTTGTCCATTTAAAGTTGGTGAGCTTTAAGGACTTATTATCTGTTAAGAGCCACTGGTTTTATCGATGAACTATGTGGTTACCAAACACCATCTGGCCAGTACACTGGATATATGTGCTGCACTGTCTTGTTTTTCATAGGAAAGTAAATCCAACTGTTGTACTGAATAGAATGACGTACATCCGGGACATAAATAGAGATTAATACGATTTTCGTGGCATTTTCCGCACTAACAAATATGATGAACGATTTCGATTGCTGGCTCTCAAAACTCTATTGAAAATTGAAAAGAACATTGATGGCGCTTATTAGATAAAATATTTGAGAAAAAATATTTGCTACTCGAAGTTAGTATTTTATCCACTTTCCCACAAAAAATACCAGACAACAGACGTTTTCTGTTTAGTGAAAAAATACTCTACTTGCCTTGGCATATTCTTTTGTTAGCCACTAAACCCAGTGATTAAATTTTGATTCACAATTAAAGGAAATGGGGAGATGCAGTTTGTAGGACAGCCTCATGGAACTGTAATTTTCCGTTTTAAGGTTCCTTGCCACAAAAGTGTAGAGTTGTATATTGCAAAAGGGTAATGCATTCTACTACATCCTAATCTATCTTTTTTACCAGAAACTGCAATTCAATTTATGAACTGGGGCCATTCTAGTCTTCTTTTCTGAATCTCATTACAAATCAATGGCATGTATTCATAACTGAAAATCTCTTTGCGTATCTGCTTTTAAGAATGCATAAAATAAAAGACTTATCATACCTACCCTCAAACCTGGTAGACCATCGTGGTGTAATGGTTAGCAAGCTAGTCTCGCAGATCCATTACTACTGGAAAGTGAGTTCAATCCTCGCTGGATCATCCATACTTGCGACCCTGTGTTACATCCTAAAGCCTACCTACTATCAGATTATGTTGACTGCCTGGGTATCTCGGTGGTTATAATGGTTTAAAAGCGAGACCCACAGATCAAATACAAAAGTACGAGTTCGGTACTTTTAAGGTACCTATATTTTTTGACTTTGCGGAAAATCTTAGCAACGTTTCTATTGTGTGTAGGGGGTCTCTACTCATCTAGTATAAGGCTTAGAGAACTAGACAAGTACAAGTTACTTGTGAGTTCGATATGTTTGCTTATATACCTAACGATGTACAGATTGGTAAATGACAATCATAAATTATGACAAAATCATATTTTTAAATAAAAATATACTATAATTTTAAATAAAAATATACTTATTAAAAATAATTCCATAGCATATTATGGTAGATCGAATATTATTTTGTTTTTATATTCAATGTTTATAAGTGGTTGTACACTTAACACGAGGCAATTTTAGCGTCATTAAACGGTGCACTGAGAGAAATTTATCAGCCAAAATCAGTCTGAAAAAATCTGTGACCAATAATTACATATTGTCGGGTTTATTTTCATTTTTCTTATACACAGAGAGACAAACACACGTATATATATATATATATATATATATATATTATATATATATATATATATATATATATATATATATATATATATATATAAAAACATAGACAGGGCAATATTATGCGATGTTATCAATTTTGTACAGAAAGTTATTTTCAAAGAAAAAAAAGAAAATTATTTTTAACATTAATTTTTACGTTAATAACATTCGTTTTCATTTAGTGACGTCATAAAAGTATTCGAAAAAATGTAAAAAATGTCATTCGTTGTTACGATATAAAACATTTATCAAAACTTTATATATATTAGAAATCTGAGAATTTATAAACAACGTATAAGTATGTAGTCTATGAAACTTTACATTAGCGAAACATCTCGAACGATCAAAGAGCGCATTTATAAACACATGAGAGACTTTAAAATTGGTGATGCGAAAATCTCTTTGTGGAACATAATGGAGAAATCCAATATAGCTTTGATTTTTACGTAGGTAAAATGTTAGTTGATATTCATAATAAACAACACAGAAAGACCGATGAATACAGCATTGTTTCTTATTATGAAACTATCAAACAAAGCCCGTTTTTTTACCTGTCTGCATATTTAGTAAAATGTGATTTAAATAGTTATAATATATTTTATTTTGATTGATTTTAATTAATCATTCGAGAGATTATACTCATAATCTGTAGTTTCTATATAATTACCATTAAAGTACTCTTCCTAAACATCATTTTGTTTACAAACCACAACAATATGCTATATTATTTTATTTTCAAATAAAAATTATGATATAATAAAAATATATGATTTACTTTAAAAAATGGTAATTTAAAAGAAATTTAACGTTGGCTAAAGTTTCACTCATAAATAACTTACATCCTCTGACCACCCCCACATCCCCAAATCCTCCATATATATATATATATATATATAATATATATTATATATATAATATGTGTGTGTGTGTGTGTGTGTGTGTGTGTGTATGTATGTATGTGTGTGTATATACATATATATATATGCCATCTAAATCAACCTCCTAACATATATATATATATATATATATATTATATATATATATATATATATATATATATATATATGGTTAGGAGGTTGATTTAGAAGGCTATCACAATGAAGGTGTAAAGAAAAAAATAATACGGTAACAATGGTGTTGTGTGTTAACCTGCATTTTATTCTTGAATTTTCGAGATAAAATCTCTTTTTCAAAAGGTCACTGGAACTGAAGTAGTATTTTTTTTTTTATAGAAACGCCATAACTAGACTACTTCAGTTCCAGTGATCTTTTGAAAAAGAGATTTTATCTCGAAAATTCAAGAATAAAATACAACACCATTGTTACCGTATTATTATTTTTGTTCTTTACATCTGCATTGTCATAGCCTTCTAAATCAATCTCCTAACCAATAGGTTCAAGCAAATTATAAAACTCTCTTATATATATATATATATATATATATATATATATATATATATATATATATGGTGGGGTGAATGAAAATCTACATATAAACCTTCATAATTTTAATTAATTTCTTCTTTATTCCGAATTTGTGCGTGCTAGAGTTTTTGGAGGTGCAACAATCACTTGTAATTTAGTTTTATTCACTTGACATCCTCATCTATTCGTTGAGTTTTACTTCTCTGAATTGAGGTAGTCGGCCTTTTCCTCCTCACCAATGGATAGTGGATCTTATTTTAGCACACAATCAGTATACAGGTATCCCAGTAAGAATTAAATCACCAAGAATACTCTAGCCTTTATGCCACCAGGAGATTGTGGTTATTTGATAGTTATTACACCTGATAAACAGCATATACATTTACATCAAATTATCTATCAATTTATAGAACTTCCAATTGTGTTTATCTATCTGCATAAATCGCAATATGTTATATATATATATATATATATATATATATATATATATAAAAGCAATTGGTAATTTTCTTGAAGCATTGTTAAGTATGTTATGATATATTAATATTTTGAAGTTCAGTACAATGCGTATGAAAAATAAAAAACAAAAAGATGTTATGTTTGTCTTATCGATTTCGAAGCATGAGCTTCATCATCAGAGTTTATTTTCAGAAATGACGTGCTTATGTTTTTATTTGTGTGGTTAAAATTTCTCTTCTTATTTCTTTCCTCTCCTTTTTTTTTTTTTCTTCATCTCCTCCTTTATGAATGAAATGGGCGAATAACTGCAATTTCTTATTTTCTCTCTTTTTTTTCTTTAAAAAGTCTGTGTAGAACAAATATTCCTAATATCGGCTGTCATCCGGTCAAATGTTGCAAGTATGTTGCCAGTGTGTAGCCATGTCAAAATTCAAAAATAAAAAAAAATGAACAAATAAATAAAAACCGTCAATAGAAAAATTTACATACTTAGCTTTTGTTTCGCTTTCTCTTTTCTTTTTTTTTCTTTCTCCCTCTTTTTCTTCTTTTTTCTTTTGGTGTTATTTCTTTTTTTCCGCTTTGTTCTCTAATTTAAATTTTTATTTTAGTAAATTAGTAAATAAATTAAATTAAATTATGTATTAGTATTGATAAAAAAAAATTTTTTAAATTGTTTTTAAAGAAAATATCTTTTATGAGTACTTTTTTTCTCTTTTTCTTTTAAACTTTAAATAGATTAAATATTATATTAATTATATATTAAAATATCATATAAAAATTACATATTAGGATTGATGCAACATTCAAAACAATAAAACAAACCATTTTCCTTTTAAATTTCAAATAGATTAAATATTATAGATCAAATATTTAAATTACAAAAGGCATAGTGTTTTGCTTCAATCTTATTTATATATCTTATTTAACTATTTTTCCCCTTCTTTTGCTGTTATTATTTATTCCTATTTTTTCCTTAAATATTTATTAATAGTTCTAGACTGACCGTAATCCTAAGAGGGTATTATGGTTTAAAGAAATGATGTCATCGTTTAAAGAAATAATGTCATGTAAAGGAGTTAATAAGTATGTCAATATTGTTAAATTAATCGTAATTAATTTTTTTTTATTATCTTTTTCTCATCTTTAATTATTCCTTCACCGTTTTCTTTTTTTTCTTTTATATATATATTAATATCAATTTTAAAATTTATTTTCTTTTATACTCTCAGTGCATGAAATATTGAGAATCAATTGTATGTGTTAATAGATATCTATTATAGATGTATTACATAATTCAAATCTGGCATTTCAAGTGAACGAATAAAAAAAATGATAAAAAAAAAAATAATAATAAAAAAATGCAGTTGATAGTTGTAGGTTAAAATTTGCGATAGGGAAAAATTACATATATGTGTGGAAATATGTATACTAAACAAACTAAAAAAAAAACAAAAAAAAAACACATATGTAATTTTCCCTATCGCAAATTTTAAACCTACCAACTATCAACTGCATTTTTTTTTTAATTTTTTTTTATTCGTTCACTTGAAATGCCAAATTTGAATTATGTAATACATCTATAATAGATATCTATTAAGACATACAATTGATTCTCAACATTTCATCCACTCACAGTATAAAAGAAAATTATGTGGTGTGTTTAATTAGTTTCGATTTCCACTGGAACTCAAAACATTTTGGCATGTGTTAAACTCACCACCCTATCAATAGGGCTTAGAATACATCGACTGTATCTCCTGCTGAGGGGTAAGCCCCTCTCCCCTGAAAAATAGGTGTGTCTTGGGTGTATCACTAAATTGCAGCTGATAATGAGGTCCAGTTCTGGAACTTTGAGAAGTGTCCCTTACCATTTCTCCGAAATCCCCTCTGACCAGAGTGGTATTACCTGTTAGCGTCACATGTATAGGTCGAATATATCTATTTGAAAATCATTCGTATTCGATATGAAAAAAAGCTTTTCGATTGCTGGATCTCAAACTTTATTGTAAACCAAAATTATAAAAGCTAACATATCTGAGTAGTCTATTCGACGTTTGCCACAAGATAGTGGATTTTAAGGACCTGTTATCTATTAAGAGCCACTGGTTTTATCGATGAACAACAGCGGTTGTTTACCAAACACCTTCTGGTCCATACACTGGATATGTAATGCTTTCATAAGAAAGTCAATTAAACGTGTTTAGCATCAATAGTATGACGCACATCCGGTACATAAGTGGAGAATGATAGACTCCCACGGAATTCCCCTTGCTAAGAAACATAGTAAGTAATCAGCTATAGACTAGGTGGCTTTTTTTGATTGCTGGATATCAAACCTTTTTGAAAACTCAAATGACTAGAAAACGGTGGGGTGGGGAATATGGCTAACAAAATATCTTAATGAACGAAGTTAGTATTTATTCATTTCTCCTCAAAGGAGGATTCAGGCAATCTAAGGTCGAACACGCGCTTTCCTGGTTAAAGAATATTTTTAGTTGCTTCGACATGTTCTACGCTCTGTCGATGGAGTTTCGAATACACTCATTGCATCCCTTGAAATTTGATAACACCCACAAAAAAGCCAGTCGTGGTTATTCCATTAAACAGCATTTGATACATAGAATCCTGTTATGAAAATCTACTCAGTGTAACGTCCCTCTTCATTACTATAACTCTCAGATCATCCTTGTCATGGACTGACCGTACAAATCTATGGGTCGAAAAGTTATGTTTAAAAAATATTCCTATTCGATTAGGCCGTGTACAACAAAAACCTCTTAAGAAACTACACAATGAAAATGTAAATATAAATGTAGAATGAACTCAAAACTAATATTCTTGGCATAATTTAACCCTGGTTGGTTTTTGAACAAATCCTGAAAGCAAGCCCCTAAAAATCGCAGCTACAAAACGTACCTCCCATCCAATAAACCAGCCAAGTAAGACAAAAAGACAATCTGGACACTATTGGAAAAAGAAGAATGAACGCTTAAGTACATTCTCCTATTGACCCCTGCTCTTGGACACACCAATTTTGTCGAAGCAGCAAAAACGTACAAACATCAGCTCTCTGTGGAATCCGAATGCCACCTAGAGGATTTGCCTAAAGCGAGGACCGATAATAACGGATGGTGAAAAGAAAGCACAGGAATCCGTTCTGTGAACACGCATTGATGATATCCTGCTAAAATCAACCACCCATTATCCAAACTAAAAGAAGATTCAGTTACCATTTTGAATTTAGTAAAGTCTTCAGATGTTTCTATTTGGTTATAAATAAAAATTACCAGCAGCTTCGGCATATTTCTTTATATACGCCGAGGAAATTGGACATTTCATTTTAGTATGTAGGGCAACTGAAAAGTTTAAACTTATATGTATTTATTCAAACCTTCGCATGAGCCAGATGCAGCACAAGTTCAGTTTTATGCGGAGTTTAACCGGTTTGAATTCGGAGTTTCCTTCTCCTTGCCCAGTTGCTCGAATAGTTTGCTTATTTCCCGATATTCGGGTGGAGAATAATTGAATTTATGCTTTTCCCAAGGTTCTTAGTGCTAGGGAAAATGCAAACAGTCTCGTTTAGCATTTAAACTCAGTTCGCCGAATTTATGTCCTACTACGATATTCACTACACGAAACTTACTTTTTATGTGTGTGAGTACAACAAGAGATCTTGCATTTACTCAATCCCTTCTCATCGAGAAGAATGCAACACAAAGTCAATTCATAAATGGTATTTAAAAGGTTTAAATTCAGACTTTTTCTTCTCATAGACCGGTTGCTATTCGAAGGTTAAATACACACGGCTGTCCTACTATTTATCTATAGCTGGGGGAGAATAGTTTGGTGCACAGCTTTCCCATTTGTATAAGCGCTAGGTGAAATGCAAGTAATCTCAAGGATTTGATTTCATATCTTGTTTTTTGTTTTGTTTTACGGCATATCAACCTCAGTGGGTCATTTAATGCCGATAAAGTTTTGAAATAAATCAATTCTTAATGGATAATACAATTTTTTTATAAATACATTTTCTATTTAACCCATAGATGGGACCTAACAGGGTACTACCACTCCGGTCAGAGTGGACCAGGGAGCAATGGTGATGAAGGGGTGCTCCACATTCCCCAAACCTCCAAAATTGAAACCTCACCATCAGATAGTTTAACGTCATTCCCAGGACATGTAGACCCGCAGCTACCGCCTTCTAGCACCCATATAATAAAAAGGGGCTGGGGCTTGCCATTGGGGCAATAGGGTTGGGAAAATCATATAGGTGCTAGGGCTTGACGTGATCAGCCGATTGATCGGAGGGGGCCTCTCCGACCGCCCGTCTAGCCAAAGATAGGGCCAAAGTGGAGTATTGTATGTCATGAACTGCTCATCCACCTGGGCTCTATCCTTAAGCATCACGGGTCGCCACCCACGGCCAACAGGTGTCCCCATTGGGGGAGTCTTACCCCTCTGTAGAGGTGCAGTCGGTGCATTCTAACGCCCCAGCCGACAGGGCGGATTTCATATCTCCATGTCCATTTCATAGTAGTTAACCACTACACAACAAGCGCCTATGTATATGTGCCCGTGTTAGTTTTTGTGAATAGCTATTATGTTGGTGCATAATCTAACAAGTCTTGTCTCTTTATGGCTGATTTCATCTACTTCCCCATAAAGATCGGATTGTGGAAGAAGTAGCTTTATGTTTACCGACATTGTCGATGACCGGAAACGAATGTTCTAATGGGCCTTCAACAACGTTCTACAAACGAAGAATTCTAATAAGGTCATATTACTCTTCACTACATTCCGGCACCTGAAACCATCCTCCTTATTATCTCCTTCAACCCATTCCATACTTATCCTTGTCGTATCTTCTGGCTATAATCATGTAACAATAGACGTCATTCTACAATATCTTGAACAACTGTGATATTGAATTTCCTATGAAGACGATGATCCTATATGTAAAATCAGATTTCTATTGTTTTTGAGCTTTTAATATTATCACGAGGTGATTTTGCTTGAATCTCAAATTATAAAGTATCACCTTTTCTTTTATGCAGTTATTGTTGCACAAGAGGGAATAAAAGGCAGAAACTGATTTTTTGGGGGGAAGGAAAGGAAATTTCTAATTAAAAAAAATGTGAATGTCAGTGTGTCAGTGAGTCACATTTTCAACATTATATCTAGAGGTCATAGCCCAACATGTCATACTATTCTGGAATCAAGCCGACTTGCTGAGCAAATTAAAAACATTCTGGGTCGAATCCGGAACTGTAATCATGATGTTTTGGATTCCCACGTTTTAATTTTTGCGATTGTTTTGGTCGATATTTTACGTGACCTTTGTGACGAATTATGACATTGTTTTGATGAAAGGGCGTTTTATGCTAGTAGTAGAAAACATTTGAAATACATAGTCCATAAAATGGTTAGGTTCAACACGTGTCAAAACCGGGAAAAAATAGAAGATAACATTGATTGAAATAATTATTTCAATTTAATTCAACAAACAAAAAGACGTAAAATAAACATCAACATACAAAATCCGTAAATGTTCAAGGAAACATTTCTATTTAATTCTCGTGGGGTGGGGGAGATTCAATTTTCTCATGCCAGACGACTCACTTGTCTTTAACACACACAAGGACAAAATAATAACTCATTAAACTCTGTGAAATATAATTTTTGTTCCGGGGAGAGAAACCTTATTGCTAATTTCTCCTGCAAAACAAACACAAGCTTCCGAAATTTTATCCCAGTAACATTTTTCCTGGTCCGTTGTCTTCATAATGAGCCAACTATGTTACAAATAATTTTTCTTCTTTCTTGTTCATCTGTCCAAATTTTATTATCTTCCTCAATCGAATTTCCATTTCTGGACGTTCATTGGTTAACTTAAGGTTCATGGGCTGCAACTCCTGCTGGTCTATGAATTCAGTAATTAATTTTAAAACAAATATTGAAAATTATCCCTTTTCTTCCGTTAAATATTCATAAACTTGTTAATTCTTTTAAATCTTTTTTTTTTTCACGTATGATATATAGATTTTGATGAATTAATTTGGATCATTTATCTCAAATAAATCTTTTGCTACTGTTTGTTTCTTTGTCCATCTCTCTGTAAATCATATTAGGATGAATGTTGAATGGAATAACCCCTACAACCACTGACTAAAGAATCCAGTGGGTTCATGTGATTTAAACATATTTGGAGGAGAAAGAGATGGATTTCATGCTTGTCGCAAGGTCATTAGCGAGAAATAAAAGGGAATAAATCCATCCAGGATTGAACACGAGTCGTTGATTCTTTTCTTCAACGATATCGTTAACCTGAGCACCTTTTCTCCAAGTTATTAAATAATCATTGAAACTATTTTACTCGTATTTTCATCTTTATTTTGTTGGTTTTTTATCATAACTATTCCCACCATCCATCTATGTCCATTAGGGATATTATTTCAGATAATATCACTCATGATGATATTAATACACATAGAAAACATTTTAAAATAAAATAGTATAAGGGAAGAATAAAAGAGTTATAATATGGGTAGAATTGATTAGTCAGTCGCAGGACTCTAGCAGCTGATGAGGGAAAGCAGATGTTATAGGAAAATGGGCTTCCCAATATAGTTTTCTGTCAAATATCTAATAATGATAGTTATAATTATTGGATTTGCAATTGTATAAGAGAAAGACAAGGAATATTCATCAGAATCATAAAAAATACAGTATGTCTCCAAAAGAAACAGACATTTTCAAAATAAAAGAACAAATAACATTTAAGATATTGAAATATGAATGTTTTGTAAAGAAGCACATAAAGTTTTATTAAGCATCAGGTGTAGTTACTGACAGACAGGCCAAATAAAATTGTAGATGATGAGAAGTAAGTTTTCTGGACTTTGATTAATCCAAACGAGTGATGTTACCGGCATGCAATGACATTTCAATAATCATTTCAGGAAATCACAACGGACAAAAAAAAAATCCTGTACGATTGATTTCAATATATTTGAAAGAACAGGATGTTGGTATTAAGCAAATAGAATTCCTGCGAGACTACAAACATTCACAAAAGAAATGAAACGTGTTCTTGCTATCTAGGTATGCAGCCTAGAAAATCCACGTGGAGTAAAGACACGAATCCCAACATTCTCAGGAGAGAGTTTGGAAAATGTTGCTAACACGGTTTGAAAATGTTACCAACTGCAGTTATTGCAAGGTCTAATCAACCGGGACACACACACACACACCACACACACACACACACACACCACACATATATATGTATATTATATTATATATATATATATATATATGTATATATATATATTATATATATATATATATATATATAGTATATGTAAAAACAAATTTCTTTTGCGATGAAACAAAGAAAAATACAGTGCTCAATCACAGTTTGTAAGAGCTAATAATTTATTTATTTTACAATGTTTTCATAGATCAATGTTCATTATCAACGACCGCGGTTTCATGCTAAAAGCAAATTCATCAGGTGAGGAGCAAGATCCAATGGTGTTTGTTGTGGTTCTTTACTCAAAGTCACATTTAGGATTGTAATAACGACGTTATTTACAATCCTAAAATGTGACTTTGAGTAAGAACCACAACAAACCACCATTGGATCTTGCTCCTCAACCTGATGATTGCTTTTAGCATGAAACCGCGGTCGTTGATAATGAACATTTGATCTATGAAAACATTGTAAATAAATAAATATATATATATATATATGTATATATATATATTATATAAAGATTTTTGGAATGTTTGTTTGTTTATAGAAGCATTGTTGAATAAATTATTATTTATATTTTTGCTTGAAGGCAATTATAATGCATGTATCGTATAAAATTCGATAATTATAGAAAATTATTGTTGGGAAACTTTCCAAGATTATTTTCTATAATTATCGAATTTTATACGATACATGCATTATAATTGCCTTCAAGCAAAATATAAATAATAATAAGTATATTATATATATATATATATAATATATATATATATTATATATATATATATACATTCCCTTCTCCCCACAAGACAATATCTCGCCGCTCACACCCGGACCATGCCAAAAAACACACACACACATATGCACGCAAACACTATCGCTCACAGCGTTCTGCATGATCAAATGTTACACATTCATAGAACAATGTATATTACACAACCTTTAGGCTGTCATGAAAACACTTCACATACATTCAAAATTACCGCCACATTCATACGCACATACTTTATCCAATCATACACACCTATGTCTATTGAATTTTCTGAATTTTTCTGAAATTCTTTCGATTTTCCTTGCATTTGAACATCTTCACCTGATGATTGCCTTCGAGTGAAACCAATATGGTCGTGAATGTTCCTTGTCAACATAATAAATAGATGTAAAATCTTCTATAATATATACATATATATATATATATATATATATTATATATTAGTATATATATATAATATATGAATTCTGATATAACGGCGAATGACTATAAAATGCTAATCAGAATTCTTGACCCTTCCCAAATATAAAGCATCAGTATCTTCTTGGGCTTTATTATAGATAGATCCATGAGTTATCTAGTATATATTTGAACATAAACAAATTTAGTGTTATATAGATAATAGATGGAAAAGGGGATGGTTGCACGTAGAAGCGAGAAATAAATAGATAAATAAGTGAAAAAATATTTTCGTATATCTTTAGAAATATCTCATAGCCTGCTGCATATCTTATCTCATTCTAAACTGCTTATGACCTTATCAAGATTTAGACTCCCAAGAAAGCCATATAAGAAGCACCTTCTCTTTTGATTCCTTTCTCAGAGAAACATGGCGTTCAATAAAGCGAGAATAAAGCAAATGTACTTTACACTGCATCAAATTTATTATTTAAATAATACTGTATATACCTTATCATATATATACGTATATATATTGCATATACCATATATATACATATATATAATATAATATATTATATATATATACTCTATATGTATTATATTATTATACATCTATATGTTATATATGTATACATCTATATATGGTGTGTGTTGTGCGTGTGTAGAACGCCGAGATAATGTCAGGCGAGTATCTCTTTCAGCGCTCAAGGAATGCGATATTTATTGTTTCAAAGCAAATAAGGAATTGCCAATTTCTTTTTCGTTTATTATTACTGGCAAAATAAAAAACACCACTCCGGGCGACTGTAAAGATAGATTTTGAAACATATTACCTGAGGGATGGGGTTAAAAATTCAATGTCAGTGAGTTTGTACCCTTAATTTAAGATAAAAATATCAATTCGTTAAAGGGTTAAAAAATAAAACAATTTGAAATGAAATTTAAAAAATGTATTAAATAAACAAAACTATATAAAGATATATAATACCAATTATGTAATTTATTAAAACTTGTTGAAAAAACAAGAGGACTGTCTAAGTTGCATGTTCCAATTGGAGTGTATTATCATGTTATGACGATTTTGGGTAATGTGACGTACAGCTAGGACGTAGTTTTGTTTCAGACAAAAACCGGAAGCGAATTCTCCCGATTATTAATTAATGAATCATATTTTAATTTGATCAGTTTCATACGCCATTACATACATTTAACTAATAGTAAAGTTTTCCTACTTGTTTACGATGACCGCTCTAATGTTTTTTTTTTTTTGTTTTTTTATGGGTATTGTCACATTTCGTAGCTAAGTTAAATATTTTTATGTTTTTTTCATTACTATATACATTTTGACTCATAATTGCCAAGCTTTACTATACCTATTTCCTGCATCTGTTGTCATATATCTGACAAAATAATCAAATATAATATATCAAATTCTATTTCCGTACACACTCTCTCTCTCTCTCTCTCTCTCTCTCTCCTCTCTCTCTTTCTCTCTATCTATCTATCTATCTATCTATTCTATTATATATATATATATATTATATATAATAATATATATATTATATATATATCAATCCCTCCGCACGAAGGAGGATGTGACAGAAGTCAATTTCTT
>CM042144.1:95355243-95365243 GCA_023376005.1 Doryteuthis pealeii
AAGGAGAGAGATCCACTTTGACGGTAATATAGTGTCAAAAAAAAATATGTTTCAAATAATTTCCACTGACGGTAATATAGTATGCATAATAGAATATATTAATTCTTTAAAGAAAAGATTTTCCAGATAATTTCCGCTTTTTGGCATGCACTTAACTTATGGTGGAATATTTCCCCACAGAAGAACATTATTTTGCGGAAATTTCAAACCCAAATCCAACTATGGAATTATGATCCAGCTAATGATAATGGAAGTCTTTACACACTCTTGTGTCTACGTTATACCCAACCATATATATATATATAGTATATATATATATATATATATATATATATATATATATATATATATATATAATTTGTATTCTATGACCTTGTATGAGAAATAAAAAAGACATATGATGTAATCCATGAAGTATGTTGAGAAAATTCTAAAAATAATAAGAATAAAAAGGCATTCAAAGAACATTTATTCGTTGGCTTCTACATATCAGACAAATAACGAATTGAAGCGAATTAAGAAAATTGGCAAGTGCACTGGAAACTATCCTAGCGATATTATCCAGTCAATCATGTCAAGTAAAAATGAAATGCACATGAATGCTTACGTTCTGTTAAATAGACGACAATAAAGAAGAAGAAGAAGAAGAAAGAAGAGAAGAGAAGATATTGCAACGTCATTTCTCATGATCCCCGATGCCTAAATAAACAAATCATTTTTTATTTATGGAACTAATGAGGAAGATGCAAATATTTGCGGTTTTCTAAGTCTTTTCAGTGTAGTCAGGTGTTGGATGTTATCTTATTCTATCATGGTAAGTAAAAGTTTCTGAACATTCTTTGTAAAAGTAATCGCTGAAAACATTGTTTTTCTCTGAAAGATCTGACGCAATTAAACTATTTGTATGCTTCATATTCTCAAAGTCTCCTCATTAAAATTTACTATTAATCAAATAAATGTTGCTTTATAAAAATTTTTATAGTGTTTTTGAAGCATTGTGTAATATAGATTTTTTGAAAGCAATTGACATGCAATATGTGTGAAAATTATATTTATTTTACTTTTTTTAATTCTAAATTTTTCGGAATAAAATTTCATCATCAGAGTTATTAAAAGTAGTAGGTGTTGTTTTTTTATAGTATCTATTCCGCACGGCGCTGGTGTAATCGGTCTGTTGTTGTTTATATAGTTGAGGAACTCTGGATATTTGAAAAAAAAAATTTTTTTAAATTTTTATTTTCGGTAATTCCGTGGTGTTAATCGGCTATTTCCGTGTTTAATTAGGCTATTTCCGTGGTGTTAATTCGGCCCCAGTTGTCCTTGAGCTCTGTGCAGATTGTTTCGAAGTTCTTTTTAATCTTTTTTTTTTCTTTTCTTTTTTAACTATGAATTTAAATTTAACCGAAATATTAAAAAATAAAAAAATTCAAAATATCCGGCGTTCCTCAACTTTTAAAATAACAAAGACGAATTACACCAGCGCCGTGGATAAATATCTAATAAAAAACAAACACCTAGTACTTTTAATAAAACCTGATGACGGAATTTTATTCCGAAAATATTAGAATTTAAAAAAAAAAAGTAATAAATAAATTATAATTTCCAACACATATTGCATGTAAATTGTTCATAAATTCTATATTAACTATTATTAATTAATTTAAACGGATGACATAAATTAAATTTGCCCGTCCACCGGAAAGAAAAAAACGTCTTAGATTAAAAGTACGAAGTTAACCGACGAGTCAAACGTTGTTAAAGACTTATTTTCTTCTATACGTATTATTGGTTTACCTGGACAAAAAGGGAATAAACCTTAGCAAACAAATTTTGCTAAATTTTTAACATTTTACATTACTATAATTGATGTGTTAAAATATATAATTTGATAATCATTTTGGATAAATAACAGACAAAATGATATAAAGTGTTATTAAAACTTCAGCTGGCAATTAAAATTGTTTATTTTCTACATAACAATTAACTTTCTCTATCAATATGGTCATTTTCAAAGTATTGAAAGATGACCATACATTATAAATACACAATATCAATAACACTAATACAATAAAGCATCAATATATTTTTCATAATATATTAAGTCATTTCAACTGATGTATTTTATTTTATTGTTCATGACAGGTGTTATATTAATTCATACTTCAAATTTATGTGTATGTTCAATATCAGATTATACGAATTTTCACTTAATGGATTGCAAAAGAAAACATTGCATTTTTAATTTAGTATGAATCATATTTCTTCCTCTCTTATCACACACAATATTATATATATATATATATTATATATATATAATATATATACTCAACACAGCACACACAAACACACACAATATATATATATATTATCGATATAATATATATATATATAATAAAACATGGCACGCAACGATTTTCTCTCACTGAGAATCTTTCGCGCTATGTAGCTTGGTTCTACACGTTAGATGGCGCAATTGCGTGATATGGTTGTGAAACTTAGGTCTTTCAAAAGCCTGTGGTGCATTAAAGCATCCACAAGAAATCGCGTTATCAAAAGTGTCATTCATTGACCTACAGGCCATTGACAGGGAAAATAATTGGCATGGCGTCTCTTGGCACTTCAAGAGGAGCGTATAATGCGCTCCTGTTCGGATGGACAAGTATGTAAATGAAATTTCATAACAGTCTTCTATTCAAGCTCTCATAAGAAATCCGTGATACTTTTTTTGTCCGTCGCTGATTGTCCATATTCATGAAAAAGATATTAGTTATTTTTTGAATAAAGATTGATCTGAATTAGGACTAGTTTCAAGTAAATGATTCTTTAATCAAGTTTAGGATATTTACTCAGATATCCGCGGTCCAATATTGATTGTTTTTTTTGTCTGAATATCTGACTTTTTAGACGGTTTGAATGTAATTTTATATTTCCCTCATCCAACTTCTGTTCTCAAGACGAGGTAGATCAAAGTTCAGTGCTGAAATTAGCGTACTGGTTTCCTTGAACATATAATAACATAATAATATCTTTTTTAAATTAAACAAAATACAATAATTATCACTGGGGATGATTTTGAAATAAGCTTACCTCGATCAGAACTATTTCTGTTTTCTCTTTCTCTCCTATTTTCTCTGTATCACTTTTTATTCTGATAAGCGTTGTCTGTCGGCAAGTAATATGCTTTGATCATCCTTTTTGGTAAGGTGGTAGGCATTTTTCAAACTGTTGACTTTAGTTGATTTTTGAAAAGTTTGGTTGCCTTTTGGAGTTATTAAATCACAATTATGTGACCTATCAAGATGACGTCAGCTGTTCTTCGCAATCTAAAATCAATTTTTCTTTTTTCAGTCTTTACGAATGTTGATAAAAGCAACACGTGATAACGTTTGCATTTGTATAACGTATTATATGGCGCTTAGAATAAAAAAATAAATTTACAATGAGTAACTCAATATCATCCGCTATACGTTCAGTGCAGTTTTATTCAACTCTTCTCTCTTTGTTGTATACAACTTTCTTTTCTACTCTATTATTCTCGCTCATCTTGTATCATTACATTCTTCTTCCAGCGTCTGGACCCTATCTTGGTGGTCGGTCGTCTTGAGTTCATTTCTTCTTCTAAGGTCAGTCTTTGTTGCCAAGACATTCATCAACCACAAAAAACATATTATTTATGTGAGCTTTTATTTAACTTAAATACACATATTTCTCTAAACTAACATAACGGCGGTGCAGTGAGCTCAGCTAAGGCCTTATCTCCTGACGTCCAAGCTGAAAACTGAGAGCCAACCAGGTCCTACGTGACTTCACGTATTTCGCGGTCCTTTCCTGTAACTTCCATGGGAAGTCCCGCCCGTGATAGACAATGGCCAGCCATTGTTTATGTAATCGGCCGACCCGCAGCCCCTATATTTGTGGCCTTGTGCCAAGACTGGAAAGAACCTAGAAAAATGTAACTACCGATTATCTTGATTGCTGGGTGGTCTTTGTGAATCACCGAAATAAGTAGTTAGGATAGATTAACATGCTTTTTTAAAACGAGAGAAAGCGACGATAATCTTAGGATTAAAGAAACACAGTCTTTTGGATCTCCAAGATCTTGCACTGATCTTTTAGGTTGGTGACTCATGGTTTTGACCAGTGGAGATTGGAACGAATCGAAAGGGCTCGAAAGGCCCGAAAGTCTAAAAGTAGAGATCTTCTGGAGAATGTAATTTAGAAATGCTCTCCAATTTAAGACCGCGAATAGAATCACGATGAGTTGGAGTCCTGCGATCAGAGCAAGTGAGGTCCGAGATCAGAGGCAGTTAGAACCAGGAGCGTGCGTGGCAGTTGGCAGTTGATGAAACTGAGGTCGCTGATGTGTGAAACCGCGAGATGTAATATTTTACACTGGACGAAGTTAAAACAATATTTAAGGAAGCTACCATCTCTCTCTGTCATAAACTTCATTGAGAAAAATAAATTTACGTAAAGCAAGAAATATCTGTCCACGTCTTTATTTAACTACATACGCCAAAAGAAATTCGTACTCATGAATGAAAGCATTATGTGTAAACTTGTCAACAGTCAATGGCGCGTAACGAGGAGCCGCGGCGTACGTAAACGTGATACTTTCCCATTTTATTTTTTTTTTTTTTTTTGTTTTTTTTTTTTTTGACCAAAAGAAGTGGAGAAGGAAATTTTTGGGCCACATGACGAATGACTGCTAGATCTGGGGTTGTATGTAAACAAACTCCGTACGTAGAAAAGATACGATTGTAGTGCCGAGAAAGGAAAGCCACTAGGGTTAAATACGAACTGGTCCACAACGTCACATATACACGAACTGATCCACTGACGTTGAAATATTAAGAATTATAGGCCGCCCACATTACACCATCCCTTCAGAAATACAGGGGGTTGACAATAGATCTATGCATAGATTATGTAACAACTTAAAGATCATCCAGTTGGAGTAAACTCACTGACAGAAATGATGCAGATTTTAAAAAGATGATATTTCGTAAAGGAATTCCATCGAGGATTTGAATGATTTTATAAAAGATGTCAAAGAGGATTAAGATTTCATCAGCATCAAACCTTGATTGGAAAAAGGCGAGTTATTCGACTTTCAGTTGAGAGAAGTTAATTTCTGTAGTACTTTGAAGGTGAAAATAGAATTGTGTATTTGCCAACCAGGTTATTGGTAGAAATTGGGAATTCCAATCCATCAACTCAACTGAATGGCGAACGATAATTTATATGTTTACAGCCAGTTTGACTCCGTCGAAAAATATGGAGACATCGAAATAGTTATTAAGTTTGTTGGCAATATTAAAACAATTCATATTATCTGTGTTGACGAAAATGTTATGCTTCCTCTAAGTTAGCACAGAAATCATTAAGTATCTCCTGCTTTAAAGAGCATCTTGGACAGAAAGCTCAATAAACAATTTGGGTGAAGAGGATATGTGGCCCCAAGATCCTAGTAATTCCCAATATTCTACATAACACCACTTGTTGACAACACAATTTATATTCCCAGCCTGCAATCTAAATTAGTTCGTTCTAGTCTTCTAAATTTAAATTGAATTTGAATTGGCTTAGCATTTTATATGCATTTAATACAATTCTGTACTAAATTTTTACTTGAGACCTGATGTAAAACAATATTAATTTCTTTGATAGTTTTTGTTCATTTTAGAGAGCATTCGCATAAAACTCGCCAGCTAAAGTTTCAGCACTGGTCCTCGCCACTCAGAGCATCGGAGCTGTACTACTTGGTTAAATTGATCTAATGCGGTAAAAATATCTAACAAGATGGAGGTAGGTGTGCGCACATAAAAATATTAGCTCGTCTATCACATAGCTCGTAAAGAACATAGACACCTTGTTTTTGGCTGATACGGACAGTAAGCCACTTTCCCAACGACCTTAACTTTACTTACTTACGTAATGTTGAAGTCTCAGATCAAGATGCTATCTTAGCGTTTTCTTTTTGTTATATCATTTTTATAACAAGAGAAGGTTAAATGTTGAACGCTATCATTTCAAATAAACTGAATTTTCTCACATGATCCTACCTATTAGAAATTCATCGAATCAATTTATCCTTACTCTCACTGTCTATTTGGAATCGGTATGATATTAATGCTCACCTCTATTTTGTTAAAAATAAAAATAAAAAAGTCGAGGATAAGAAAGTGAATGAAAAATAAATAATCTAATTGACAAATTTGGAAAAAAAATAATACTCAAATCAAAATATTAAATGTTAAAAAAGAATGATTTTTTTTTTCAGAATTTGTAATTACGGTGATTAATGAAATTGATAATCATCTTTTAATGATCAGAAAAATAATCCATATCTATTAAATTTTTTTTTGCTTCAAAT
The DNA here is from genome assembly GCA_023376005.1 of Doryteuthis pealeii. Classification (NCBI taxonomy): domain Eukaryota; kingdom Metazoa; phylum Mollusca; class Cephalopoda; order Myopsida; family Loliginidae; genus Doryteuthis; species Doryteuthis pealeii. The sequence goes on from CM042144.1 coordinate 95,361,620, forward strand.
AAATGGAAGTCTATCAGTATTAAAATTGAGATGTAATGATGTATTTTATATATATATATATATATATATATATTATATATAATATATACTATAAATATATTATATTCTGTGATACGTTCTGGTTTAAGAACATAAAACCAAATAGAATATAAGCTCTCTAATTCGGCTTTCTACCGGGATTTTGATCAACGAACTGATGAGTCAGTTTCTTTCCTCAGCTTGGTTAAACAAAATGATATTGATCCGGTGAAAGGTTTGTTTTCTTCAATTTTTATTATTGAGTGTGTAATGTGAGATTTCAATAAGATCTTTTGTAGCCTCTTTGTAGCAATAATGATCACCAGTAACTCCCGATTTCAAGGTCTATTCTATATATTAATTTGGCTTCCTTTCTAGAATGTCGCGTTTTACTGACTTTCACGCTCACGGCACAAGACACATCATGCAATTTATTTGATGTTCAAAGTTGACTTGTGAAGGTCCAAATAGTAGAAATTCTGTAGCTCATGTAAAAAGTGATCGGATCCTGGCAACTTCAACACTGGAGAGGTAGAAGCTGTTACAGCTTTTCGATACATCTGTCAATTGTGATAATACTGCAAATGTTGACGTGCATTAAGTCCTTAGAATCATTTACTGTTTTAGTCAACATTTTGACCGAAACTAAACTATCGGTCTCAAGTGTATTCATGCTCTGATAACGAGTTCCGTTGAATTCGAACTTGTTCTGGGCATAGTCCTCAAACTCATATGTAAAATTATTTTCTTAGTTCTTTCTACTTTGAATATTAAACATTTCGCTATCATTTACTCTTAAGTACAATGTATGCAATATTATAAGCATGAACCTAGCTGGCAATAGACAGGAGTATAAGGGGTGCGAGAGAATCGAATGAAGCTAAAATGACCAGCTAAATAATTGTATCTTCCTCATGATTTAAATTTAAAATGAAACAATAAGTCTAGTAGTGTGAAAAATCTTCTTCTTCCTTCTTCTTCTTCTTCTCCTTCTTATATATTATTGGTTATAGGTAATATACACTATAGACTAATGGACATGAGCGCGACGGTTAACTATAAGTAAAACAGGACACTTATGGCTGAGAGGTAAGCCAAATCGAGTCAGCTCATAACTCTATTTGTCCGACGTAATTACACTTCTCTGTAACTTAATTGTTCTACTCTTTTGTTAATTGCATTTTCCTACATTTGTTTACCCGTCCGTTTTTTCTTATTTGACCCTTAAACCCCACAACATTATTATTATATTATTAATAATTATTATTATTATTTATCATCTCTTACAGGTATGTAACGCAGTATTAACTGATGGTTTCATTGTAGTCCCAGTGTTGCAATTCTCTTCAAATCTCCACGACGTCTTTCAGTATTTTAGCCATAGTTCACTTTGTTTCTTGCCTTCGATTACAACTCCACTTTAATTCCATTTCTCAGATTTTATTATTATGATTATTTTATTATATTATTATTATATTATTATTATCATTATTTATGTCTATGAAAGTTTCCATTGCAAATATGGCCACTGATGGACTACTACTAACTACTACTAGTAATAATAATAATAAGAATACTAATAATGAATACTAATAATTAAATTCACACTCAGAGATTCCATAGAATATATGTTTAGAAAAGATGAAGAGGTCTGGCCAAATTGAGGTTTATCAGCGTAGATCTAAAAAATTCATGTACTCGAGGAAATCATAAGAAGAGCAATGAAAGTAAGAGAAGCAGCAACAGCATAACAGCATTAGGACATTAAAAAAAGGAAAAACGAAGTGGAAGAAAAACACAATTGATTCTTCAAGCTACAGACTGGGGAAATTGCACAGGAGAAAACGAGGACATTGCTAAAAAACGGGATAACTTAAAAGATAAACGAGGTTTTAATTTTAATAGCAGCACAAAATAATGCATAAAGACCATTGTATAAAATTATACAATATAACGGATCACCAGCAAGAAAAACGGATCTTTTTTATCTAAAAAAATTTGATATCTAGTAAAATTTTACGGACACCGAGTGAAGAAGAAAGAATAATGAAAAGATAGACATGATTCTTTTGGCCAGAAAACCATAAATAAACATGAGGGATACATGATATCAGATGTAGTTGGTGCCCTTAGAACGGATGCAAAATGTTGTAAAAAACAAACTGGATTAACTGAAAAAGAAAAGAATCGTGACCAGCCAGATTACAGGCATTAGATCGGCTGAAAAAATACTTAAAGGAGTCCTCACTCATGCTTTTATTCAGAATTCAGGGAACGATTACAAGCTTACGCGCGCGTAAAAAAACTCGCGGGGAGATAAGATAAAATAATAATAATAATAATAATAATAATAATAATAATAATAATAAATGGGAAAAAAGTGGACATATATTTGGACTTGCCAGCGAACTGAAAAAGTTATGGAATATAAATTCAATGTGATACCATTTGTTTGAGTGCACTTGAACGGTCCCAAAGGATTGGAAAAGTGTTTGGAAAAGTTTGGAAATCAAGGAACGGATTGTACCATCCAGAACATGCACTTGCGGCATCTGCATAGAATCTCAGAAGATGTCCTGGCGACTCTGAGGAGATTGCTGTCACTCAGACTTCCAAAGTGAAAGGCCATCAGCTAATGCTGGGTGTGAAAACTCAAAAGGGGTAAATAATAATAATAATAAAATAATAATAATAATAATAATAATTCCGGGGATTTAGAAATGATGAGGAAAAATTGAGAACCATCCAGACTACTACAAACTGCTGCAATCGCTAGAATACTCAGAAGGGTCTGGAAGACTGAAGAAGACTTGTGTCACTCAGACTCCAGTAAAATACCATCAGCTAACGCTGATGTAAAAAAAAACTCAAAAGGAATAATAATAATAATAATAATAATAAAATAATAATAATAATAATAATAATAATAAGAAGAAGAAGAAGAGAAGAAGAAGAGAAAATAATAATAATAATAAGAAGAAAATAAAATAATAAGAAGAATTAATATAATAATAATAATAATAATAATAATAATAATAATAATAATAATAAATAATAATAATAATAATAATAATAATAATAATAAGAAGAAGAAGAAGAAGCAGAAATGAGAAAAAGAGAATTATAGTCACATAAGCTGGTACAATTATTATGGAAAAATTAAGTCAATAACGTAAACTGGGCTTTCAGCTGAAGTTGTTAATGTAATTCGGAATTGAAGGGAGATGAAATACAGCCTGAAAACAATTCAATCATTTAAGTGCGGCGAGATATCCCTTAAAATAAATCCCAGAAGTGTTCTAAAATGTAATATTAGGTAGATGAGAAATCGACCGGCATTATCAAAGAGTGTGTGGGATGCACTACTAGTACCTAAAGTGTCGATGAATGTACAGTCACGTGATCCTTACCTGCTAATCTCTACACTTTTTAAACCATCGCAAATGTCACCCACTAATGCTGAACTCGCCAACCTAAAATCTTATCGAGTACATAATTAATTCAGCACTCCACAGCACTGGAGTATCCCTGTCGTCGATATAATATGGTAGTATAGGAATACCCACGCTGTTGATTCAATATGGTAGCAGTAAAAATTTTATCCGG
>CM042144.1:95377743-95392743 GCA_023376005.1 Doryteuthis pealeii
TTTTTTACGCGCGCGTAAGCTTGTAATCGTTCCCTGAATTCTGAATAAAAGCATGAGTGAAGGACTCCTTTAAGTATTTTAGCCGATCTTAATGCTGTAATCTGGATGGTCACGATTCTTTCTCTATTTTCCAGTTAATCCAGTGTTTTTTACAAACATTTTGCATCCGTTCTAAGGGCACCAACTACATCTGATATCATGTATCCCTCATGTTTATTTATGGTTTTCTGGCAAAGAATATGTCTATCTTTTCATATTCTTTTTCTTCACTCGGTGGTCCGTAAAATTTACTAGATATCAAATTTTTTTTAGATTAAAAAAGATCCGTTTTTCTTGCTGGTGATCCGTTTATATTTGTATAATTTTGATACAATTGGTCTTTATGGCATTATTTTGTGCTGCTATTAAAATAAAACCTGTTATCTTGTTAAGTTATCCCGTTTTTTAGCAATGTCCTCGTTTTCTCGTGTGCAATTTCCCCAGTCTGTAGCTTGAAGAATCAATGTAGTTTTTCTTCCCACTTCGTTTTTCTTTTTTTCTACATGTCCTATGCTGTTATTGCTGTTGCTGGCTTCTCTTACTTTCTTTGCTCTTCTTAGTGAATTCCTCGAGTACATGAATTTTTAGATCTACGCTATCCTCAATTTTGGCCAGACCTCTTCATTCTTTTCTAAACATATATTCTATGGAATCTCTGAGGTGAATATTATTATTAGTATTATTATTAGTATTATTATTATTATTATTACTAGTAGTAGTAGTAGTAGTCCATCAGTGGATATTTGCATGGAAACTTTCATAGACATAAATATGATAATAATAATAATAATAATAATAATAATAATAATAATAATAATAAAATCTGAGAAATGGACATAAAAGTGGATTGTTGTAATCGAAAGGAAGAAACAAAGTGAACTATGGCTAAAATACTGAGAAGAGTCGTGGAGATTTGAAGAGAATTGCAATCACTGGGACTACAATGAAAACCATCAGTTAATACTGGTTTACATACCTGTAAAGAGATAGATAAATAATAATAATAATATTAATAATAATAATAATAATGTTGTGGGGTTTTAAGGGGTCAAATAAGAACAAAACGACGGGTAACAAATGTAGGAAAATGCATTAACAAAAGAGTAGACAATTACAGTACAGAGAAGTGGTAATTACGTCCGACAAATAGAGTTATGAGCTGACTCGCATTGGCTTACTCTCAAGCCATAAGTGTCCCTGTTACTTATAGTAACCGTCGGCGCATTCCATTAGTCTATAGGGTATATTACCTATAACAAATAATAATAATAAGAAGGAGAAGAAGAAGAAGAAGGAGAAGAAGATTTTTTCAACTACTAGACTTATTGTTTCATTATAAATTTAAATCATGAGGAAGATACAATTATTTAGCTGGTCATTTTAGTTCATTCGATTCTCGTTCCGCACCCCTTACTCCTAGTCTTATGCCAGACTAGGTCATGCTTAGTAAATTGCTACATGTACTTAAGAGTAAATGAAGGAAATGTTTAATATTCAAAGTAGAAAGAACTAAGAAAATAATTTTACATATGAGTGAGGACTATGCCCAGAACAAAGTCGAATTCACGGAACCGTATCAGAGCATTGAATACACTTAGAGTACCGATAGTTTAGTGTCGGTCCAAAGTGTTGGACTAAACAGTAAATGATCTAAGACTAATGCACGTCAACATTTGCAAGTTTATCACATTGAACAAGATGTATCGAAAAGCTGTAACAGCTTCTACCTCTCCAGTGTTGAAGTTGGCACAGGATCCGTCCACTTTTAAATGAGCTACAGAATTTCTACTATTGGACTTCACAAGTAACTTGAAACATCAAATAATTGCATGATGTGTCTTGTGCGTGAGCGTGAAAGTCATAAACGCTGTACATTCTAGAAAAGGAAGCAATTAAATATAGAAATAGACCTGAATCGGGAGTTTACTGGTGATCATTATTGTACAGAGGCTACAAAAAGATCTATTGAAATCTCACGTTACACACTCAATAATAAAAATGAGAAAACAAAACCTTTCACGGTCAATATCATTTTTGTTCTAACCAAGCTGAAGAAAGAAACTGACTCATCAGTCGTTGATAAAATCCCGGTAGAAAGCCGAATTAGAAAGCTTTATTCTATTTGGTTTATTTCTTAAACCAGAACGTATCACAGAAATATATTATATATATATATATATATATATATATATATATATATATATATATATATATAAATAACATCAATTTAAATCTCAATTTAAACTGATAGACTTCCCATTTATTTAAGCAAAAAAAAAATTATAGATATGGTATTATTTTTCTGATCATTAAAAAGATGATTATCATATTTCATGTAATCACGTAATTACAAATTCTGAAAAAAAAAAAATTCATTCTTTTTTAACATTTTAATATTTTGATTTTGAGTATTATTTTTTTCCAAATCTTGTCAATTAGATTATTTATTTTTCATTCACTTCTTATCCTCAGACTTTTTTATTTTTATTTTTAACAAAAATTAGAGTGAGCATTAAATATCCATACCGATTCCAAATAGACAGTGAGAGAAGGATAAATGATTCGATGAATTTTCTAATAGGTAGGATCATGTAGAGAAATTCAGTTATTGAAATGATAGGTCAACATTATAACCTATCTCTTGTATAAAAATGGTATAAACAAAAAGAAAACGGCTAAAGATAGCAATTTGATCTGAGACTTCAACATACGTAAGTAAGTAAAAGTTAAGTCGTTGGAGTGGCCTACTGTCCGTATCAGCCAAAAAACAAAGGTGTCTATGTTCTTTACGCTTGTGATAGACGAGCAATATTGTTTTGGTGCGTCACACCTACCGTCATCTTGTAGATATTTTACCGCATAGATCAGATTAACCAAGCTAGTACAGCTCATGCTCTGAGTTGGCGAGACCAGTGCTGAACCTTTAGCCTGGCGATTTTTATGCGAATGCTCTACTAAATGAACAAAAACTATCAAAGAAATATATTGTTTTACATCAGGTCTCAAGTAAAAATTTAGTACAGAATTGTATTAAATCATATAAAATCAAGCCAATTCAAATTCAAATTTAAATTAGAAGAACTAGAAGAATTAATTTAGATTGCAGAGCTGGGAATATAATTGTGTTGTCAACAAGTGGTTTATGTAGAATATTGGGATTACTAGACTTGGGATAAGATCTTGGGGGCCACTTCCTCTTCACCCAATGGTTTATTGAGCTATTCTGTCCAAGATGCTCTTAAAGCAGGGATACTTAATATGTTCATGTTGCTAACTTAGAAGGAAGCATAACATTTTACGGTCAACACAGATAATTGAATTGTTTTTAATATTGCAACAACTTAATAACTATTTTCATGTCTCCATATTTTTCACGAAGTCAAACTGGCTGTAACATATAAATTATCATTCGCCATTCAGTTGAGTTGTGGATTGGAATTCCCAATTTCTCCAATAAACCTGGTATGGCAATACACAAATCTATTGTCACCTTCAAAGTACTACAGAAATTAACTTTCTCTCAACTGAAAGTCGAATAACTTCGCTCCTTTTTCAATCAAGTTTTGATGCTAGGAAATCTTAATCCTCTTTTGACATCTTGTATTAAATCATTCAAAATCCTGATGGAATCCTTTACGAATTTATTCATCTTTAAAATCTGCATCATTTCTGTCAGTGAGTTACTCAACTGGATGATCTTTAAGTTGTTACATAATCTATGCATAGATTATTGTCAACCCCCTGTATTTCTGAAGGGATGGTGTAATGTGGCGGCCTTAATTCTTAATATTCAACGTAGTGGGATCAGTTCGTGTATATGTGACGTTGTGGGACCAGTTCGTATTTAACCTTAGTGGCTTTCCTTTCTCGGCACTACAATTCGTATCTTTTCGTACGTACGGAGTTTGTTTACATACACACCCCAGATCTAGCAGTCATCGTCTGTGGCCCCAAAATCCTTCTCCCACTTCTTTTGGTCAAGGGAAAGGTATCACGTTTACGTACGCCGCGTGCTCCTCGTTACGGCCAATTTGACTTGTTGACAAGTTTACACTTTAATGACTTTCATTCATGAGTACGATTTCTTTGGCGTGTAGTAAATAAAGACGTGGACAGTATTTCTTGCTTTACGTAAATTTATTTTCTCAATGAAAGTTTATTGACAGAGAGAGATGGTCAGCTTCCTTAAATATGTTTTTAACTTCGTCCAGTGTAAAATATTACATCTCGGGTTTCACACATCAGCGACCTCAGTTCATCAACTGCCAACTGCCACGCACGGCCTCCTGGTTCTAACTGCCTCTGACTCTCGGACCCTCGCTGCTCTGATCGCAGACTCCAACTCATCGTGATTCTATTCGCGGGTCTTAAATAGCATTTCTAAATAATCTTCCAGAAGATTCTACTTTAGAACTTTCGAGCCCTTTCGAGCCCTTTCGATTCGTTCCAATCTCACTGGTCAACCAGAGTTCACCAACCTAAAAGATCAAAGATTTCTTGGAGTCCAAAAGACTGTGTTTTTCTTAATCCTAGACTTATCGTCTGCTTTCTCTCGTTAAAAAGATGTTATCTATCCTAACTACTTTTTCGGTGATTCCACAAAGACCACCCAGCAACTCAAGATAATCGGTAGTACATTTTTCTAAGGTTCTTTTCCAAGTCTGGCACAAGGCCACAAATATAGGTGCTGGGCGGCGATTACATAACAATGGCTCCTTTTCATATCACGGGCGGGACTTTCCATGGAAGATTACAGAAAGACCGCGAAATACGTGAAGTCACGTGGGACCTGGTTGGCTCTCAGTTTCAGCTTGGACGTCAGGCAGATAAGGCCTTAGCTGGAGCTCACTGCACACGCGCGTTATGTTAGCTAGAGAAATATGTGTATTTAAGTAAATAAAAGCTCACATAAATAATATGGTTTTGTGGTTGATGAATGTCTTGGCAACAAGACTGACCTAGAAGAAGAAATGAATCAAGGACGACCGACCACCAAGACTAGGTCCAGACGCTGGAAGAAGAATGTAAGATACCAAAGATGAGCAGAAGAATAATAGAAGTAAGAAAAGAAAGGGTATACAACAAAGAGAGAAGAGTTGAATAAAACTGGCACTGAACGTATAGCGGATGATATTGAGTACTCGATTGTAAATTTATTTTTGTTATATTCTAAAGTCGCCATATAATACGTATACAAAATGCAAACGTATCACGTGTTGCTTTTATCAACATTCGTAAAGACTTGAAAAAGGAAATTGATTTTTAAAGTTGGAAGAACAGCTGACGTATCTGATAGGTCAATAATTGTGATTTAAAACTCTCAAAAGGCCACCAAACTTTTCAAAAATCAACTAAAGTCAACAGGTTTGAAAAATTCCTACACCTTACAAAAAAGATGATCAAAGCAATATTACTTGCCGACAGACAACGCTTATTCAGATAAAAAGCTGTACAGAGAAAATATGGAGAGAAAGAAGAAAACAGAAAATAGTTCTGAAATCGAGTAAGCTTATTTTCAAAATCATCCCCAGTGATAATTTGATATTTTGTTTAATTTAAAAAAGATATATTATGTTATTATATGATTTCAAGGAAACCAGTACGCTAATTTCACACTTGATACGTTGATCTACCTTCTCGCGAAACAGAAGTTGATGAGAAATATAAAATACATTCAAAACGTTCTAAAAAGTCGATATCAGACAAAAAAAATCAATATTGGACGCGGATATCTGGTAAATATCCTAAACGTTATTTAAAGATCATTTACTTGAAACTAGTCATAATTACAGATAATCTTTCATTCAAAAAAATATATCTTTTCATGAATATGACAATCAGCCGACGGACAAAAAAAGTATCACGGATTTCTTATGAGAGCTTGAATAGAAGACATGTTAGCAAATTTCATTTTGACATACTTGTCCCATCGGAACAAGAGCGCATATACGCTCCTCTTGAAGTGAAGAACGCCATGCCAATTATTTTCCCTGTCAATGGCTGTAGGTCCAATGAGATGACACTTTCTGATACGCGATTTCTTGTGGATGATTTAATGCACCACAGGCTTTGAAAGATCCAAGTTTCACAACCATATCACGCAATTGGCGCCATCTAACGTGTAGAACCAAAGCTACATAGCGCGAAAGATTCTCAGTGAGAGAAATCGTTGCGTGCCATGTTTATATATATATATATATATATATATATATATATATATATATATATGATGAAGAAGAGAAGAAATATGATTATACTAAATAAAAATTGCAATGTTTTCTTTTGCAATCCAATTAAGTGAAAATTCGTATAATTGTATTGAACATACAACATAAATTTGAATGTATGAATTGAATATAAACACCTGTCATGAACAATAAAATAAAATATCATCAGTTGAATATGACTTAATAATATTATGAAAAATATATTGATGCTGTTATTGTATAGTGTATTGTATAGTGTTATTTATAATGTATGGTCGTCTTTCAATACTTTTGAAAATGGCCATATGATAGAGAAAGTAATGTTATGTAGAAAATAAAACAATTTTAATGCCAGCTGAAGGTTACTAAATACACCTTTTATATCATTTTGTCTGTTATTATATCCAAAATAATTATCATAAATATATATATTTACACATAATTATAGTATGTAAAATGTAAAATTTAGAAAATGTTTGCTAAGGTTTTTCCCTTTTTTTTTGTCCAGGTTAACCAATAATACGTATATAGAAGAAATAAAGTCTTAAAACGTTTGACTTCGGTTAACTTTTCCGTACTTTTAATCTAGACTGTTTCGGGTTGCATTAATATGTCAGTTAATTAATTTAATTAATAGTAATATAGATTTTTTGAAGTCAATTCACAATGCAATATGTGTTGGAAATTATATTTATTTATTTACTTTTTTTTTTTAATTCTAAATATTTTCGGAATAAAATTCGATCATCAGAGTTATTAAAAGTACTAGGTGTTGTTTTTTTATAGTATTTATCCCACGGCGCTGATGTAATCGTCTGTTATTTTAAAAGTTGAGGAACGCCGGATATTTGAATTTTTTAATTTTTTTATATTTCGGTTAATTAAATTCATAGTAAAAAAAAGAAAAAAAAAAAAAAAGATTAAAAGAACTTCGAACAATCTGCACGAGCTCAAGGACAACCGGGCCGAATTAACACCACGGAAATAGCCGAATTAACACCACGGAAATAGCCGAATTAACACCACGGAATTAACCGAAAACAAAATAAAATTTTTTTTTCTCAAAATATCCAGCGTTCCTCAACTATATAAACAACAACAGACGATTACACCAGCGCCGTGGGATAAATACTATAAAAAACAACACCTACTACTTTTAATAACTCTGATGATGGAATTTTATTCCGAAAATATTTAGAATTAAAAAAAAGTAAATAAATATAATTTTCAACACATATTGCATTGTCATTTGCTTTCAAAAATCTATATTACACAATGCTTCAAAAACACTATAAAAAAAAAAAAACTTTATTTGATTAATAGTAATTTTAATGAGGAGACTGAGAATATGAAAGCATACAAATAGTTTTAATTGCGTCAGATGCTTTCAGAGAAAAACAATTTTTTCAGCGATTACTTTTAACAAAGAATGTTCAGAACTTTTACTTACCCATGATAGATAAAGATAACATCCAAACACCTGACTACACTGAAAAGACTTAGAAACCACAAATATTTGCATCTTCCTCAAGATTCCATAAATAAAAATGATTTTGTTTATTTAGGCATCGGGGATCATGAGAAATGACGTTGCCAATATCTTCTTCTTCTTCTTCTTCTTCTTCTTCTTTATTGTCGTCTATTAACAGACGTAAGCATTCATGTGCATTTCATTTTTAACTTGCACATGATTGACTGGATAATATCGCATAGGATAGTTTGCCAGTGCACTTGCCAATTTCTTAATTCGCTTCAATTCGTTATTTGTCTAATATGTAGAAGCCAACTTGAATAAATGTTCTTTGAAATCCTTTTTTATCATTATTATTTTTAGCAAATTCTCAGAAGTAACTTCATGGATTACATCATAATTGTCTTTTTTATTTTCTCATACAAGGTCATAGAATACACACATTATATATATATATATATATATATATATAATATATATATATATATATATATATATATATATATATATGGTTGGGGTATAACGTAGACACAAGAGTGTGTAAAGACTTCCATTATCATTAGCTGGATCAATAATTCCATAGTTGGATTTGGGTTTGAACATTTCCGCAAATAATGTTCTTCTGTGGGGTAAATATTCCACCATAAGTTAAGTGCATTGCCAAAAAGGGAAATTATCTGGAAAATCTTTTTCTTTAAAAGAAATTAATATATTCTATATATGCATGTACTATATTAACCGTCAGTGGAAATTATTTGAACATATTTTTTTTGCACTATATTACCCGTCAGTGGAAATTATTTGAACATATTTTTCTTCTTCATTTTTCTTCTCTTTTATTTATTCATTTATTTATTTATTTTCAGTGATCATCAATATGTCTAAAATAAAATATGTCGTAAATCTCTCTCTCTCTCTCTCTCTCTCTCTCTCTCTCTCTATATATATAATATATATATATATATATATATATATATATATATATATCGATATCGATATGTGAGCGTGTGTATGTAGGTGTCTGTGTATGTATCTGTGTGTATATATATCTGTATGCAGGTGTGCGTGCGCATATATATATATATATATATATATATATATATATATATATATATGTGTGTGTGTATGTGTGTCACGTTAGCTTGCAGCTCTGTTTAGTGCATTTCTCTGCACACGCACTTGTTAGCCGACTGTTCTACCCGTTTCCCTGCTGCGCCCGGGCCGACTTTGTAAAACGGACATGAGGCATTATTTTGCTTGTTTCTATGCACAACCGTTACGCTCGGATTCGATAATGTTGCTCAACCGACACCACGGAAGAGTCTGTCGCCAGAGTGTCGCATCGATCTTATGACTTCATATATCCTCTTTCTGTCTTTTTCTTTCTCTCCCTTTTTTTGTTCTTTTTTGATATCACCTGCTCTTTATTTATTTTTTCCAAACTTTTTTTTCTCTTTTCTTTATTTTCTTTAATTCTCTGCACACTTTATTTCTTTTTTTCATCCACTCTTACCATCTTTCTATATATATATATATATATATATATATATATATATATATATATATATATATATATTACTCCCTCTTTATTCATTGATATCACCTGCTCTGTTCCTCTTTCTCCCACACTCTTTCTTTCTTTCTTTCTTTCTTTCTATCGTCCCTTATTTCTTTCTCCCTTCCCACTCTTTTCTTCTTCCTTTCTGATATCACCCGCTCTGTAGTTTTGCCCCACTCTTTCTTTCTTTCTTTCTTTCTTTCTTTTTTTTTATACTATCCAGTCTTTATTTGTTTCACCCCCTTTTTTCTTTCTTTTATTACTCAATACTTTCAACCCCCTATTTATTTATTATTTCTAATTTGCTTTCCTGTTTTGCTATCATCCACTCTTTATTTCTCTCATCCCTCTCTTTCTTTCTTTTTTACTTGTGCCGCTCTTTATTTATTTACATATTCATTCATATGACCTTTTCTTTAGTTCTTTCTCGCACTCTTTCTTTCTATCTTTCTTTCTTTCTCCCCACTCTTTCTTTTGTTCTTTTGTCATTTATTAATCTATTTATTTACCAACTGCAGTATCCGGTAATACCCGAGGAAGGTGGGGTTCTTCGCAGTTTTAGAATATGCCTGAATATACTAGTAAACCTGGGTACCCATAATGGATTTTCAACAGCAATCTTTGCTAGGTGTGTTTATGGCATCGATTTCTGTGTGGAACTATCAATAGCTGTTTAAGACCATGTCCTTCTCCCACCCAGATTCTTTATAATTTGGAGTAAATGAGCCGAGGACGTTTGAGCTCGAAGATTACTGAATTTATTAAAAAAACTTATCAATAAAATTAACAAACTTACAGCCTTAGCACTCAATAATTTACACAGAACAATTGGGGAATTATTGAAGGAATTATAACCGAGTGAACATATTCAGGTACTATTCAAGCACTCTGTATATCACCATTTCTAAAGCCCTTTGATTGACGAAAATCATTCAATAAAGCCATCCAGTTTTCCACTATCTTACACATAACGGAAGAATAAAAACATTATTGTTTTTTACCAAATTCAAATGACAAAAATATAGGTCATAAACACTAAGCTAAAGGAAGACGTATGCAGTTTATACAGAATAAAACTGACACAAGAATTATAAACAAGCATTATAAACAAACTGAAAATTGCAGAATGTGGGGATCTACGACTTCTTCTTAGTGGGTTCCAGCCTCATGTTAAAAAGCTGATATCCCTGCACCAAGCACATCTATCCCATTAACAATAACTGTGAAGACAATGAACAAAAAGTGGTCATGTAACGTTAAGTATTCTGAAATAATACTGGATTAAAAAGTGTATTGGTTACTTCAAAGCTGAATACTGCTTAATCTATTTTCTGCATTTTGAATCATTATTTTTCACTACTACGACTACGACTACGACTACGACGACGACGACGTTACCTATGACTGCAATTTAATATATTAAGTTTCCCTTTTTTAAGTATTTTATGCTTTAAGTTTGTTACGTTTATTTTTTTCAAATTGATTAAAAATTGTATTTTCCACCTTTAAAGTAAATTACTAAAGAAAAGAAAGTAATATTGTTTCACAAAATTTTTTGTCATTTTGATAGAAGATTCCTTAAAATATTGTCCGTATATGTTATTTCAAGAAAGAATAATTTTCATTTAAAAAAAAAAAATTCCTTTAAATATTGCCCTATATTAACATAAACAATAAACATAATTATTATGTTATTTTTTACGATAAACTATTTGATTATTTCGTTTATATGAGATTATTTTATGAAAATAATTTGATTAAGCGTTTTGAAGTAGTTGAAATTTTCTCGTCGTTACTTACTATTATCCCCTTTCCCTTTCTCTTACTGATACATATTCTGTTTCACTATAAAGATATTCACAGAGATCACATTATTAATTTTATTGAAATCCAATTATATTTTTGAAATTTTATTGAAATCCAATTATATTTTTGAATATTAGTTTAGCATGTTTGTGAAGATTCATGATGATCGGATATCTGATGTAGGCGCCAACTGACTATAAACAGACATAGAGAAATTGCTATTTATAAGGTAGAATTATTCATATTTCGATATCATCCATTATTATCTTTATTTCTTGTATCCACTGTTTTCTTCTTTCTTTTTTCTTTTATTGCTTACTATTTATTTATTTCGCTCCACCCTTTGCTCATTTCGTTTTATCTTTCTTTACTTTTTGATATCACTCTTTAGTCATTTCCTTCACATTTATGTTTTCTCTTTCTTTCTATCTTTATAGCTAAATTTATTCATATTCATCGATTTAGTTTTAAAATTTCATTTGTACTTTTATATTTAACTTTTTAGGTAATAAAGGACTATTTGCTCGTAAATTCCTACCATAGAATAAACTGAACCCCCATTTATGTCCGTGTTTTTGTATTAAATGTTTTATTTTTCTTGCACCCGTTATGTATCAATACAAAATATATTTTATTTATTTATTTTAATATTCATTTCAATGTGCATATTCTAAAAAGGTTTTATTTTGTGAGAATGTTTAGTTTTAAAGTGGGGGCTCGTTTCACAATTTAGGCATAAATTGGATCCTCCTTTTATGACCGTAATTTTGTTTTTTCGTCGACGATGATTACAATCTGACGTTTTTATTTTAGAGTACCAAAGCCAAAAAGAAAAGAAATAACAACAACAAAAAGTAATATTCAACTTTTTACTCGTAAATTCCTGCCATAAAATTAGGTTTGGGCATTTTATGGTAGGAATTTAAGAGTAAAAAGTTGAAGTGTAAAAACGAATCCCCACTTTAAAACTAAGCATTCTCACAAAATAAAAGCTTTTAGAATATACACATTGAAGTGAATATTAAAATAAATAAAGGAAATATATTTAGTATTGTAACATAACGGGTGCAAGAAAAATAAAACATTTATTGCAAAAACACGGACATAAAATGGGGGTTCAGTTTATTTTATGGTAGGAATTTACGAGCAAATAGTCCTTTATTACCCCTTTTCAAATACTGAGTCCCTTAGCCATCATTTACCTTGTACATAAATTGCAAAAACTCCAATCCATAAAAAAAAATCCAAACACAAAATTCTTTCAAACTCAGCTCTAGAACGAGGTGCTTAATTTGTCGTATAACTCATGTCACTGTCACCCGTACCTCACGAGACAGCATTCTTGCGCGAGCGGAGAGTACAGGACATTGTTCAAGGCAACACTGCTGTCATCTCCATTGTCTAGTGGGGGGTTGAAATTGTTGATTTAGAAGTGAAACGTAAAAAGAAGAAAAAACGCGATGGAAGAAAAAAAAAAGAATGAATTAAAAACATCAACTAATCATTTGTTTAACGCTCCACCAATTATTCCACAAATGAAAAATTCTGAATGGTCGGTGTACTATGTCTTTCATAATTACCATCTAAAGTTATATTCCCAATTTAGAAATATAGACTTTACTATGTATAGAAAAATAGTGAAATATTGGGCTGGCAGGTTAAGATACTAATATCTTATTATAATGGAGATTGTGTGTTTTTCTGTCTGTAACCGAAACTATATTCCTACACAAGTCACAATTCTCTTAGTTATTGACATCACATTCTCCATGATTTTATTTTTATCTAAACCTCAATTATTAATAAAATTGTCTTACATTATTAATACTGTTAACTATGTCTACATACTAACAACATGCAATTATATTTATATATACAACAAAATAGCGCTTTACAATGTGAACGGGAAGGCTAATTTGCATATTAATATTAAAAAATCGAATTTAAAAATATGTGCTTAGTATTATTGATTTCTAACTGTTTGTTTTATTTTAATGAATATAAGCAAAAATCTCTTCAATGAATCTTAAATGAAATCCATTAACAAGATAAAATAATTGTCATTTTATTCTTTACTTCCTCTTATAACTAAATACTTAAATTAGAAAAATAACAATGAAAGACGAGAGTGATGGAAGAGTAAGTTTCAGTTGTTCTATTTTTATTATACTCCCTCTGTTTCAAATCTTTTCTGTATTCTTATTTAGTTTCATTAGCCTTTCTAATTTAATACAATATTTTATTACATTAAAACTTAAATACTTGCACCCGGAGGGTGCATATATTTGCTAGTGTATATAAAAATAGATTTTTTTAGTAAAAACGGAAATATACGGAATATTAAAAAGTAATGATTGTTCATTAAAGAAAATACTCCATTTTAGTATTAGACTTAGTCTGATTTGTGTGCTTCTATTAATTACACCTGTTGTAAGTCAATAACAAACATCACATTTTTTATTTCTCTGAAAGTTTGAGATGAGGCTTGAAGATTAGTATTATCTGCGTTATTCGGACTATTGTCCCCATCTTCATTGTTATTTGTACAACGTTTCGGTCGATATGCTCTCCGCCTTCTTCAGGTATTCTTGTCGGACTCGGGAACCTTCTCGGACTTGGGAACCTTCTCGGACTCGGGAGCTTTCTTGTCTTAATCGGGAGCCATCAAGGAACTTTGAACCGAAACCTTTATTTAGTCCACGGGGTTATCCTGTTTTCATTCCGCTAACCATAGCTGGGGTAGGAGTTGTGTTGGAAAAATAATTAACACAACTCCTACCCCAGGTGTTGTACAAATAAAAATGAAGATGGGGACAATAGTCCGAATAACGCAGATAATACTTTTACATTTTTTATTGACCCTCATATTTTCAAGAGAAATGAGGACTTAATTGTCAACAGCCGTGGAATATCCATCAATTCTGCCAGTCATTTAAAATCAAGACTATTGGGATCGAAAAAGCGCTATCCAACAACAAGCTGAGTTTCCAAAAGCTAACATAACTGGGTTGTCCATTTAAAGTTGGTGAGCTTTAAGGACTTATTATCTGTTAAGAGCCACTGGTTTTATCGATGAACTATAGTGGTTGTTTACCAAACACCATCTGGCCAGTACACTGGATATATGTGCTGCACTGTCTTGTTTTTCATAGGAAAGTAAATCCAACCTGTTTGTACTGAATAGAATGACGTACATCCGGGACATAAATAGAGATTAATACGATTTTCGTGGCATTTTCCGCACTAATAAATATGATGAACGATTTCGATTGCTGGCTCTCAAACTCTATTGAAAATTGAAAAGAACATTGATGGCGCTTATTAGATAAAATATTTGAGAAAAATATTTGCTACTCGAAGTTAGTATTTTATCCACTTTCCCACAAAAATAACCAGACAACAGACGTTTCTGTTTAGTGATAAAAAATACTCTACTTGCCTTGGCATATTCTTTTGTTAGCCACTAAACCCCAGTGATTAAATTTTGATTCACACATTAAAGGAAATGGGGAGATGCAGTTTGTAGGACAGCCGCATGGAACTGTAATTTTCCGTTTTAAGGTTCCTTGCCACAAAAGTGTAGAGTTGTATATTGCAAAAGGGTAATGCATTCTACTACATCCTAATCTATCTTTTTTACCAGAACTGCAATTCAATTTATGAACTGGGGCCATTCTAGTCTTCTTTTCTGAATCTCATTACAAATCAATGGCATGTATTCATAACTGAAAATCTCTTTGCGTATCTGCTTTTAAGAATGCATAAAATAAAAGACTTATCATACCTACCCTCAAACCTGGTAGACCATCGTGGTGTAATGGTTAGCAAGCTAGTCTCGCAGATCCATTACTACTGGAAAGTGAGTTCAATCCTCGCTGGATCATCCATACTTGCGACCCTGTGTTACATCCTAAAGCCTA
>CM042144.1:95394544-95434544 GCA_023376005.1 Doryteuthis pealeii
ATATATATATATATATTCACATATACGCATATATATATATATATATATATATATATATATATATATATATATATCACATACGCATATATATATATATATATATTATATTATATATATATTCACATACGCATATATATATATATATATATATATATTATTCAATAATAATATATAATATATATTCCATACGCATATATATATATATATATATATATATATATATATATATATATATATATCAATACGCATATATATATATATATATATATATATATTCACATACGCATATATATATATATATATATATATATCACCATACGCATAATATTATATATATATATATATATATATATCAATACGCATATATATATATATAATATATATATTCACATACATATATATATATATATATATATATATATATATATATATTCACATACGCATATATATATATATATATATATATATATATATATATATATATATATTCACATACGCATTTATATATATATATATATATATATATATATCACATACGCATTATATATATATATATCACATACGCATATATATATATATATATATATATATATAATATATATATATATTATATATATATATATATTGTAGTAAAAACAGAACCAGTGCTTAGACTTTTAGGAAAGCTTTATTACACTTTACTCTGACTACGATCTGACTGACGTTTTCAGATTGCTACTTTTATACATCTCAGATTTCCAAGGGGAGGTAATTAAGGTGGATTATTAGTGCATTCTCCCCCACATATTTCTTTACTCATAATAGGAAATCTTTCAAATATCTGGAGTATAAGTTCTTTATGAACGCCTTGGTAGTTCACGCTCTGGCAATGGGTTATTTGAACTAGGAGATATCTCGTTATAATGTCGCCTATTCGTGTTGAAATATTTCGACCTGAAATATCTCATTTTTTGTGGATGAGACCGCTCTGAGTCTGAATATTGGTCATCAGGATCGGTTTCTGGATGGACACGCTTCTGGGGTATTGATCGCTCATCAGGATCATATGGTGGCGTCAGTACTTCAGATGTTGATTCTTCTGAAACGTCTGGCGGAGGCGTGGTGGTAGCTGTATCATCATCCGGTATGGTGATCTCCCGGTTGAGTTTCAGTGTTAGAGGGATAAGGTCTCTTCTTTTGTGTATTTTTGAATTTGTTACATCTCCAGCTGGAGCCAGATCTCTGAGAGAGTCGGTAGCTCGCCTTCCGTCCAGGTGTTGCACAAGTGCGCACTGAGAATTTGCTTCTATCAGTTCCACTTCGTCTACTAACGGGTCATGCTTGGTATAATGAACGTGGCGTTTTAGGAGAACCGTACCTGGTCGAGAGAGCCAAAAGGGAAGCGAGGTCCTCGCTGAACTCCGTCGCTGGAAAGGTAGAAATCTTTCATGTGGGGTGGCGTTGGTTGCCGTACACATTAAAGATCGTATGGCATATAGGGCTGCTGGAAGAAGATTTTCCCAATTATCTATTGAGCAATTGAGGGTTGTAGCAGCCAATTAAATAGTTTTCCAAATAAGGCCGTTGTACCGCTCACTAATGTCTCCACCGACCCAGACCAGCTGCTAGAGATAGTAGAGACATTGGTCACACAAAGAGCGAATCCTATGGTGCACAGAATATCATTCTTAACCATTCTGCAGAATGAAGACGAATCCATACAGGATTATTTGACCCGGCTACGGTCAGGAGCACAGGACTGCAACTTCATATGCCCCAACTGCGATCATGACCTATCCAGTAAATTCATCAAGGATCAGTTTATCCGGGGTATAGCCAATGTTGTGCTACAAATGGACATGCTGGCTAAGGCAGGATTGCTGAAGACATTAGACGATAATGTAAGCCATGCAAGAGCATTTGAAATGGCGCTGCGAACAGGATCTAAAACTGAAGAGTGGGAAGAATATTTTGTCCAAGCAGGGATCTCTCCCGACTCAGCCGGGAGCTATGCTACAACATTCGCAAGCGAGAAGCTGACAAGAGAGAACCTCAAGATGATGGATTGGGCCATGCTTAAAGAGTTGGGAATCACGGCAATAGGAGAAGCCCTGTTTATCCTTAAGCAGGCTAAGGAGACGTCTACCCAGACGGCTTATGCTAAGGTACCGCCAGCCAAGCTTCCCCAACTTCACTTTGAGATGACCCCCCAACAATTCAGGAAATTCCGAATTGATTGGGAAGTGTTCAGGAAGATGACAGATATGCCGACATCTCAGACCAGCATCCAGTTGTACAATTGTGCGGACGAGTCTGTCCAGAATGCTATATTAAACTCTGTTACAAGATGAATGCAACATGGCGCTGCGGGCAGGATAACTTCTACAACATTGACCGTTACGCTGGGGGTTATACGGGATTGTCCGGCTTATTGCCACTCTCCGTTCCTGTAAGAATGTAGTGCTTCCCAAGAAATGTTGGCTTTACAGTAAAAACTAAGGGACTTTTGAATTACCTTTCTCTTTCTTTTTTTCTTTCTTTCTTTCTTTCTTAAGTATTTCTAAATAAACCAAAGCACGCACACACACATACGCACAGGCGCGCGTTTGTGCGTGTGTGTGTGTGTGTGTATGTGTGTGTAGAGGAATGTGTGTGGAGTGTTTTAATCAAATGTAGTTTTCTGAGTAGAATTACCTATCTAGATTTTATGACCGCTGAGCAAATTGTATATGTCTAATGGAATCTATTTGACTACTCGAGAACACACAGTAGAATACATCACTTTGATTTATGGGGGTTAACTGTTGGAATCTTTACTGATAATACATCATGTCATCTCCATCACTGGATTTCGCAGATATCACTATAAAAGTTAATTAGATAGAGTTTTGTGAAAGGTTTAAAAAAAGTGTAAAAGCCGTGTCTCTCTCGAGACAAAGACAGACACAGGTAGACATATGTGGAAAGACAGAAACAGAGGCAAAGAAAGAATGAGATGGGGGAGGGATAATAATATTTCTGGTTTAAAATCTGCCCAAGCGCAATAATTTCCTCAAACATACAGACTAATTCAGACTTCTCGTCTCGAAACGTTGTACACTGCATTATCTTAAGTCTTAAGCTATTCTTAACTTCACTAAAAAGAAAAAAAAAATTAAAAAGAAATTTAAAAAAAAACGCTGCTTTGTTTTATTTTTTAAATTTTTTCTTGTTTACCAGATTTTTATTTAGTGAGACAAAAACAATTCTACAGTCCACGTTATCAACCAATCTGAAGCGTCTAAACTTGCAGAAGTTTATCCACTGCAGCTTTCTCTTACGTAGCGTGCCAATTCCCCTGATAGCAACAGATTCCACCATTACAGTCCTCTGCTATAGCCGCGTAAATTACGCATAGCTATCAGATTCACCACACTGTTTAAAAGTTGAGATATAAGTTTTAGTTTTTGCTCAACTATCTCGTAAAACATCCATTGCGTTTTTTATCTACAGTCGTTAATAAAACGTGTCGAGATATTAGTGTCTATTCATGCAAATTGTTGCAGATTATATTTTCAGACAGATAAGAAAAGTTCACCGTTTTCCAAAGCCGTCTTTAAGTAGATAACCTCGGTCGAATAATGAAAACGGAAGCGGATATGTGTAGCTCTAAGCTGATTGGCCAATTTCCATATTAAAACCTGAAATATCGCATTTGCTTCAACGAGTCTGTCTCGACTGGCGGCAGTCGGTGTATCAGTCTCAAAAATACCCCGTTTGGATGACCGAATTTTCCACGTAAGATATCCACCATCTCAAACAACTATACATATTCATCATCATCATCATGTCGCGCATGCATCACCGGTATCCATGACAATCTTTCGCCAACCTTCCCTATCATTCATTACACTTGGGAGCTCCTCTGCGGAGCAGTCAGCATCTTCACATAACTGGTCAATGTAGATCCTTGCTGGGCGTCCCACACTTGCATGTCCATGTATTGGCTTCCGCAGGAGAACGTCGCTTATGAGTTCATCCTTGCTTTTCGAGCAGTGTCCTGCATGTCTTGTCCATCTCACTCGGATAGTTTGTGAGATGGGGGGCAGGTGACCGTACAGTTGTTTCCTTGTGTTGTTCTGTTTCCACGACTTATTCAAGACTGCACGCAGCATTCTTGTGCAGCTCCCATGCAGCGCTTTGTTAGGGTCCAGGTGGTGCAGCCATATAGCAGCACCGACACAACCACAGCCTGGAAGAACTGTCGCTTCAGCTTGCCAGAGAGATCGGACATCCATATGACTGATAAACTATTTGTGGCCGACCATGCCTTTGCTATATTTGTTCAGCGATTCTAAGAAAAACATGTCATGTAATAGTATTATATCAGACCTAAAAAATTCATATTTAAAAAGGATGTAATAATTATTTTCACAAAAAATATGCGATATAAAGTAGGTAAAGTGTAGATTTCATTATGAAAATTCAGGGTTGAAAATAGAGTTTAACAGAAATAACTGACCTGATGACACATATGACTTGTGTAAAGCATTTTATACTCACTAGAGGTCACTAATTTATATTTTGGTTTCAAACTAAATTAAAAAGATATTGACATATATCATACATTTCCAACCGTATTGTAAAGAAAGAAAGAAATAAACTATGCTACCTTCGAACTTAAATGTTAGTACTTATCAATGATGTAGATGTGTATTTGTGCTGAATCCTACAACTTCTTAGGCTCATTTCTTCGTCTACTACCACAGTGTTACATAATATATGCGGTTGCATAAGATTATTGTCAATCCCCTCTATTTCTAAAGGGATGGCCCATTTTCATATCACGGGCGGGACTTTCCATGGAATATTACTGAAAGCCCGCGAAATACGTGAAGTCACGTCTGACCTGATTGGGTTTTCAATTTCAGCTCGGACGTCAGGCAGATAAGATACGTCTGCTTAGCTGGGACTCACCTGCATACGCGCGCTATGTTTAGTTACATGAAATGTTTAGTTGGGTGAATAAAAGCTTACGAAAATAACAGGGTTTTGTGGTTGATGAATGTCTTGGTAACAAGACTGACCTAGAAAACCAGACACGAAGTCCCCAAGACTAGGTCCAGACGCTGGAAGAAGAACGTAAGATACCAAAGATGAACAGAAGAAAAATAGAAGTAAGAAAAGAAAGAAGGGTATACAACAATAGTTCTCTCCGCTCCATATTTCATCATCCATCGGGGGTTGTTCTTTCAGAGTTCACTCACGGCTCTGGTTACCTGTTTCTTCATATTAGGATGGTGTCTCTTCTTTCATGTTAATTGAAACTATGTTAATTTACAAAAGAATGTGTCGTGTTTACAGAGAAGAATTATATAGTAAAAATGTTTACAAATCAGTTAAACATCGGTTTGACTCGACGAGCCTGAGTCAAAAAGAGAGTCCAAGGAGCGGAAACATACTGACTATTCGGCAAAATAAAAAGTTTCGAGCGCTGTGCCCAGTAAAGACGGTCATGTTGACAGCTTTCGGGAACATAAAAGGACCACTTATTATTGAGTTCCTGGAAAAAAGGCAACGGTAAACACTGCATTCTATGGTTAGCTTCTTGGGCCATATTTGTCTGAGTCAATATTTACCATACTCATTGAATAACTATCAAATATTTTAAATCCCATCCAAACCTGTTATTCTAAGTTACCGAAAACCTTTTGAGGATCTTTTAGTTTTATACGTCATTGAGAAGTAATTTTAATCACTGTTTATCATTCGACTCTACTTAAGTCTCTTCCAGAAAAGAACAATAGTCATACCTATTATATATATATATATATATATATATATATATATATATATATATATATATACGTAATTTGTGTCATGTTTACTTATGTATTGGCACGTGAAAATCTATATGTCACAAGATGGTAGAGCCAGATGTATTGTAAATTTGAGAAAATAGAATCATTGATCGAGAAGAACTAATTAGATATTACTTCCGCTTAATAATTTAGTTTTAAAATAATTGATGTACCAATAGGGCGGGACTCAACACTGAAATCAATAATCTCCGAAGGCGACCTTTAAACGATTTAAATGTATTCTTTGAATCTATTAAGTCTATAACAAGATCAACAGTATTTAATTCAACACCATATTTAGAATCTCAAAGTCATTTTGATTCAAACAATGTTGAATGTATCAGAAGCCAATTTGAAATATCGGCATCTTTAATATCAAAAGCAAATTTAGCAGAAGAGAAATCACAAAGTGAATAAAGATTCAAACGAAGATAAAGCTGCTTCTTAGCAAAGATAATTATTTGGCCGTTCACCTATTCTTATGAAATGCGTCCGTGCCAAAATCACTTATCAAAGTTCGACCCTTTCATATTTGCAAGAATGCAGTGTTAATTAAATGGTAACATCTGAAGACTAATTCAATTTAGATCAATTGGTTACATAGATATGTCATCAAATGGGGTCCATTTCAAAGAGAAAAAGAGTGATGATATCAGGAAGTTATGTGGTAATCAAACATTGCAGAATAAAAAAAAGATTTTCTACCTCAGACGCTAAAATAATCAATTACCTATTCTTATTTAATAATAATAATCCTTTTTTCGCACACAGATAGTATAAAGTATTCCGAATACAAATGAAATGGACATAATCTATGGATTCAAATTACCCAATTCAATATTATTATCTTTAAAGAGATCTATTTGATCCATAGATGGAACCCGAAAATATATTATCACTCTATTATAACTATAGATTCAAGCGAGTTAGATAACGAGGGTTTCCTTACCGGAGGCTATTTAGTATCACCAAGATTACTGCTGGGGTTGTATAGGTTTTTACCAGTCTGCAGGGGATATAGTTGGCGCATTATAATCCCTGTCGACAGAATATTCTAAGCAAATGGGGAAATATTTTAAGCCTTTTGTCATCTACAAATGACTGAAAAATAATTGCCTACAAATAAATAGGAAGCATGAAGCTCTTATATATATAGTTTTGAAGTCAGAGTACACACACACACACACACACACATATATATATATATATATATATATATATATATATATGCGGTATATTCCAAAATAGAATATACCTGGAATATAATATTCCTTTTCATAAATGGTTTCGTGAAAATCAAATCATCTAAATCTCGTGGTACTCTATATAGAAATTAATAAATCATTTCTTTATATATATTATATATATATATATATATATATATATATATATATCTGTGTGTGTGTGTGAGAGAGAGAGAGAGAGAGAGAGAGAGAGAGAGAGAGAGAGAGAGAGAGAGAGAGAGAGAGTGCGTATGTCCGTATGTGCGTGTGTTTATATGTGTGAGTACGCGTATCTCTCTCTCTCTCTCTTTCTCTCTCTCTCTCTCTCTGTATATCTCAATGTCTGTCTGTCTGTCTGTCTGTTTCTTTGTCAACCTCTCTCTCTCTCTCTCTTTTCACTTTATATATATATATATATATATATATATATTATATATATATATATATATATTCTTAAAAGCATAGATATATGGTATATTAAATTTACTGGCAATATTGTCAAATGATGTTATTACCTCGAAATCACGTTTAGCAAAACGTTAACCATCTCCTTAAAATCTTGAAATGCTGCAAATACACTTTGACTGTGTGTCCATACTTATTTTCAGTTGTTTTCCCAGACTCGCATCAAATGTTCAATGGAACATTCATAGCCGACATAAGACCTCAAATACGATTTAATTTAGACCCAATTGTCGACGGACCTTGTTATACATGTACATTTTGGACTTTCTATTCTTCTATACTTCACTTCTTTTAGAATATTATGTTCTTAACACGGCGCAATATAAATTGCTCCCACAAGGGTAAACAGGTTGCGGTATAGAGCTAATTAAGGTGGCACAGTGTGTTCACCAAGATACTTTATTCTAACCAACCGGAGGGTTTGATAAATACATATTATTTACCCATAACTGGAGAAAGAACAGATGCATTTATTTCTTTCCCATGTGATTTATGCAAAGTGAAACACTATCAGCCTTGACCAGAATTTGTACGCGGGTCACCGATTACCTTTTCTGCGGTGATAAATGTTACTGTTGAAGTAAAATTGTCTATAATGTCAAACTCAGTTGATATTGTTAAGCAGAACATATCAGATGTAAACAGGGAAAATATCTCAAGAAACCTTACGTCATATTATGAACAACGTTACTTATAGAGTACAAGCAGTTGTTATTGCTTGTGGGATGAGAATTAACATATTTACGTTTTATATTGAGACTTAATGTTGTAGGTGACTCACCTATAACACGAACATGGACTTACCCAAAGAGTATATATTTAACAGAGTAAAACTACTCAAACGAGTAGTCCCAGCTACTCGTCCTTCGGGACGGGTGGTCCAGTGAGCTTCGGCCTCTGGACCGATGGGATGCTAAATTAATAGCGTCGATCCCAGCCTGCCTCATTGCACTTAAAGAGGCAGTGCTGGGATCGACGCAATTTTTCTACCTACCACCCCATGAGCCTCGGCTTGGGGTGGTGCCACATAAAACGGCCTTGTGCCATATCGTGTGTAAGTGGGACATATGTAAATACCAGTAGTACCAGAAACACCTGTCCTTCGGGACGGGTGTCCAGTGAGCTGCTAAATTAATAGCGTCGATCCCAGATACCTGCCTCATTGCACTTAAAGAGTCGGGGCTGGGATCGACGCAATTTTTCTCCTACCACCCCATGAGTCTCGGCTTGTGGGTGGTGCCCACATAAAACGGCCTTGTGCCATATCGTGTGAAAGTGGGACACATGTAAATAGGAGTAGTACAGAAACACCTGTCCTTCAGGACGGGGGTCCAGTGAGCTGCTAAATTAATAGCGTCGATCCCAGAGGCCGTCCCTCCGAGCAGTGTCTGCCGCATTGTACTTAAATGGGCAGGGTTGGGATCGACGCAATTTTTTACCTACCACCCCATGAGTCTCGGCTTGTGGTCGTGCCCACATAAAACGGCCTTGTGCCATATCATGTGAAAGTGGGACACATGTAAATACCAGTAGTACCAGAAACAGTTCTTCGTGTAAACTGAAACAAGGAAACCCTTCCATTGTACGTTGATATATATTGCTGAATACAATCTGTTCCCTACATTTTATAGCCGTGTTGAGTTATTATTTACTGACCCTTAAACAGGTCATAACACTTAATTAATCTTCAACGTTTATAAATGAGGTAACCTAATGACAACATTTCACTTATTTTAAAACACGTGTTGGAAGAAAGGAGAACATTGAATTCAAAGCGCAGTGAAAGAATCGGGACAATACAACATTTCCCCATTTAAGAACAATCATGGTAGTTCCGTTACTGCGAAAAGCCAATTCCTTAAAAAAACATGGAAATTTCCAACCAACTCTTTGATTTTAGATTTTAAAGGATTTATATGTGAGCAATTTTTATCAATTTATCAATACGATGAAAAGGGCTGCTGAGAGGTATAATTTTGAATAATGATCAACATTATTTATATGATTAACATGTTGCTGAAATCAATTTTTAATGAAGAAAGTATAGATATTTGGTGAGTAGACTACATATATATATATATATATATATATATATATATATATATATATATATTAGAACTCTCTCGTCGATTTTCGACGCATGAGGGTTCATACAATGAACACCCACACAGTGATTTGTTTATAGTGGTGAAGGCTTGTGTTGGACCATCCACACTTTTTGGCACAGTCGATAGGAAAGAATTGGTGCATCCAGGGTGGCCACAAACCCATCAAAGACCGACCTCAGGAATTTTGAATTTAGAGTTATCCCTCTCCTAGATTGGTTACCTACCCAAGGCTGAAGGGCCCAGTCTGCCCTACTATTTAACCCATATATATATATATATATATATATATATATATATACACATCAGGACTAGGTAACGTCCATGCTGTATTCGTCTCTTTCTCTACACACAGACTCTAAACACGAGAATGTTCCCAATATTTTTCAGCTAACATTCTTTTACGAGAAATATTGATTAGATTTCATTGCTTTCATTTATCGTAATATACAGAGTATTTGAAAGTGCATATACACCTCCCACCGAAAAAAGTCATAAAATTCTCAAAACGGAGTGACTATCTAAATACAAACAGCAGCAGTGGGAAAGGATAATTAATTTGAAGAAAATGATTCCGAAATTCAAACAGTAGTAGTTTAATAAACATTGGTTGAAACATGACCGTGACTCAATATTTGGTTTTAATTACATTAATACCCTTCGTTACATAATTTCGGCTTGCGTTGAATTCGCCTTTACGTAACTTTTCTAGAGTAAATTTCAGTTCAGTGAACAACTTTTTATCAGATGTTACGTCAATAAGCAACATCATTATAAAAGGACGTGAAATAAATACATATTATCTTTAAAATATATCTAAAACAAATAAAACCCATAGAAAGTGACAATAAATCATAAGAGAGAGTGAAACGAATTTAAAATACAATGAAAATACATTAAAATGTATATACAATGCTAAAAATATGTACGTCAAAGAATTAAGGTAAATAACAATTTGCTCAATTTTCTTAATACTAAAATATTATTTAAATTTAACGAGAGTTATATATGCCGTTTACGTTAATTTGAATATCCGTTTTTTTCTATGGCAGGAATCATTTCTTTAACGTTCATTATAATTATCTAACAAAAGTATCGAGTTATTTTTCCTGGTGATCAATAATCAATTCATGAAAACAATTTATTCGATGATCATTATTGAATTTCTTCGATCTTACATTATTTTATAT
Organism: Doryteuthis pealeii; assembly: GCA_023376005.1. Classification (NCBI taxonomy): domain Eukaryota; kingdom Metazoa; phylum Mollusca; class Cephalopoda; order Myopsida; family Loliginidae; genus Doryteuthis; species Doryteuthis pealeii. The sequence continues at coordinate 95,405,347 of CM042144.1, forward strand.
TAGGAATCGACATTATATCGATCCAATAATTTACTTCTTAAGATAATTATTATATAAGCCCATATTGAGGTATTAATGCCTTTTATAATACTCACGCCTGGTATTATCTATATCTTAGTAAAATTCACATTATTTATAAATGATCCGAGAGAATGATCTTTCGTGTTTGGAACGTAAAAAATAACATAGATCTTATTCAAAATTCAGTTTTATCTTAAAATAAAAGAATAACATCTCCCACTTTTTCTGCCATTACTTTGTTTTAAATAATATTTGTAATGAATGTGGATATAAGGTAAAAAAAAAAGCCGATATAAACTGACTATACAGGATTCTAGAAGAAAACCATTTTTATACATCGTCGAAGAATTAAATAGTTTTTTTTATATACATCCTGATCCCGACCAAAATTCATACAAGTAAAATCCTAAATACTATATGATAATTAAGAAAAAATAATAAATTTAACCTACACAGATACATTTTAAAATTAAGCAGTCAACGCTTTACATAGATTAATTTTTAATAATATCTTTCATCATAATTTAAAGCTATAAATATAAATCATTGCATCATTAGCATCTGATATGATTTTACTGACGACAAAATATTATCCTTACAGTATAAATCGAAATAGCTCTCAGCATGAAATATCATGATGACCAGTTCAAAATATTAATAAAGAGATATAAACAAAAAGATTGGTCTGCATAATGCGCATAAATGGATATCTATTTGCCAGTGTCAGGGGCTAGTTTCAAGCCCAAGTAAAAGCCATGATTTTGAATGCTGATTTTGAAATCTTGTCATTGGAAGATTGGCACTATACAACCTACTCACCCTCCACTTAGCCTTGAACCATAATTCAAACTTGGTGGCTTAAAAGAGTTGCATATTTCTTACCAATACCAATAGTCAGCAAAGAAACAACAACAAAAACAAGCAGGGATTTTGAATACATTTTTTTTAAATAGTAAATTATTAGTAATACATTTCTATTATAAATTAACTAGCATTTATTTTATATAGAAAAATCATTTGTAATGTATTTCCATAATAGTTTGCATCCAAATGGCGCAAGACCGTAATATATCAATATAGTTCTCTAAACTGTCTTTTACAATTCTTATATTGTCGGATTTAATTCCAACATTGAACATAACCAAGCTTATTACTCGGTCTAATCAGTGGTGTGTGTGTGTGTGGGGGTCACAGTCAAGTCTGACGCAATGTTCTTCCAACGGTATCACGCTCGTTTCACCAACAATATCCAAAAAATAATTTCTCTATCCCGCTTGTCTCGACATCAAACTGCTTCTATGAGGTAAGTCCTTAAAATATACCTCAATCTCACCACATCCGGTCTCCTCACTCATAATTGTCCGTGCAGCACGTGCGACACTCGTCAGCACTGCAAGTACGCGTCAATCCTTACGGCGCGACCACCTACGTCCGGGCCACTCTGCTATTTCCTATTTCATGCTCGTCACAGCGCTCTCACATTCTGAAGGAAGCGGGTTCGACTCTAGGTCAATCCTACACGCCAGGCAAAGCCTATCCCGCTTCCTTCGAGAATACGGCAAGTCTTCACGCATGCCACTCTCTTTGTCACACCTTGTTGTACGAGGTAGGTCTCCTCTCTCACTACACTCGGTAATTGCAAATTTTCATTATATTTATGCTTTTACTCTTTATAAGATTTGTATTTGTAAATCATGATACGTTTCCAGTTCTGTACAAATATTGCTGATTTTGTTGACACCTTAAATCAACAGACACACAATATTGAACGTACTCATTATCTCACAATGGCCAATGCCACAACAGTAACAATTATGAAATTCGAATGCTAACTCCTTTAGGTTAAACTTTCACTTCCGCATTTTAGTTCTATTCATTTCCCGGTGTCAAGACAAAAAGCTGGAAATTGCAGCAAAGTTTAGAGCCCTATATATAACGTTGAAAACCACTCAATTCTTTTCAATAACAACTGATCAACACACATCCCTCAACTTCAAGGATTCTGACAACCACTGGTCTTTAATGACGTTGCATTGCCGCTCTGTTTATTCGCTAGCATGACAAATCAAGTGGACACGATCTTATGTAAAGCAACTGTCTCGTAAACCAGCTCCCCTGATTTGGATACACAGTCAACCGTGATTATTGGATAGAAATAATGAGTGTCCAGCCCGTAGCATCAACGCTAACAATACATTTCTACCGCACATATCCAGTAACTTCCTGAAGATTATTCAGAATATATTTTCCTGTAATAGTTAAACTTCGCCAAAGCAGATATGCGCCATCATTTAGTAAAAGGAATCATTTATTCACCTGTTGCTTTGGGCAATTATGAAAAACACTACAAGTCTATCGTTAATATTTGGAGAGAATTGTTATTCCCTCTATAAGTTTTAAATATGATTATCGTAAATATAATTATCTCAATGTCTGTGTTGAAGTGATTGCTAATTCGTATCTGTCTATGCATATTACTTAAAATTGAGCATTTAAAATTATAGTAGTTTAATTTATTCATTATGCCTAATAGACTGTCATTATATTCTTACCCAAATTAGTAGTTACGGTTAATGAGGAAAACTAATTTGAATATTCAGCTTTAGAATTAGATAACAGTTCATTTTATATTATTTTTATTCTAGTCTTTCGTGATATCAAGAAATAATTCACTGTTTTTTTCATTACAATTAGATTGTTTACTCATGTGAATGCAGAAAACATGTATTACCCTATCCCATATATATATATATATATATATATATATATATATATATATAGCACTAAAAGTGAGGAATCATATGTAATTAGGGAGATAATATTTTATTATGGAATAAAATATAAAATAAAGGGGGATAAACGAAGGCCTTTTCAACCGGTACTTTTCAAGTGTATACACCGGCGACGAATAAAAGTAAGATTGTATAACAAATTGTTAAGAAACGAATGGGGTTTAGCCAGAGGGGGACAAATAGTTTTAAAAAAGGGGGAAGAAGAAGGGGTATGTATGAACCCTAGGTTGAAAAAGGCTAGAAGTGTCTCCCAATAAATAGAGGGAGTGCTTGGAGTTTGTTTGCACAGAGTAGGTCGAAAAAAAGAAATATAAACAGCTTCGAGGATGGTTGAATGCTGTTTAGACCTAGCTCTGTGCAAAATGGAGAAGCACTCATCTGAATAATCTTTTCTGCAAGCGTTTATAGATAAATGCTCGGCTATGGCCGATTCAAATGATTGGGAAAGCCCGGATGTATTATTATTAGTAATAGCATTACGGAATGTTCGGGGTACGTGTTGCTTTATTCTAATTTCGAGCCTCTGGGATGTACGCCCAACGTATACCGAATTACACCGGCATTTGAACTTATAAATTAAATTACTTTGTTGGAAGGTTTGGAAGTACATCCTTATGAAAGGACCGAAATGCAGTCGCGTACTTTCACTGCATTGTAGCAACGCATAACTGAGGAGGAGATCTTATTAGCAATGGTTTGGCTAGTAGGGCCAATCCATGGGAGTCTAACCTAAACAGGACATTTAGAGGGGCCAAAGGCTTATCACTTCTAAATTTGTTTACAGTTAGATTGATTGTTTTAGTGATGACTTCATCTGGGTACCCATTGTTCAAAAACAAATTTTTGATCTGCTCAAGTTCACTATCGATCTTATTGCTGGAACAAATTTTAGGGCCCTAAATGTCAGACACTTAATTAAGTTGATCTTCCTCGATTTAGGGGCAAAGGCATCCCAACTTAAATAAAGCCCAGTGAATGTAGGTTTTCTGTAGATGTTAGTTACGAAAACCGACGAATTCTTATTTGGATGTATTAGTAGATAAGAATTCATAGAATTTTTTTAAGTGATACCACTTCGGCTACGGACTTCAATCGTAGCTGGTGTTGTTTTTTCAGCAGTCTGCGGCTAGCAGTTTTTGAGGCAGGGGGCCTGGACAGAACTCTGCAAAGATTACCATTATTTGTATTATTCAGACTATTGTCCTCATGTTCATTGTTATCTGTACAGCATTTCGGCCGATGTGCCCTCCAGCCTTCTTCAGGTATTTCTTGTCGGACACAGGAACCTTCTTGTAATAGGGAGCCATCACGGAACTTTGAACCTAACCCTTTATTCAGCCCACGGTGGTATCCTGTTCTCATTCCACTAACCATAGTTGGGGTACAGGTGTTAAGCTATGTTAATTATTATTCTATGTTACTGCTGCCCCTGACCAGGATTGAACCTGCAGTCTAGAGATAACTGTCATTTAGAAATGTCTTAACCTAACTCCTTTATCTACTAGGTTATGTGTCTAATTGGACAATCCAGTGCGAATTTTTTTCAATCGTAAAAGTTACAATTTATTTTGTAAAAACGGATTTTAAGTAGCGTCTTGGCAGGCATCTTGATCAAAATTGACCGAAAACATAGTTTTAAATGTATCAAAAATAAATTACATGTGTAATATTATTTTGATTTTTTGCTGATGCTCATTATGTTACTTCTTCGACTTAGACAAAAATTTGACCTTAAATAATCGGTTTAATGAATTTTAATTCGTTTTTAAAGTGAAAAGCAGACGATATTTTGGCAGATCCTACTTTTTCCTAATCCCAATCATCTAGCGAGAGCTTAAAGGGTAACCCATCGGGTCACTTTTGTCTAGTAATATTATATATATAATAATATATATATATATATATATATATATATATGTGTGTGTGTGTGTGTGTGTGTGTGTGTGTGTGTGCGCATACACGTATATGTCTGTGTGTGTCTACAAACTTAATTATTCATGTATTAGCCGTATTAAATATGAAGCCCATTTTTCTATTTTAGAATTAAATTCTCCAAATTCATTAATGATTTTATCCAACAGAAAATAATTCAATCTAATATAGATTTATGACGATAATTTTATAAACTTTCACCTACATTATAAATCTATTTAAAATATGCAGTGATGCATTTTAAGAGTAATGATGGAAAGATAATGCTTATAATTTTATTTCTGTCAAGTACAAGGAATTATTTTATGAATCAAAATAAAGATCTAAATAGTCAGGAATTCACTTTAATTTATACGGTAAAAAATAACCAGTTAAAAGCTACACAAATATTACGTACATAATATAAGGGTCCTGTTCAATGAATTCGTAGTAAAATTAATCTTTGAATGATTTTCGTAATTCGTAGTAAAATTAATCTTTGACTGATTTTCGTAATTCGTAGTAAAATTAATCTTTGAATGATTTTTTGCTTGGAAAATAATAGTCAATTTCAAGTTAATTTTTACATTTTAAGATAAATAAAAATAATTTCAAAAAGCATCTTGTAAAATGAGAATACATTTTGTTTTGAGAGAAAATAATCTCCATTTCTTTTCTCACAAGGTCAGGCGTGATAACATTATAATCATAAAATAAAACAATTGCTGTTTTTTTTTTTAAGTGTATAAAACATATTCTTAAAGTGTAATAGAAATAAATTATAAAAATAGGCATTGATCATGAAATGAACAATAGACCATTATTATAGATCAGAATGTAGATGTTATTATAATTTCTTAGATAAAAATATGCAAATTAGGAAAACCTATTAGAACAGATAATGCAATCTACATAAGACCTGCAAAGTTACGTACATAACAAAACGAAAGACGCATGAAGAAGACAGTCGATTACAAAGATTGAAACCTTATGACGTATGACAAGTACGATGGGGACACTATTCCACGTCTATCAAAATATAATAGTATATGAATCTGTTTATGAAAGGTCCGTGGTTACGCAATTGAATGTGTAAATATTCACTCATGTTCTTTTAAGACTTTCGCTGTCGTTTACGATTGCATTCGATTTCCTGAAGCCGTGCATTATTGAATTTTAACGTTGTTATACATGAATGTAATGGAATTGTATACAACGTTCTATTGTTGTACTTTCCCTCTACTGACGATTGTCACAGAGAAGTTTATAGTTGTTTGACAGCAAGTTATTTTATCATTCGCAATATTTTATATTCTGACTCTCGAAATAGAAATACATACTCTTGTGTGTGCGGTAACAACCTGTCATATCCAAGTAGTAAGAAAACATGAATTAGGGATAATAACACCGGAAAAGAACACTCCTCACTCATTTGTCTCTTGGGGTTCCTTACGAGTTTTAATATAAACAAAAGGAAAAGTGAAGGTAGAACCCGTTCCAATGTTTTTCCTAATATATCTCTATTGTTCTAACGTCAGTTGACGATGACGACAACAACAACAACTGATAATAATAATAATAATAATAATAATAATAATAATAATAATAATAATAATAATAATTTGAGATACAAACTGACAACCGAATCCCGGCCAGAAAACTAGGCTTACTTTCAATTAACGAGAAGAAAAGAACTTGACATCTACTATATATTCCTTTTCTAGCGGACCACAAAGTGAAAATAAGACGAAAAGATAAATACTTGGATGCTGCCAGAGAGCTGAAAAGGCTGTGAAGCGTGAGAATAACGATGGTATAACCCGTAGTTGCTGGGCTCTGGAGGAACCACAAGTGCTAGGAAATAAGACTACATTAATTATAGGTCATTGGAAGAATCGTAACTACCCAGACGACACCTAGAGTACTTAGACGAGTCCTGGAGATCCAAGGAGTTTTGCTGTCACTCGGACTTCATTGTAAATTATTTTAAACTAATATTTTTTGAAACTGTCGGTTTTTTTTTCGCTTTCTTTGAAAATTTGGCACTGGACATTTTCAAAAATTGAAAAAGGATAAAGGAGAAATTTTAAGATTGTTTTTTTTTTTTTTATAAAGAGGTTTTTACAGGCATATTAATTCACTATCTGTTAGTATATTCTGCTTAAGCAGTGTACGTCTTAGTGACTTTTAAGATTTTCTCTTTTCTGTATTATTCTTATACTGAGAAAGTCATGCACATGTTCCATGGTTGGAATTACACATTAAATTAGTGTATATATTTTCTGAAATATCATTCTGTAAATTCCGTAAATTGTTACGGTTTGTTTACATTAGTAACACACTTACGGAAGGTAAATAATTAGGGTGCTTTTTGCAGTAAATGTCATTAAAATAAATACTCATTTCTAATGAAAACCAAAATTTATATTTACAAAAATATTTACTATTTTTTTTTCATTTGATTATTACAGCTTTTAAAACCTCTATATGTAGCTATGTACAAATACACGCACCTGCTACATCACCTTTTAAAAAATTCTGCCTTAATCAGCTATGAAATTAGATAATGTGTTCGGTATTTTTAAAAGACATAACACATACTTATATTAGGGCGGGCGTGTGAAATTGTCTCAGCAGAGACCCTGGTTAGTCTATACGCTTTGACTGAGTGCATAACTCTGTCTATCGGTTGGCAATGCATATTGCTATATGTGGATTTATGCTCTTTGTCATGTCAGAATCACTAAATCTCTGTTAATCGCTACTCTCCTCTCTTCTTCTTTCTTTCTCTCTCATCGCCTCTTCTCTTCTTTTCTCTCACCTTTTTTTTTTCTCGCTTCGCTATACTCTTCTTTATTTTTCACAGCTTTGTATTAGATAGTACTACTATTGTTTCTTTCTAAAGGGAGGGCTATGCCATTCAAAAAAGAAAACAACCTATATTTCTTTCTCTCTCCACTTTTCTTATTTCTACCCCCCCCCCAATTCCATTTTTGTTTATTTATCTCTTCTTTTCTTTCTCTTTCATGGGCTAACCCCTTTTAATAATTTTGTTAATTTGACTCCCATAATTCAGGTACATGTAAATGATTTTTACATATTCTAAAGATAAGTACATGGAAAGTTAGATTTAATTTACATTTCTTATACCGATTTGTCTCTTATGTTCGTACGGATGACTTATCTCTGAAGTTCAAAAACCAGGAAAATAAGTATTATCTGCGTTATTCGGACTATTGTACCCATCTTAACCTTGTCTTAACCTAACTACCTAATCCACTAGGCCATGTGTCCAACTGGACACATGGCCTAGTTCTAGATGACAATTATATCTGGATTCCGTGTTCAATCCTGAGTAGAGGCTGTAACAGAGACAAATAATTAACACAACTCTACCCCAGCTATGGTTAGTGGAATGAGAACAGGATACCCCCGGGAACTGAATAAAGGGTTAGGTTCAAAGTTCCGTGATGGCTCCCGATTACGACAAAAAAGTTCCCGAGTTCGAAAAGAAGATTCACGAGTCCGAGAAGGTTCCCGAGTCCGACAAGAAATACCTGAAGAAGGCCGGAGGGCATATCGGCCGAAAAGTTGTACAAATAACAATGAAGATGGGGACAATAGTCCGAATAACGCAGATAATACTAATCATCAAACATTCAGAAAACCAGGAAAATAAGTCAAACTATTTATCTTTTAATCATTTTATTTTATTCGTTTTCGTCGTCTAATTCTCCCGTTATTTTTTCTAGGGAGACTTACAAGAGAATAGATATTTAAAAAATCGTACATGGGAGTTAAAACATTTTTTAAAGATTGTTTTTCATAATATGAAAATTAAAAATTATTCAGCGTTTTCTCATCCATACTTTAGAAGAAAAGGGGCGTCATAAATGTTAATAATGCCATAATAGTCAGCATCATTTTGGAGATTTAACTTATTTTTAGAAATATTTTCTATAGAATACATTTACTGTATATTTTTCCTTATATTTACTTGAGGTATGAAACATATACCTTGCAAGACATTTTTTGTTTAAAATAAAGTGTTTTTCTTTTAGGTACATACGATATTCATAAACTGCATCGTAAAAAATCATACACGGGCAACGCCAGGTATCCCCACTTTATACACACACACACACACACACACACACACACACACATATGCATATATATATACACACACACACACATACTCACACACACACACATACATATGCATATATATATACACACACACACATACTCACACACACACACATATATATGCATATATATACACACACGCACACATACATATATATATACACACACACACACATACACACACGCACACATATATATGCATATATATATACACACACACACACATACTCACACACACACACACACACACACACACACACACACACATATATATATATATATATATATATATATATATATATATGTTCATAAATATATACAACTCTAACTATAAGGTATGCATGGATACTTAGACCCCAAACATACACGCGCTCGCTCAAACACTTCCTCTAAGTTATATATATATATATATATATATAATATATATATATATATATGAAGAGAGAGAGAGAGACAGACAGAGACAGAGACGGCGACGGAGATAGGGACAGAGACAGAGACAGAGAGATACCTTTTTACTATGGGAATATTGTTAGAGTCCTTCATACAAGAAGCCAATACAAAGACTAATAATCAAGATATAGACTTATTGACCGACCATGTGTTTTCTTTTTCCTTTTTGATACTATAAAGTAGCAATATGTGATTTTCTTTAATCCTCCAAATTCCCATGCATGCATGTGTATCCATGTACGGATCAATATATATGCATTCTACATAAACACAAATATCTTAAAAGGCATAAAAGCACTAATGTTAAGAATATCTGAAGTTTGTAATAACATCAACAGAAATATATGACCTACTATGATAACTTATCGATCTGCAGCTTTTTCCAATATTGAACACAGATGAATTGCTAAATTCTAGAAACATTGATTGAAAATATGAAAAAGATAATGTTCTATCAATACACGTTATTAGTATGCGTGTGTATATAAAACATGCGATTTATTTGTATCATGTATGTAACGTTGTTCATTTCAATCAATTCTACGAATTTTGTATGTTTATTTTATTTTCTATCTATGGCATCTCATCATGGACCTAACTCTCTTCAGATTTATCGGCTATTGCTGGTCGGTGTCTCCTCTGTTGTGCATTTCAAATCCTTATAGTCAACACGTGATAGTCGTCCGTTTCTATCCTTCATTTGATGGGACAATTCACCACATTATTCTTATTCTTATTCTTATTATTTACTCCTTTTGAGTTTTTACATCAGCGTTAGCTGACGGTCTTTCACTGCAGTCTGAGTGACCGCAAGTCTCCTCGGGTCTATTATTTCTGTCACTCATTATTATTATTATTATTATTTACTCCTTTTGGGTTTTCCATCAGCGTTAGCTGATGGTCTTTCACTGGAGTCTGGGTGACAGCAAGTCTCCTCAGGTCTCCAGGACTCTTCTGAGTATTCTGGCAGATTGCAGCAGTGCAGTGTTCTGAATGGTTTCAATCCTTCATCTGATTTCCAAACTTTCCAAACCCTTTTCTAATCTTTTGGGACCGTTCCAAGTGTACCAACTACAATTGGTATCACTTTGACTTTCATATTCCATAACTTTTTCAGTTCTCTGGCAAGGTCCAGATATTTGTCCATTTTTTCATTTTCCTTTAGTTTCTCCCTGTGATCTGCTGGCACTGCACAATCCACCAGTTGACAAGTTCTTTCTTTTTTGTTTATCAACACTAGGTCTGGTCTTCTTGCTGGGATAAGGTGATCCGTTTTTATTTCAAAGTCCCAGAGGACTTTATGTGTTTCGTTCTCAAAAACAGATTCTGGTTTATGCATATACCATTTTGTTGTATGGTTAAAATTGAATTGTTTGCATAACTCCCAGTGAATCATTATTATTATTATTATTATTATTATTATTATTTATAATAATAATAATAATAATAATAATAATAATAATAATAAGTGATAGCAATCCTCATCAGGTTTCAGTACTTTTCTGAGTATTGTAGGTGATCTTAACAATGTTGTTATTTGGATAGATTTTAAACAAACACTGAATCGTTTGAACATAAACGTGTTTCGTTAAATCAACTCTGAAAGTAGGAAAAGAAGAGATCACGATGAAAAGGAAATAAAAATGAATATATAAAACAACAAGATCACTGAGGAAACATTCAGAGAAACTGCGATAAATATGAAAATATACTCTTAGGGCAAGAACAGGAAAACAGAAATAGAAAAAAATGCCAAGAAATAATTTAAAGTCACACAATTACCACGGTAAGGTTACGAGGATAGAAAACAGAATGTTAAAAAATCATCAGAAGTTAAGAATTACCATAGAAAATAATACAAAAGACTTGACTAAGATATGAATTTTTCTAGTTTCTTGTTATCCAAAATTGTAAACCAAAAAAAAAAAAAAAATTAAGAAAGTGTTAAAAAATTTAGAACTATGAAAAAATAGAAACGTTGTGTAAAACACCTGAACAAAATGAAGAAAAAGGGGAATAGAACTAAATTAAGCAACAGAAATACCTTATGTCAAAAATTATTTTCTTCTGAAAATCTGAACTTTTCGTCTCAAGTAGAAACTGCTTTCTGTTGGTCGTTGAAATGGGACATTTCTCTTTGATTTTAATTTTGATAGACAAATAAAACATTTTATTTATTTATTTGTATATTTATTTATTTATTTATATCATGTGTGCGGTTTTCATCGTCTAAAGTTATTATTTTGCTTTATTGGTGCAATTAAGTTATAGGAGTATACTTCCTTTTGTTAACCTTTCGAAATCCAATGCTCACCATTCCAACCTTTAATATTGATTTTGATCAGGACTCTACAAAAGGTATTGCCGTACATAAATTAAATTATATAGAAAAATGTGGAATTGCTAACAGTCATTCACATTATTCTCCAAAATGTCTCTGCCCACGCACTCTTGAAGGCTGGTTTGTAATCTGTAAAATATAATCTTACAGATTTTTTTCTTTAGTTTTTCCCATCATCTACCTCAATATAAATATGACATCTATTCTCGCTTAGGAATATTTCCGTTTGGTCTCTTATTATCTTAAGTAGCGTCTTTAGAAATAATAGAGAGTAATCTTACTGCATGATAGTTATCTCGATTACGTCTGTCCCCTTTTTATGGATAGAGTTTATAATCACTTTTGACTAGAACGTAGATTTTTGTTTACTTCCCCATACTAATCAAAATATTCTAGATAATATTTCTATCATTTCTTCTCTACAAATCCCAGTGTTGTCCAATGTGGTGACATAAAATATCCGGAATTTTCTTGATTTGATCATTCTGATAGCCATTCTGATTTCCTCTCGGTTTATGTCCCAAGAGGTTTCATAACAATGTTTAGAGTTGTTATATCCTCTATAGGTAAGCTATCATTAAGGAAAGCACTGGTGAAAGTGAGTTTTCAAAAGGTTAATTCTTCTTTTGCGTATTTCTTATTCCCTGCAAATGCTTTATTTGTTTTCCATCTCGTGAAAATTATCACACAAACACAAAGACACACACACACACACACGCGTGCACACACATAAACACACACACACACACACACACAACACACACACAACACACACACACATACATATATATATATATATATATATATATATATATATATATGTGTGTGTGTGTGTGTGTGTGTAAGTTGAAAATGGAATTGAATCCAACAATATGTTGAAAGGAAAAATGAATAAAGGAAAGAAAATGTTGAATGGATAAAATAATTTACTAACACGTGTTTCAGCCAGGAGTTTGTTCATGTATACATGTATTCTATTAACTATTATTTCAAATATAAAATAAAATAATAATAATAGAAAATTATAAGATCTTTAAGCATAACATTTTCTCTAACCGTAACTGTCATACAAACATTTCTATTTTCTCTTGCTGTGGAACGTCTCTCAAATAATTTTTTTAAAAACATTCTTTTTTCGAACACTTCAACATATTTTCTGTATTTTGACTGTTTAAACTTCAAATATCAAAAATTTTACTCTGATGAAGACCATTATTCTTTAAAGATTTTATAATTTTATTATTATTATTATTATTATTATTATTATTATTGTGAGTTTTTTTACGTTTTTTATTTTGTAATTATTTTATTCTTTTTTTATATTTGAAATAATAATTAATAGAATAAATGTGTACATGAACAAACTCCTGGCCGAAACACGTGTTAGTTAATCTATTTTATCCATTCAACATTTTCTTTCATTTATTTATTTTTACTTTCAAACACACACATACATACATACATACATATATATATATAAGATTTTTGGATGTTTGTTTATTTAGAAACGTTGCTGAATAAAGTATATATTACATTTTTACTTGAAGGCACATACAACGCATGTATCGCATAAAATTCGATACTTTTTCTTATAGAAAATGAACTTGACAAGTGTAATCCCAGCAAAGGATGGCTCGATGTGTAGAATACCGTACAGACTGTTTCGACTTTATTAAGTCTCATCAGCGGTATATACCGCTTGTCCAGTTCATTTTCTATAAGAAAAAGTATCGAATGTTATGCGATACATGCGTTGTATGTGCCTTCAAGTACTTGGATTTTTATATGTTGCTACAATGATTTGACGATAAAAAGCAGTGATTCTACAGTATGAGAACAGTAAAAACACCGAATAACGGAGCCAGTGACGTGAGACAGTATATGTTTATTTTATATTCGACTTCATAGCCTTTTCATGACATTTTTATAACATTTTCTTATCAATATTTTATTTATTTGTTTATCTAATTATGATAATCATCATTTTTCTTATTGCGAACTTTTGTTACTAGTTTTATCTGCTGATTGTCTATTGGACTCTGAATGACATCAATTCTTCTCAGACCTCCAGTCCTTTTTTTAAAGTATCCTTGCCTATTCTAGTAGTGCTAGATTCAATTCTTCCTCTAATCTTCAGTTCATCCATTCTCTTTTCTAGTTTTTTTTATAACTATTCCACGGGTCCCAACTACAACTAGCATCATCATCACATCAATATTCCACAACATTCTCAGCTCTCAAGCAAGATCTTGGTATTTCTCTAGTTCACGCCTTCCTTGAATTTCACTCTGTAGTCATCTGGAACGGACAAAAGTTATTTCCTTTTTGTTAATTAAAATTAGGCCTGGTTTTCTGATCTTGATTATGTGATCAGTTTATATCTAAGGTCCCAGAAAATTTACTGCATATAATTTTCTTGGCTAGATTTTGGTTTATGCATATAAGAGGGTAGTTTTAAAAGTTCTAAGCCTTGACCTGGTACTTTATGACTGTTCAGGCCTCTATTTTGTCCTATTTTAGATTTGTCGCACATCTCCCACTTTTGTATAGGTCACACCTGCACAAACATTTAGACAGAAACCTGAATTGTTTGTTGTTTTTTTTGTTTTATAAGATGTGGTTCTACTTTCTGGATGAAGCTTTGAACCTATTGAACATTTTTCAGTATGATAAATGACAGTCTCCTGTTAGTTTACTAGTCGATCAGCTTTCCCACCCACCCATTAGTGTCATATCATTTATTTTGTACTAGTTTGTTGAATTCGTTTATTATTTCTTTCATAAATGTTTTGAATAACCGTAAAGTATCTTACTTTTAATGTTGCATGCTTTGCAGCTGATTGCATTAATAAGATATGACTTGTCTTTCTCTTAACTCTAGGTTAATCTAATTTAAACGTCGATGGGAAATATATTATTTTTCATTTCAGTCCTATAAAACAATTAATTAATGATCTAGAAAAGATAATGGGTGAAATAAATCACATTATTATCTTTTGATTTAAAAAAAATTACGACTTTAGATATTACCAACTTTTAACATCTTATTTGAAAACGTAATTGGGAATTTAAAAAGTTCTAAAACTTGTTCCTGATATTAACACACAGAAACTAATCCCAAAAACATAATTAAAAAAAGGGATGTTATAAATAATGAAATAAAGCTAAAATTCATCCACTACGTACAATTTTATTTAATATTCAATTTCATCGATGTTTCAAATATCATTTCCGTTCATATTACCGTAACATTTTTAAATCGACTTCAAGATTAATTTATATTTGAAAACAAAACAAAAAAAAATGCTACCGGTGATTTTTTCAGATTAAATCATATTATAATAATGGGGATAGTAGAATATCATATTTTGAAAAAAGAAAAGTTTCTTAGAAAGTGGGTATATAATTATATTTTTTTTAAGAATTCAATATAAATCGGCTAATAATTAGATTTGAATAAAAACAATAAATTATTTTGAAATACATTTTTCCTCAAAATTCCCATTTTTTATTGTTTATTTTATGTGCAAACCATCAATCATTTTATTAATTTGACTCCCTTATTTAAGCTGCAACTGAATAATTTTCACATTTTCTTATTCATAATATCATGGAGAATTAGATTTTATCATTTTTTTCAATAACGGTAGGTCTATTTGTTCTTATGGATGCCTTATTATTTAAGATCAGAAAATTGTAAGATAAGATACAATATTGCTCTTCTATGCATTTTTAAATACTTTATTCGTTTTCTGAGATTAATCTTCTAATGTTAATAAAAGAGAAAAAAACAATTCAGGATAAATTTTTTTTTCAGAGGTTTGATATTGAGATATTTAAATTAAACTCTTCCACTCACTTCAGGTGACTAGATTTTTGTTGAGTAATATAAAAAATATTAAATTAATAAATGAATATGACTGATTAAATAAAAACAATTTTTATCTGAATAAAGGTTTTAGTCTTTATCTTTTGAATTTGCTTTTTACTTGGATGATATTCTTCTACGGTTGCCCATAAGAATCACTTAAGACACATTCCCCCAATAAATTTATTATTATAAAAAAGAAACAAAGATAATTTATTATTATAAAAAAGAAACATAGATTATTATAGCTAGATCACTATACTTTAGAATGAAAGAGGCGTGGTTTGTGCGTAATAGATTATAATGTTGTCAATTAAATGTATGCCCTTCTTGTAAATTTCTAGTTATTTATCTTATTTTTTTGTAAATTATAAGTATTTTCCCTATTGATGTAGTGTAGAACCATATCTTTAAAATTATAGTACCTCATGAATATGTACGGTTTGAATTTTCGAAATCAATCAGGATTCTATATCGACCGAAAAAAACAACATTTTATTTGTCTAGAAGCCGATGCCCAACATATCATATAACTTTGGAATCTGGTTGTCTCATTGATCAATTAAAAACATTCCGGACCGAATCCAGACCCGTAATCCTGAAATTTTGGATTCCTACATTTTAATTACTGTGATTGTTTTTGGTAATTATACACATCATTTTTGGCGACAAATTCTTTTTTGTACGATAACAGTTTTTATAACTTGGAAATAAATTTGGGAACAACTAGCTTAATTGCCACCCTATAGAATGGATTTTAAGCTTGTGAAAATAAATTTTCAATTTTTTAACTTAGAAGTAGAAGGCATGATTAAACTGCTTGAAACAAAATCCGCTTCTTCGATCATGATTTTCTTGTTTCTTACTCTTAAAATCCAGTAATTGTAATACATGTCAACAAAGAAACACAATCAATGCCTTGAAGAGTTTGCATTTCCATCGGCAGCAAAACATCTGACAATTGAATAAACACTCTGTTTACCTTCTGATGTTAGATAACAATCTTTTGACGACATTAAATAATAAAGAAATAATTTCGAAAATCTAAACGTCAAAATCAATCAGTACTAATGACTACAATCCTTACTTGAAAACTGTTTAACTATCATAATATCATCACGATAAAGGGAACTAGTTATTTTCTTTATCATATCTTCTTTTTTGTTTTAAGCGCATGGTGTCATGGCTATCGTTGTAGTAAAATAACCGATGATCGGAGTTCAAATCCTAGACGAGATTGTTTTCATTGTACATAGCGCTAAAAACATTTGGAAAGTTATGTATCTGACCATGCTCTCTCCAGTTGTGCGTAAATTTGGGGTCTTTAATAATGATTAAGCAACCAGGCTTGGAGACGGAAATCTCTGAATTCAAATCTGTTAAAATCTGCTTACAAAATTGACTACGTGACACATCCTACTTTTATGGAGGGGTTGATATATATATATATATATATATATATATATATATATATATATATATATATGCTTCCAGCTCCCATGGTTGAGCACTGTGGGGGGACATTAATTGTAACTTCACCGTTTAGCATTAGCGGTTACCCGTTGTTTTCAGATTTTATTTCTCTGTTGATTGTAAAAACCTACCGCCGTAAAGTACGTAGCAATTAATTGTTCACCATAGACTGACGGCCGGTGATAGCCGCAAGGGTAAGGAACTTGGCATACAAAATTTCCATCGGGTTTCGATCCCGGCTTGAGGTAGCTGTCAAAAAGTCGAGCAGCACTGATGAGAATTAAACTTCGAAACACGTGTCTGT
Source organism: Doryteuthis pealeii (assembly GCA_023376005.1). NCBI lineage: Eukaryota > Metazoa > Mollusca > Cephalopoda > Myopsida > Loliginidae > Doryteuthis > Doryteuthis pealeii. Next base: position 95,422,659 of record CM042144.1, read on the forward strand.
GGATGACTGATATATGTTTGTATGTGTATGTATACTTTTTGTTATTAGTAGCTGAACCATGCCGGATGGGAATCTAATGTACTTTCTATGGAAGTATTTATTAAGATATCGTCTGCAGCTATATTTGAACTTTGTAACCAAATTTAACTTCCCTACACGCCCAGAAGAATTAATTGTATACTAAATTACAAAAACATGAACAATTTATCAGTGTTTAATAAAATTTACACTAGAAAATGGTAAAAAAACTATAAATGCAAACGCACCTTTAATTCTGTGAACCCAAATGAAATAAGATAGCATTTCTCGATTCTCTCACTGTTGTGGCTGGGGAATGAAGTGACAAACGTTCTAGTGTACGGAGAGCAAGGGAATCTTTGAAATATACGGGAAGATCAGAGTATCATTTGATATAATAAATTACACCATACGATGTGTCCGTTATCCATTTCCACCAGCGTTCACGGCCTAAAAACTTAACGGAGAGATTGCGCAGCATCAGCCCTAACACATAAGACAAATAGTATGCTTGTGGTTCTCCTTTTTTTGCGTCTGACGATAAGCCGCCACCGACATTGAAATGATCGGCGACTACGTTACAAAATCCCGAATCTTTCATCTGTCTCTAAACTGTATCTGAGGGCGAGATTCTAGTTCTGTATATCTGTGGAGCGTAGCGTACCTCTTCATTGCCATTAAACATAGAGCTATTCCAGAGTGGTAATACCTGGTAGGTTCACACACATATATATATATATATATATATATATATATATGTCAAAGCTGTCTGTTTAAAATCAGATTTTTCTAGGTGTGTATAAAGAAAGTCTGAAGAAAAACTTCACAACAAATACGAACATATAAAGAATGTGATTCCCTAAATTCTAGGCATGAAATAACATTAAACGAGTTGACAAACCGTTAAATCAATCAATCATTCAATCTTTGTAGATATTTCCTCATTGAACTTGCCAATTTATTATCTATGCCTCTCCATATTCAATGTGATTGACTTTTTACTGCCACTCATTCAAATAATCATATTGTTATTAACAAGGAAGTACATATTTCTGTTACTTACCATTGAGATGTCAGTTTCGGTGTCCTCTGTGATGCTGAATCTTGTAGACTGTAAACGGCTCCTGGCGCTACGGTAGGAACTTGTTGATGACGCCCTTTCTGCTAAATCCGATTCTATTGCACTCTCAACGAGTGTGACACGTTTGTCTTTCAATTTCGATGAACGATTTTCACTGTTGAGTCTTTAAAGAAACGAGTAACGCTATTAGAGGACGACGCTCCCGAATCTTGACTTGTGCCCATATTGAATGTATCGAGGGTCGATTTTGCTAGAGGTCCTGACGCCAGCATTGCCTGAATAATTTCCTGTTGTTCCTTCTCGAGTTGTGGTCGAAGATGGCACGGTGACATTCCGAAAAAACTTTGCATGGTGACCTTTGCGCCGTTCCTTAACAGATTCTGGACAGATTCTGCGTTGTAAAAATCGGCACACGCGGCTAAGTGAAGAGGTGTTACACCATAACGGTCCTGGACGTTTGGGTTGGCTCCATGCTCAAGCAGAAGTTCTACGGCTTGTTTATTACCATTGACTATTGCAACATAAAGTGCGGGGAGATTCATTAATTCTTCCTGGCTGTAGTTGAAGGAAAAATCAAAGATCACCTCGGCTTTTGGTTTAGGTAACACCTCTTTCTCTTTACGGAATGGCCATTCAGGTTTGTTCGGTCTTGGTAACAGGGATTCCCGTTGCAAGAATCGGCTTTGGTGAACAGAAGTCGTGGCACGACTTGTCACTGTGGATGCAGAAAACGGTAAAGGACTGCCAATATCGAGGTTGGACGAGGGCATATGGGATGAGGCCTCGGTTGAGGGTCTTCTTTCAGGCATTGGGAAACTATTGTCTTGCTGCTCGCTGTTTCTCCGGGACACCGTACACCAGGAATAAGTAGGGATGTTTGGGTCAATTCCATGTTTTAGAAGAATCCGTAGAACGTCCATCGACCCGTTCTGAATTGCGACGTGAAGAGACGTGCGAAAAATCGATGGAACGTCGCTGGTATCTGTGACCACACTCTCACGACGGTCAAATCGCTCCATGTGTGACTGGCTACCATGGCTGAAACGTTGACTGCGGGAATCGAAACTACCTTTCTCCATAATGTTGCTGCACTGCACCTTAACCGGAAATTTGGCATGGTGGAGCTTGAGGATTTTGCTCAAGGACAAGACGTCATTTTCCTGTAGAGCACGCTCGAGTTGCTCGGCTTCATTGCTCAGATCGAAGATTGATGATGCTGTGCTGCTGGCTCGCCTCCATTGTTCATCGGCTATGTTCCGTGTCAAGGAGCCCGGCACGGACAGGCTACCAGGGCTCTGCGGTGGGATGGGCAGAAGATCGGTGTCCGGCACTGTCAAGTAGTCAATGGTCGACTGACCACTTGTTGACAGTAGGCGGTGCTCAGAATCGACACGGAACGACATTGTTGTTAAAACATTGGTGACAACAGTTTGGCTTCTAAACGTACAGGAAGGAATTGTCGGGTGTCATTCAACATTTTACGTCTTCAATATTCGAGACATCCTGCAAAACAGAATAAAACAAATCAAGTTAGTAAAATTCTCACGAGGTTTATGATAAAACTAATTGAATTTTCATACAATCAGCGTACGAGACAGAAACACTGTTATCGAAGGAATGTGGCAGTTGAGATTACTGAAGCTAATTCGGATAGAAAAGCAAAACATTCCTATTTCAATCTGGGAGAAGTAATGTTAATATTCTTTTTTGTGTCTATCTACTAATAATACGTAGAATTTTTTCTTTAGATATCAAGTGATATAACGTCTCCCCAAAACCTCAGCTCTATGCAGAGTACTCTAGTTGATTTTACTAATACTATAGTATGCATGGTTTCAATTATTGTTCGCGTTTCCCTTTCTCCTACACCCTTTTCAAAGATATTGGGACCTGATAATAATCTCCAGGGACTCAATTTCTTGATTATGATTATTTTTGTTTACGACTTTCCGAATGTTCACACAATAAGTATCGAGTGACTTCTACTGTCTTTCTTACTATTGACAATATTTCGGCTCTGTACTACAGCACGCTACTCAATACACTCGTTTTCATTTACTAAGCTTAGTTTAGCACGAATCAAAAGTATAATGCACCCAGTGAGAATTGAAATCACTAATGATCATCGGCTTGTCTAATTCCTGAACTATTGTGACACGCAAGTCACAGTCAATTATCCGTAAAGTTCCCGATATTCTTCTTGTTTTTCTCTCTTTCCCCTCCTGTCAACTGGGGCTGTAAATACGCCTGCTGTACCTATGCAAAGAGAGTAAGACTTCCTTTCACATAAGGCTATCTGTTGACTATGAGTGGCAACCCATATTGACTCAGTACTACATTGCGGTGGCTCTGTGATCTACGACCCAGATACTAAGTTATCTTCTGACGTAACACTCCACTTCGGTCCTTACTAGGGTTTGAGGAGCGGTCGGACGGACTCCATCTAATCATCTATTCAACCCTTTTCATCATGTAGTAAATGAGAAAAATATAATATAGCATTTATCTATACCGATTCAGCGCCCTGTGGATGATGCTAAACTACATCTAGTGATAAGGTTTTAATTTTGAATCCTGGGGAGTGGAAAATAACCCCTTTATTGTCACTTGGCTCTGGTCCACTCTGATCAGGAGTGGTAGTACTTAAAATAATTCTATCTATGGGCCAAATAGATTTGTTTGCAAATAGATATAAACTTTTACCACCAATTTTTATATGCAAGAAGTTAATGAAAAACTTAACAAAAATAATTTATCTCAATTTATGATGACCATTTAGTTAATGAAAATTATTTTATCAGTATATAAAATCAAAGCGAACAAACTCTTTACAATCTGTTCACTCACAAATCAGATATGAAGGATCTGGTATAGTGTGGCCCACAATAGTTGATATGCCTTTAAAATATAACCAACCAACTAACATAAATATTATTTCTGCCAGTTTATTTATACTCATGAAATAATGAAAATCATTTATGTCAATTTATTAATGCACATGTAATTTTAAAAAATCCTACACATAAAAAAGATGTGTCATTAAATAACCCACAAGGGCTGATATATCATTTAACACTAAGCAACTGCTAACTACAAAAGTGTAGATATAGACGTACATCGTACATTATCCCCTAACTTCTTGGCATAAGAGAACGCCTGATACGTTGGTGCATTTTTATACTTTTACATGGTCTACTCGCAAAGGTATCTGTTTACGTCAGGTAAGTAGCTAGAACCTAGATAGAGACTGGTTAGTTTACATTGTTGTTGATTAAAGATTTACCCTTTCTGGTAAAAGTTGTTACTCTAATCAACATAAGAGAAACATTATTTAATGAATCGAATGGTATATTGGGAACATTTTCCCGTGATTTTTATAAAATATTTCTAATACATGTGGGTGACATAAAAATAATTTAGTTCAATTCTTTTCGTGATTTTCAGTCCTAATCAATCAATAAGGATATGTAATTAGTTTACATATACAACTTGATAAGTTTACTAAAAACATAATTAGAAAATGTTTATCAAATAGAAAAAAACTAGATGGAAAAAAGTTGGTAATTTATTTCTATGGAATAGTTACATCATGCAGCAATATAGATTCGCTATGATTAATGTTAGACAAAACTCTTTTTTCAACCGTCAAAAACACTTTTTAAAGCCTTTAACTGGTTCGCATGAGCATGTTTACAATTCATAGCTCTACATCAAACGCATTAGCTGCCTAGAAAGAGCAAACGGTCAATCTCTCTCCAATAATATATATATATATATATATATATATATATATATATATATATATTGATTGAATGGCTACATTGCAATATTGACCGGATGATAAACAGACAATATTGGATACACATTCGTTCTCAAAAAATAATCAAAAAATAAAATAAAAGAAATTACAGTTATTCGCCCATTTCATTCATAACATAAAGAAGGGGGAAGGGAGGAGAAAGAAAAAGAAGAAGAAGAGGAAAAATAAAGAAAAAAAAAAAGAAAAGTATCACCACGCAAAAAAAAACTTAAGCATGTTCATTTCTGATTTTCGTCTCTGAAGATAAAGTTTCTTTGAAATCGATAATACAAAAAAAAACAACATCTTTTTGTTTTTATTTTTATACGCATTGTAATGCCTTCAAAATATTAATATATTATAATATATATATATATAAAGATTTACTTAATGACAGTACATATTTCCTCATTAGGAATAAAATATTTTATTTTAAAATCTTTCAGTGGGTCCACTAGATAAGCTTTCCATCGTATTTCGTAATTATTTCATAACTATTATCTTTTTTGTCATTTGTCAGCAGTCTTTAGTCTTGGTATGGCAACCGGTCTATTAAATCTTTAAATTCAAACCAGTTGTACAAAACTCATCACCCTACTCGTAGTGGATGCTTTTGGTAAATACATACTTGAAATTATACCAATAATAAAGGAATTATAAGCAGTAGATAAGAACACATGGAAATATAACTGTTTCCATTTTTATCTATACTAGCAAAATAAACGCTCTTCGGGCAGTGTAAAGAATTAATTTTGCCACACCTTTTCGTAAAAAATGTAATCATAAACATGAAAATATTATTGCAGTCAAAATTCAAATTAATGTTTTCTTTCTAATAAAACCAAGTTTCTAACAGTTAAATTCAAATTAATTCAAATATTTCAGGTTTTTATTTTGTAGATTTTAATAGCTTTTAGCTTGGCGCGATGTATGAAGAAAACGGGGTATTGTAAATTTATAAAAGATTTGTTGATGTATTCATATTCTTCATTTAGAAAATTTGGAGAACATATTCTTCAGGCCCTAAGGAAAAAACCTATAAGAATGCCACTTTTTGTCTTATTACTGTGGTTAGAATAAAAATGTATGTAGTCAGTTTTACAATTTGTTTTGTGATGGACTTTGAATGTTAGTTTGTTATTATTGTTTATTAGTAAAATGTCTAGGAAAGGTAGGGAGTTTTTTTTTTTTCTAGCTCAATCGTGAAATTAATGGTGGGTTCAACTTGGTTTAATTTTTGAGTAATATGTTTATTTGGGTACATTATTAGAATATCGTCAATGTATTTGTCATAATATATGTCATTAGGTAGAATGTATTTAAAAGGTTTAGATTTTAGGAGTTCAATAAACAAGCAAGTTAAAACGCCGCTTAATGGTGACTCCATGGGGAGACCAAACTTTTGTTTGCAGAAGTTGTTGTATTTAAAGAAACAATGGTTAGTGCAAAGTAAAAATATGCAAATATTTGATATCAACTATTTGCATATTTTTACTTTATTCCCTCAATAAGTCCAAGGTGGACACTTGAAATAACGGATTTGAATTATGTAATACATCTATAATAGATATCTACTAATATATATATATATATATATATATATATATAAATACATTTTTAAAAAAGTTTTTATTTTAAAGAAAATACTCATTAAACACAGAAATATAAACATAAAAGGATCAAAACAATTAAAACAAAACAAAACCATAAAAACAAAAAAAAAACACTATGCCTTTTATAATTTGAATATTTAATCTATAATATTAAATTTATTTGAAATTTGGAAAGAAAATACTCATAATACATAGTTTTCTCAAATTTTGCATCAATCCTAATATATAATTAATATATAATACTTAATCTATTTAAAATCTAAATAGAAAAAAAATTATACTCATAATACATATTTTTCTTAAAACTTCCTCCAATCCTAATAATATATAATTAAAGACAATCTTTTATTTACTTATTTACTGGTCCATATAATCAAATTAATACATTTTATTGATTACAACTGAAAATAAGAATCAATAAATAAATACATAAAAAATAGAAAATTAGAGAAGGGAGGGAAAGAGAAAGAATCAAAACAAAGATAGAAAGAGAAAGAAAAGAAAATGAAAGCTAAGCATAAGAATTTTCTACGTAACCGTCTTTATATTTTGAATTGAATGGCTACATTGTCGCAATATTCGTAGCAATATTCACCGGATGATAAACAGACAATATTGGATACATAAACAAGGTAGGATTTTAAGCATTCGTTCTCAAAAAATATTCTTAAAAAAAGAATAAATTACAGTTATTCGCCCATTTCATTCATAACATAAAGAAGGGGAAGGAAGGAGAAAGGAGAAAAAGAAGAAGATGGAAAAAAAGTATCACCACGCAAAAAAGAACTTAAGCACGTCCATCTCTGATTTTCGTCTCTGAAGATAAAGTGTTCTTTGAAATCGATAAGACAAAAAAACAACATCTTTTTTGTTTTTATACCCATTGTAATTGCCTTCAAATTATTAATATATTATAACATACTTAACAATGCTTCAAGCAAATTACCACACACGCGCGCATATATATATATATATATATATATATATATATATATATATATAATACTTATAGTCTGTTGTCTGTCTGTCTGTCCGACTCTCTTTTCCCCCCCTCTTTCCCTCTCTCTCTCTCTCTCTCTCTCTCTCTCTCTCTATATATATATATATATATATATATATATAATATATATATATATATAAAGAGACAGACAACCCGACATAATAGACGATTACTTTATTGGACGAAATTTGGCACTGAACCCTCATGAAATGATAACGGTTGTCACTTGATCCCGGTGATAAATGAACAGAAAAACTGTGTTGTGTACAGTTTGGCAACCATGCTTATTGTCATGGTAATAACCCAATACAGCCATTTCAGTGAATTCCCCAGCAGTTTTTCACAGAAAGCAGGAAATATTCGTCATTTTTTTACGTAAATGTCGAGGAAGTTCACAAAGGGTTCTAGTTTGACGTTTTATTCAAACTTTTTTAAAAGTAAAAAATAGATAACATAATTTTAAAAAAAACATAAGAACTAACAACAAAAATAAAGGAAAAAATCAAAATGCAAAACTTCTCATCGTATACTTCTATCGAAATTAACCTTTAAGTCAAGATGTCTATAAAATGTCTAGACTTCAGTTCGGTAGGTTGCTTATAGATAGAGACATTACATAGAAAAATGTCATCACTATAGAATAATGTAAAATCATGTACTTATAGTAACGGAATGTTTCATTAATAAATTGGAAGATGTTTACAGTTTAGAATTAATAGACTTTGAACCAAAGATTGACCGCCCCGTCGGATGGGGCATAAGAATGCACCGACTGCACCTCTGCAGAGGGGTAAGAATCCCCCAATGGGGCCACCTGTTGGCCGTGGATAGAGCCCAGGTGGATGAGCAGTTCATGATGTGCAATACTCAACTTTGGCCCTATCTTGGGCTAGACGGGCTATCAATAGGCTGGTCACGTCAAGCCCTAGCACCTATATGATTTTCCCAACCCTATTGCCCTTATGACAAGCCCCAACCCCTTTTTATCATATGGGTGCTAGAAGGCGGTGGCTGCGGGTCTACAGGTCCTAGGAATGACGTTAAACTCTATCTGATGGTGAGGTTCCAGTTTTGGAGGTTTGGGGAACGTGGAGCACCCCCTCATCACCATTGCTCCCTGGTCCACTCTGACCCGGAGTGGTAGTACCTGATAAGGTCCCATCTATGGGTTAAATAGAAAAATGTATTTATAAAAAAATTGTATTATCCATTAAGAATTGATTTATTTCAAAACTTTATCGGCATTAAATGACCCACTGAGGTTGATATGCCGTAAAACAAAACAAACCAAACCAAAGATTTATATTGGAAAAGTATAAACCTCCTACCCCAAACTGTCGATTAGATCTATTCTATAAAGATGGTTTTGGAATTAAATGAGCCACGAAGAGTGATATTCAATTAAACGAAGGAACCACACTAGGCAATACTTTTTTCAGTATTTGTTAAAATAACAGATCCAATTACCGATATAAGACAATAATTCAAAAAATAAAAAATAAGATGATCACGCACTCGCGCTAGCACACACACACACACACACACACACACACACACACACACACACACACCTATATATTTGCTAACATAAGAAAGGCCGGTGTTGTTGGCCTTTGCTAACATAAAAATGACACGTGGTGATGGTCTTGTGGCGGTAGGGATAATATGACACAGAAACCCTGTTAAATGTTTATCTTCTCCCATGGGAAAAACGAATTGCTCTTCGATACCGTACTTCTCATCTCTAAACAGATTGTCTTGGAATATAATTGTAGTTTTAATTTTAGATAGGAGCACAGACTAGGAAGCTGCTTTTTTTTCTGTCTCCCCGGTGATTATCTCTTCAAAAGGTCTTAGCCATCGTTACGCACGTCGTCTTTCAAGTCATTAACCTCGTCTATCCAGACTTCTCGCGATCAGATCGGCAAATTACACCTATATGTTGAGTCTCAGGAGTTTGACCGGAGGATCCATTTGTTTACCCATTAGAGTTATAATAATCTTACTATAATGGAGATTGTGTGTTTGTCTGTCTGTAACCGAAACTATATCACTACTCAAGTCAAAAATTCCTTTGTTATTTACGTTGCATTCTCCTTGATTTTATTTTTATTTAAACCTCAAGTATTAATACAATTGTTTTATATTATTAATACTGTTGGCCTTATCTACATACTAATAACATTCAATTGTATTCATATATACAACAAAATAGCGGTTTACAGTGTGATCGGGAAGGCTAATTTGTATATTGATATACAAATTTGATTTTCTTAAAGATGTGCTTAGTATTATTGATTTCTATTGTTTGGTTTTATCTTAATGAATATGAGAAAATAGCCGGGGATATATCATAAAAGAAATCCTGTAACAATAAGAAATAACTGTAATTTTATTCTTTATTTCCTATTATAACTAAATAGTTACATTAGGAACAATGAGAGACAGGAGTGATGGAAGAGTAAGATTCAGGTGTTTTCTCTTTTTCGATTATAATCTTCTCAGTTTCAAATATTTTTATCTGCATTCTTATCTAGTTTCATTAGCCTTTCTAATTTATTAAAATACTTTATAATATTACAACTTAAATACTTGCACCCAGAGGATGCATATATTGGCTAGTAAAAATAAGTATTTGAGAAGAAATAACAATATGTTATTACTGACACAATCTACCTATTTCTGAAAATGTAATGCTTCATCAATCAATCTTTATTTTCCCCGGGTCGGAGGGGTTTAAAATGCATTGACTATAATCCCTACAGAGGAGTAAGTTCATCCTCTGACCCCAAATTATTACACTTCATCTGGTGGTGAGGTTCAGTTCTGAAGATCTGGACAGTGTGGTGTACCCCTTCCCTCCAGGTATTAGTAACTGTTAAAGTCCTGTCTATAATTAAATATTTTTGCAAATCATTTGTACGAGATAGGAATACTTGTAATGTTATAACGGTGTGCAAAAACTCATAATAAACTACACAAAAAATATAAGCATCAATATTCAATGTAAGAAATTCCCTAAACTCTAGGCATGAGAGCCGTTGAAATTAATCATCCTTAAGCTTTATAATGCCCAATACCTTCAGTCCAGAAATTTCAATATGTGATTTTAATCTGATAATATGGATTCAGCGATACCTTCACATTTTTAAGAAATCATTTCCAACCGTTTACGCAACATTTTTCCAAGTGCTCTGCTTCTATCCTGTTCTTATTGTAGATTTATGTGAGTCACATGTGCAACTAACACGAATACTAACGCTTTCCCTGAACGTTTACTTTACTCAAACAATGACATTACAATATTTACATGATACGCACTAACGTCATCATATAGGTTGTTAAACTCACAGCGTTTCGGCCGTCGTCCCTCCGCCATCCTTCAGATGATTTTTGTCATAATCGTTAACCTTCGGGGAATTTTGAACTAAATCCCTTATTCAATTCACGAGTGTGTTCATTCTGCAATGAATGCATTGGAAATATCTCGTATCCCTCAATTCGCTTTGCGTGCTAAGAGTAAGGCTAGAGGAACATAAATGACTTTGTCCGATGAAAACAATGAAATCTTGCATATCATATCATTTATGGAGTGAAAATGTTTAGAGATTAATTCCATATCGGAGATGTCAATGTAGAAGAGGAAAGTACTAGACCCAAGGATCAGTAAATAATGTTGAAAATTGTCATTGATAAAGAGAATTGTTTAATTGATGTTTGCATAAAATAACCCAACAAGAGTTACCATGCCTTAAACCAACCAATCAACCAAACAACCAGCCAAACCAACCATTTCTCTCTGTCGGAGGGGCTTAGAAAACAATGATTGTATCCCTCAGGTGGGGTAAAACATCCCAAATCCAATAAAAATGGATAGGACACTAAAATGTATTGTGGTGAGGCTCCTGTTCTGGAGATCTGAAGTGTGTGGATTACTCCTTCATCGTAATTTATCCCAGGTACGGAGTGGTCATGCTTGTTAAGAGTTCTATCTATTGGTTAAATAGAAAAAATATCCAGATTCGATAGGGCAGTAAGCAAAAAATAAAATTAAACCTCACAAAAAGTATAAACATGGACGTATAATGAACGTAATTCCCAAACATCTATGCATAAAATAATCCTAGACAAGTTTACATGCCATTAGAATGAATCATACAAACGAAAAACTAATAAATTAACGGGAAAATAGATATTTAAAACTTAGGTTGACTTCCTTTGGTATATACCAGGTGAGAGTAAGAGCACATTCTGAGAAACGGAAATTAAACTATTAAAAAAAAATATTTTGAAAGTGTTTAAACTTCAAGCTGATGATCATTGCTTACTTTGTATATATTCTTATTAGGTGTCTTGTATATAAAATCATATGACT
>CM042144.1:95439544-95499544 GCA_023376005.1 Doryteuthis pealeii
TTCCTATAATTACAATAGTTCCATTCACCATGATGGGATTATTGACATACTTCAGCCTTAAATGAGAATGCACTATGTTTACGCCGCAATTCTAGATACAGCTGGCTGGAAACAACTCACAGATTTCACCACTCTCAACTGTGGGTTGTTTCTTGAATGAATTTTGCGATCCCTTCCATCTTTTCAATCGATCTTTCTTTTGGTTCAGCCATGTCTCTATTTCAAGAACTATCTTTTAACTGGTGACCGATTTTCATTTCTAGGCTTATGTTGTTATTTGTGTTAGGAATGCAAATTACAAGATCGTTATAAAAGTATTTCCTCAATATTGGGTTATTCCATTATATTTTTCTGTACAGGGCTTTCAAAAATTATAGAGATAATTTAAATGATTTAATCTAATAGATTTAGTAACTATTCTATGTATACAGCCAATCTGTCCACCAGAAGCAGTGTGTGGCACAAGGTCAGTATTTTAGAGCAGTGTTTAATATGTTTGAAATGCGAGTTTCTTTTTTCTAGGATAGTTATCATACCAAGGTTAAAACATCGGTAATTTATGAGGAAGTGCGTCCCGGTCTCCTGCCTCAAGAGTTGCTGCCCGGTAACTATTAAAATAACAACCCAGCTCAGTCTATTCAAAACTATCCATCCATCTATCTATCTATCTATCTCAATTTGTTCATATTTATCTATATTACTTTAAATACTAAGATTTTTTTTTATTCATGTTTGTTTAATGTCTTGTTTTTAGTTTAAATAAACAAGAATTCCGACAAAAAAGAAGTGTCCCCCCCAAAAAAAAATACATTTACTTGTCGAAAATATCTATCTATCTATCTCCATTTGTTCATATCTATCTATATTATTTTGTTTGTTTATCTATCTATCTATCTCAGTCTGTTCAAAACTATATATCCATCTTCATATCTAAACAAGAATTACAAATTACGATAAGTAAACAAGAATTACGACGAGCTGGGGTTGTTATTTTGATAGTCACCTGGTAGCGGTTTTTGAGGCGAGAGACTGGGATGCACTTCCTCATAAATTAGATAAATTTGTAGATACATACATTTTCCTAGTATCTTAGCGCTATTGAAAAATAACCATTTTATGAATGTCAAACTATTAATGAAAAATGTTATGTTTCTTATTTGTTATTGGTTGATTAACTGATAAATAGATAAGAAATGGTAAATAAGGAAAAAGAACAGCAAACCAAACAAAAACAAGGTGAACATCCTATAATAATGATTCCATTATTTTTTTCCAGTGTTACTATTTTTCCTTTTTTTACGCTGTTTGTGATTTTTTTCCTCGGCGTTTTTGTTGTGTAGCCTCGGGACCTTTTCATGTGTATTTATTGCAGAATTCTGATTTTCAATACTAATACAAAGAATGTTTCTCGTTATTGATTGTGATATTATAGTTCAGATTTTAAGTCACGCATTTCCCCTTTTAGTTTATTTATTTTTATTTCTTATTTATCAATTTTTATCAGACGGTGTTTAAGTCCTGAATGACTTTGGTGATAGGTTCAACCTAACACACTATTTATGCGGCTTCTATCAAGTGTATAATTATTCATATTTTTCTATTACGTGATCTTCATTTCATAAGAAGCTCCGTCTGCCTTTTTTTTTTACCATTGACATGAGTTATACCCGATATAGATTTTATCTGCGAAAGTACATATTGGAAACAGAACATTTTAGACAGACAGACAAGCATACAGAAAAAGTAAGGAAGAAAAGAAGAGAAGAGAAGAGAAGAGAAGCGGAGAGAGAGAGAGAGAGACAGACAGACAGACAGACAGACAGACTTGATTAACAATGTCAATGTTTGTCTCGGTTGATTGATTAGATTAGTTGCCGGAAAGGACTCTAAATTGTGTTGTTTTAAATATCCTCGGTTGCTTTGATTCTCAGAATGTATGCAACATAAACAAAATAGACAAATTTGCTCAGTTGGTCGACTATATGCAGTATGTACATACACCAATGGTGTTCCTTCCCTTTCCACTCTTAATCACGTATTATATATATATATATATATATATATATATATATATATATATATATACTAGCAAATATATGCACCCTCCGGGTGCAAGTATTTAAGTTTTAATGTAATAAAATATTGTATTAAATTAGAAAGGCTAATGAAACTGAATAATAATTCAGATAAAAATATTTGGAACAGAGGGGGTATGATTGAAAAATAGAACAGCTTTGAAACTAACTCTTCCATCATTTTCCCTTACTCCCGTCTTTCATTGGTAAAATTTCCTAATTTAACTATTTAGTTAAAATAGGAAGTAAAGAATAATATTACAGTTATTTCTTCTTGTTATTGGATTTCTTTTCAGATTTATCACCGAGATTTTTGCTGATATTCATTAATATAAAACCAAACAATTAGAAATCAATAATACTAAGCACATATTTATTAAAATCAATTTTTTATGATCAGTATGCAAATAAGCCTTCCCATTCACACTGTAAACCGCTATTTTCTTGTATATATAAATACAATTGCATGTTATTCGTATGTAGATATGGTCAACAGTCTTAATGATGTAAAACAATTTTATTAATAATTGAGGTTTAAATAAAAATAAAATCATGGAGAATGTGATGTAAATAACAAAGGGAATTGTGACTTGAATAGTAATATAGTTTCGGTTACAGACATACAAACCCACAATCTCCATTATAATAAGATATATATATATATATATATATATATATATATATATATATGTGTGTGTGTGTGTGTTTTAAATTAATATATATATATGCATATAAATGTATATATATATAAATGAATATATATAAATGTATATATATATATGTGTGTGTGTGTGTGTGTGTGTGTGTGTGTGTGTGTGTGTGTGTATGTAAATGAATATATATATATATATATATATATATATATATACAGGATGTTCTGCAGAAATTTGAGTTTCATAAGGAAAAAGAAAAAAGTGCTCGGTAACTACAAAATTAATGGATTGTAAAGAAATACAACAGGCACGGAAATTAGATTACTGTCAACAAGTTTTACTAAAAATAACTGCCCTTAGCGTCGATCACAGCCTCAATCTTGCTCCGGAACCTTAAGTATTTTGATGTTACAGTTTCCCTGGGAAGGGTCTAAAAAACTACCTTAAATATGTCGATTAACTGGGCAATTGGTGTCTTTCTCAAAAGCGCCCCATACATACTAATTCATGGATGAAGACCTGGGGAGTTCGGAGGCCAAACATTGGGACTGGGGTAGTCGTAAAAATTCGCCGAAAACAATTTTTGACTTTTCCCAGAGGTGTGGTAGGCGACCGAATCCTGCTGATATACATATGGCCTACCATTGGTTCCCCTTGTTATCTAGGGCTTCACTAGAGTTTTTAGCAACTCCACTTAGGGATCTGAATTCAACCTGATTACCTTTCTGCAGATTTTCGTGGAATTCTGCCGTAAGAACGCAATCAGATCGTCTGTTATGTTGCTTTCTTCTAGTCACAGCCTCGTGGTCTCCATTGCAATTCTCCTGTCCATGCCTGATTGTTTTTACAGTGTTCAGGGAGCTTTGGGAAGCAACCATAATCTCCTTATTTTGGTGGCCGGCACATATCATCATGATACAAATTATTCTCTTCCATGTTTCAGGTGGTTTCTAGTCATCCATTCGATCTGTCATCACATATATGAATTAAGAATGGTCGACGCTTTTAAATGGTGAGTAGTGTATGTCAATAACTACGGAGAAAAAGAACCAAATATAAATATGTCACATTTATTCCGAACATTCTATATATATATATATATATATATATATATATATATATATATAGCAAAAAGTACCCGGTCCATGACGGGTTTAAAAAAATTTTTAAGAACACTTTGGAGTGAGTGGGTAAGAGAGCGAATAAGAGGGAAATGATTTATAGAATTAACCTGTGTGTGTTTTGAAACATAGTTCTTTTTTTCTAAAAACAGTTTTGTACATATGACTAAAACTCAAATTCAGTTCTTAATTGCTTGTTGCAATAAATAAATAGATTAAATTAATATTTTTCATCACTTTAATAGTGATAAAAAATATTAATTTAATTAATTTTTTACCCCTAAAACGTAGCAATTGAAACGAGCTAAGTATTAAATATATGTTCTTATTTATTTTACTCTATCGGCTGTAGAATACGCCAACAGCACCTCCTTCCAATTGGTCCACCTTTATGTTCGTAGGTGGTGACCCGTGATGTTTTTGGACGGAATCCTGGTGGTGGAGCAGTCCATCGCATGCAATACTCCACTTTGACCGTTACTTGGGCCAGACGGGCAGTCAGATGGATCTCTCCAGTAAATCGGCTGGTCATGTCAAGCCCTAGCACCTATATGATTGTCCCTACCATAAAATACCCTCCCCTTTTAACATATATAAGCTAAAAGGCTGTGGCTGAGGGTCTTAGTGTCATGGTTATGACATTAAACTGCATTCTAGTGGTGAGGTTCCAATTCTGGAGTTCTGGGAAATATGGAGTACCCCTTCATTGACATTACTCACAGGCTCACTTTGACCAGTAGTGGTAGTACTTGGTAGGCCTACCAAAAACTACCACTCCGTGACCCATATATGCATTAAATAAATAAAATGGAGCTTAAAATATGTTTAAAAAGTGAATTAGTAATAATTTGAATACTCATTAATAATGAATAAAACAAACATGACTTCGCATAAATTAACCCAAAGGTTGACATGCTGTAAAATCCAACCAACCAACGAAATGTCTTTATTTGAAGGAGGAAATTTGTATTTATTCGAATGAAAATTATTCGTTTATTAAATATTTAACGATAAGTAAAGTTAAGAATTCGGGTATTATGATATTCCTTTATTTTAGAAAAGTCTATTTTACGTAAAATGATCGAAAGGACATTTGATTACAAAATCAGGGAATTATCTGATTCCAATGAAATTTTCAGTGTTGAATTATCAATGATGAATGAATGAGTTTTATAATGCGTCAGTTATTTTATTTCAAAACTTTTTGATTTCTTTCAAGTCCCTTAACTTAGCCCCTTATTTTGTGGTTCCAAATATCAGTGAAGGTCATATAAAAGTGAAACTAATTACAGTATTAATGTTTATTTGTACGTAATTTACTCCACACAAATTTGGCAGAATTTGATATTTAATATGTATAAAAAAATTTTACATGTGTAAAATTATTTTACTTTTTTACTGATCCTCATAATGTTACTACTTTTCGACTTAAACATTTGACCGTAAATAGCTTGATTTTAAATAAATTGAATTGTTGACACCTTACATACATGTAAAAAAAATAATTTGCCTCCGTACCGCCATATACTTGGAATAGATTTTAGAAATAAAATAAGATCGTCTTATTTTATATATTAAGGGTGTCTGGGTCTTAACAGTAGTCTATTTTTATTTTAAAACTTGTTTTTTATTACTGTGAGGAACTGGGTTGGCTGTCGCCAGTTCAAAGCTGGACTTGTGCCGACGGGAGGTCAGGGGGAAGGTCAGTAGTTTTTGAATTTTTAGAAATGGAATATCTGTATTTATTTCATAGAGTAAGTGGCTGGGGAGGGACTGCCTTGGAAGTTCAAAACTAAACTCACGTTGACAGGAGTAGAGTGGGGTAGGGTTGGAGGGGTATATATACGATATTTTTAAAATTCTCTTTTTAATTATTGAATTATATCGTTTAATTAGTAAGAATAAAAAGCCAAATTGCGTGTGTTCCTTAGTTATAAGCATATCACGGTGTACGCAAGATTTCAAATCTAAGTGACGTTTCTTTTCGGAGTTATAAGTCGACCAAACTTTATTACATATATATATATATATATATATATATATATATATATATATATATATATATATATTTAAAAATATATATGTATATGAATATTTATAAATAAATTATATATATATATATATATATATATATATATATATATATATATTGCTGCCTCTCTTCAGTACCCAAGGAATACATGCCTATTAATTTCACAAATATTAATTATAGATAACATTCTGTGATAAATCGTTATCAATTTTTATTCTAAAATTTGGCTGATTAATAACGAAACATATAACTAACAAATATAAATTAGATATGAACTTACATGGAAATATTGGTGATTTGAATTTGCTTATTCTTCGGTTAATATATTTAAATTATTTGTGCGAAAATGCTGATTAACTTTTTAGATGTATCTTTCGATTTACCAGCCGACCTATGTGAAGATCAAAAATGATAACAACACTAATGAGTAGAGTATAATTATATAAGCATCCAACAAATTAATTGCTTATTAAAAATAACTAAAAAAAAAAAAAATAGATGTAAAATGAAAAAGAATATAGTTATTAATTTGCCATCCTATTTACAAATATTTAACATTCTGTTATTTGAACTGCGGTATTTAAAGTACAATGAGTAAATTAGTGAAATAATATTCTAAATTTGTCGAATTATACCGTAATGTATAATTTACCAAATTTATTTACCCAACCTGTTCGCCCGGGTAGGATGTGACAAAAGACCACTAGTATTTGTTTTCTTGACTTCCAACCTGGCCGAAATACAAAAGGTCGAATGTATGGGTCATCCAGCGAGGAATTAACTCATTTTTAGTTGTAACTGAGCTGCGAGTGTAACTTGCTAACCATTACACTATGATGGAATATAATTTTAACCACGCTGCCGACGATAGGATGTAATACAATTTTGCAAGGATGGAACAAACTCGATGTTCAGAAATTATGGATCTGAGAGACTAGCTTGCAAAACATTAACTCTTAACATCCTATACCACCTCATTCCGCCCGGCTGGAAGTCACATTTATTTTTATTAATCCACCCCAAATCATAGTCTTTGTTTAAATGTAATATTAAACATATTTGGAAGTCTTTAATTCAAGGGAAATAACAAGTAATTTTAAATGAAAAGGTCATTTTTAGCCATTTTTGTGTCTTCTCGTAGCAGTACCTTCACTCTCTCACCTCGTTCTTCCTGACTAGATTGCTGTCGCCCTGGCTAATAAATGAGCTCCTTTTATATCATCGGCGTAATTTGCATATCACGCCACGAACGAGACATAACGAGACCACACCTTACAAATTCGTTCGTCAACAGCGACCATGCTTCTTCAGCTAAATTCAGGCAGAACCTGACAAGCGAAGAATTTGCGTTTCGCCGGGGGTAAGTAAGCTTGTTCATTACAATGTTTTTATTTTTTTATAAATCCATACAGGAATGGGGCTCTGGACTTAGAAAATTCTCTACAGGATGTTAAGAGTTTTAACTACAGCAGAGTACTATGAAACTTGTTTGAGACGGTAAAATGGTTTGATTTGCCAAAACCTTTTGATGTAAAACTCAGAAACAGCCAAATAATAAAACACACAAGGTCCATATGCATGTTAATGCAAAATCAGCACTCCTTTTAGATATCCTGTGGAATGTAATCTTTTTCAAAACCACAAGCGGTCTTTTTCTGTGGTTCGCGCAGTGATTCTTTTTTTTCCATCGAGTTTGCATCACTTGAATAAGATTTAACATATGCGACAGAATTATTACGCGGGTGTGGCTGAGCACTAATCGCGTTTTCCCTGTCAACTTAGGAAATGGTTTTATTTGTGGAACCTAAGTGGTTTGTTGCTGGCTGTGTACAATGAAATAGCTCTGAAGAATAAAGCGCTACTAGATCGATATAATAGAGAATCTGTATGATATCAAACTGCATCATGTGGTGAGGTTCCAGTTCTGGTAATTGTTAGGGTCTCATCTTATCGGCCAAATTGATATTTGAAAATTATTAGTATTATATAGGAATAGTTGCATTCATAGCCCTGTAAAGATTATTGCATTCTATTGGTTTACTCGGTACAGTTGTGTGCAACAAAAATTAACGTTATTAACAAATTGGAATAGTTATTTGAAAACATATAATTGTATACAATTTATTTGCATAAAATTTCAAATGGTTAAGTGAGAACAAATGCACAGTTGAGAGACTTATACCACAACTGGCAAAAGTTATGAACTAATCACTTTTAATAAAACGTTTCTTCCGCTGTTTTTAATCCATGAAAAATAAACAAATCTATTCCAACTGCTTTATTTTATATCAAAGGAAGAATTACAGAGGTGCTTCAACCAATCTCAAACTCGCTGGAGTTAGTGTGACGATTTCTAAGGGGATTGTTGTGAGAAACATTATCGTTTCCTTCATTTCTAATTTATCCCTTGGTACTTACTTAGCCTTGGTTAAATAGCCCAGTCTGCCCTGCTATTTACCCATAACTGGAGGTAGAGTAGTTGGATGCGTACCTTTCCCAAGGATATTAGCTTGTAATAAAACTGATTTACTATAAAATTCATTACAAATGATTTACTATAAAAATGCATTGAACATGATTTACTATAAAAACGGATTGCAAATAATTTACTATAATAATGCATTGGAAATGATTTTTACTATGAAAATGCATTGGAAATGATTTACTATAAAAATGCATTGGAAATGAATTTCACTATGAAAATGCATTAGAAATGATTTTTTACTATGAAAAATGCATTGGAAATTATTTTTACTATGAAAATGCATTGAAAATGATTTTTACTATAAAAATGCATAGGAAATTATTTACTTTTTAAATAAGTCCCATATATAATACTAGAGTTCCACCGATACAGCTAATGCATATCAATGTAGTTGCGTGAGGTGTCACGTCAAAAGAAATGGACTCGTTGACGTGAGTTCTAAATCTGAACGATGCCCTTTACGTTTCAGTTCGTACTAAAGCTCTTATGAAACGCAGGAATAACTTCTGTGTCCGGATAACGGTAAATATTACAGATGACCTAGTTCTTTAGCTTTGGTACTTCAATCGGTCTAGTAGAGAAAAAAAACTCTTATTTCAAACCAGGTTTACTCTAGCCAAAAACTATTATCGTTTAGCATCAGGTCTGTAGTGAAAGGTCTCGAGAAATGCGAACATCGGCAAAGAACACATATACTCCACTCTCATACTAGCAGAATATATGTCCGGTAATTATTAAGAATATAGACACCATTTACCATTATCAATTCTGCTGGTTTTAACCATGTTGCTGGATTATGTACTTTTCTTGAATTTTGCTATCATCACCACGGAGATCACGTTTAATAATAAGCCATCCTCCATGTGTTGTATACACTCTTTCCTTACTTTCTTACTTCTATTCTTCTTCTGTTCATCTAGCGTCTGGACTTCGTCTTTGGGACTTCGTGCCTGGTCTTCAATTGGGGATTTCTCTTTATCAGAAGCCCTGTGTCATTGGTAGTTTTTAGATAATAACACAAGACTTCGATTTAACTTAGATCCTATTTTATTCTGAAAATCCCCACCAGACTACCTGTGCAGATTGAGCCGGCACCTGAATAACACGACTTACCACGTCGTGGATTTGGCCGATCTGACTAAAACTCTCTCTAATCTAAACCGGAAGAGGGTCTTCTCCACCGATTCTCACGGTATCCACCGGAAGGATCAGGATGAGGTCAAGCCTTGTCATTCAATCCTTTAAGGCCGTGGGCTGCAACTTATAACAGCCATTTTGGTTTCTACACTACTGTACATAAGTATTAGGAATCTGATAATTATGTAACACATGCATATGTTACGGCTGATTGTGCGATGGGCAAAATTTTCAATGTTTTTAATAATTGGTGACTTTCAGATTTCTATTCTCTGATATAGAAAGAAATGAAACAATTAATATATTTTCTATGGAATAATTTAAAGGCTGAACGGCTTCCGAATTCAACTTAATGCCTTTAGAAAGTCACTAATCTGTCAAAAACAAAACAGCTGTGCGGCCACAAAATTCCTTATTAGAAATGACTGGGATCTGAAACGGTTTCGGTCCCAATACGTCATTACTACTAATTAGGACCATTCTAACTGAACCTAACATTACCAGCAGACTTTGGTGGTTTTCCCTCACATTTTTAGAATTCCAGATCAAGATGCAGCCACTTTGTATAATCCTTCACAACTTTCCAGTAACGAAGTGTTACTTCAATTTATGTAATATTTTAATTAAATTAAAATATGATACTGAAAGAAAACAATATAGAATTTGCGTAAAACCCACAAGCTAAATCATTGGACAAGATATCCATAATTAACATTTAATCCACTTATGCTAATTCGAATTTTATTACTTCATGATACTGTCATTGGAAGATCGATATAATGTTCTATTCAAGTTCAAAAGATTAATTTTTGAAATTGGCAACCCATATCGACAGCGAAATGTATCTAGTATTCGGTTCGGAATATGATTCTGGATTAATTCAACTGATCTACAATCTCAATATGATATCTCCACTATGATCCACACAAACGACCGATTCTATTGAGATGTTTTCTGATTTGATGATGTTAATCTATATTCAAATCCTGGGTTCATATGCCATTAGTTTCTTAAATGCTAGTGCTTGGATGGTCTTTCACAACGGTCAGTAGTCTTATATATACTTGCGTGGTGAGTTAAAAGTGTTGTTATATTTAGGTTCGTGCTAGTTTGCGATGCGCATTTCACGTGACCGACGTCGTAAAGGTACTCACTTTGGTGGGTATTATCTTGCTAATTGGTGCACTGACACTTTGTGCATTGCTTCATTTCATGTATGATTTGAAAAAAAACCCAGATGAACATGAAACGTAGTATAATTCGAAAAATTATGCTTTACAAGATAGAGTTGGTCTATAAAATCACAAAAACATCCGAAAATATTTGTTGTACAAAAGGTAAAAGAGCAGTTTATCACAATACTGTTACCAGATGGTTCAAGAAACTTCACTGTAAGAACTTCGATTATTAGGCTAGGTCAGGTAGGACTAAAACAATTTATTCCAATGTCATTCTATAAACCATAGAGGCAAATTAGGTGAGTAGCAATCGGAGAGTATGAGCCCATCCCAGCATCTCACAATCCACTGTGATTCGTTACATTCACAACCACAAAAAAATATCCGGATCTGTCGTATTGTGCACTACTTCGCCAAATATTGAAAACATTGACTCATCTTAGTATAATTATAATTCAAGTGTTTAATAGTATAATTATCTATCGTACTAGCAGTGCTAAAATGTGTTGCCCTGGTGGTGGGATGGCATTCTTGTGAAATGGCTTTTGAAATGGGACTGGAAGTAAACACGAAGTAAAAACCGTCACAGGAAAAAATAATAATTTGTCCAACAGCCCAAATTTATTAGATCGATCAAAGTTTCATGACATTGAATAATACAGATTCGAAAATTGAATTTCATACCAAATTTGATTTTAAGCGATGCACCAAGAGTTAGATATAATCAACTTAATTAAGTAGACAATTCTTCATAAAATATAAATAGTATCATGAAATATATATAGCATTTTTTGATTGAAAATTGATAACTTTAGTCCTAATCTGATTATATTTTAATCATCAGTTGTATTTTAATATACTTTAAAATATAGGCATATACACACACTATATACATATGAGTTTTCCCTGTGAATTGTTAAAAGACCCACCGGTCCCTTATGATGGTAGCTGTGTTTCTCATAACGGTAAAAGTCGATGGCTTTGGAAAGTAATCTCGCGGGTTTCAAACGTTACACGTTTGATACTACATCCGATTTCCCGAATGAGAATGTCAGTTTTGTCACGTTGATTCAAATCGTTCAGTTTAAAAGAATTAAACGATCTATGAGATCAGTGTATTGCGCACCTCATAAAAAATAAAACTGCAATACTGAATATGAGTTTTTATATAGTCAACGTAAACGTACGCATTACATATATGGATTACAGTAAATAATCAAATAATAGATCAATAATGGGATTTATCACTGGTACCTCGACCCCATATGAATATGCCGTATGCACCATTAAAGGTTATTACAATAGACCAGTAAAAGGGTAACTAAGTTATATCGGTTTTGAACATTATAACATTTTTTTTTGGGGGGGGTTACGGCATATCAATCTCGGTGGGTCATTTAATATCGACAAAGATTTAAAATAAATTCATTTTTGATGGATACTCATTTTTCTTTTATAAACACATTTTTCTATTTAACCCGTAGATGTGACCCTAACAGGTACTACCACTTCAGTCAGAGTGGGGCTGGGAGCAATGGTGATGATGGGGTGTTCCACATTCCCCAAACCTCCAGAACTGGAACCTCACAAAGAGTTTAACGTCATTCCCAGGAGATGAAGATTCTTATCCACCGCCTTCTAGATAAAATGATATGATGAAAAAGGTTGGGGCTTGCCATAAGGGTAATAGGGTAGGACAATCATATAGGTGCTAGAGATTGACGTAACAGAGTAGTAGTTGACAGGTCCAGGTTAAAACTGTACAAGTCATGACTTCCGTGAATTGAGTTCTTAATAGATTGAAGCTTATGTGACACTCCGCAAAAATGGACCTGAGTGTTTATTCCTATCAGAATCACGCACGGTAGGGTCCAAGAAGAATCTCCACAAACTGCGCGTTGACTTGCCAAAAAACCAAAGTACTTAAAAGATGATACACTTGTCTACTGATCTCTGACTGTACTAGTGTTGTATACCCTTTCTTTACTTCTATTATTCTTCTGCTCATCTTTGGTATCTTAAGTTCTTCTTCTTGCGTCTCTTCTAACGTCTCTGTTCTTGCTGGTTGGTCGTCCTTGATTCATTTCTTCTTCTAGGTCAGTCTTGTTGCCAAGACATTCATCAACCACAAAACCATATTATTTATTTAAACCTTTATTTACTTAACTAAACATATTTCTCTAACTAACACAACGCGTGTGTGCTTCGAGCCCCAGCTAAAGCAGATATATCTTCTCTACCTGACGTCCAAACTGAAACTGAAGACCCAACCAGGTCCCACGTGACTTCACGTATTCCGCAGGCTTTCTGTAATAATCGATGGAAAGTCCCGCCCGTGATATGAAAAGCGGCCATCCCCTCAGAAATACAATTGACAATAATCCATGGATAGATTATGTAACACTAGCACGAAATGCTTCTTTTAATAATGGACCTTAACATCTAACTCTTTCAAGCTCATATCGAGAAAACCGTTTTCTTTCTAATGTATCACCTGTTAAAATCTGCCTCGGTCTCCCAACTTATTTTAGCTATTCCTTTGACATTCGATACAAATATCCATGTAGATACATATGCACTATCTACACCTACCAACCCTCGTACATATATGCTCACTCACACATTTATGTACATAGATATATGCTGCGTCTATATATGCGTATGTATGTCTATACGCATACATACGCATATGCTTGTATCTACATATGCATTATTTCACCAATGTCAACCCAGGGACAGAACAGATTGATATCTCAATTACGAACTTAACAGGGATTGTATCAATATCATTATCCGTAGACATATGCACCCTAGAAATTAAAAAATATCAAACAATAATAATAAAATTGGTTTTCTTATGAACCAAATATATCATGTTTTAAAATTACTATTAGAATATTATACAAAATGGATATTAATAAGTATTATAATTAATAGCACGGACTTCTCGGGGCCTGTGTCTATTAATGAAATTAACAGCGTGGATACCAGGGGGCTATCACCCCAGACAACACCTGCCCTTTCGATTTAAAGGGGCAGGGCTGGGTTTATTGCCCAGCGCCTGGGGCACCCCCTTGAGGTGGAATGCCGACGGTATCGACGCATTTTTTTTGTGACTACCACCCATGAGCTTCGGCTTGTGGGTGAGCCCACATAAAAATGTCCTTCTGTCACGCCCTCATAAGTGGGGTAAGAGGCAAATACCTTAATAAGTATTATAATTAATATCAATTCTTTTCGCTTTAGGTCAGTCACTAGAGCACCCACCTACGAACCACAAAGTTCCGAATTCGATATCGACCCTAGCGAACTCAGTACATAAGTAGCACAGCGTAGATAATTGTGATAAAGGAGGAAACTGATGGTAGATGTGGCGCTCCCTTTCAGACGCAAAAACAATGTCCCTGGTCTAGTACTAAGTAAGTCCCTCGCTGTCTGCTGATATCAACAATAAGCCATTCCACTGAATTAACTTACTTAATTACTTAATTCATATTCACCCTCTACCATTGGACGACACCTGTCGGACAATCCTGATTGTGCTGCAGCTTATAAGCCCGAAATGTTCTAAATTTTGGCATCCTCATCCAATGAATTGCAACTGGCTATACTCGAAGCCCTCCTCATCAACAGATTCCGTCCCGCTCTTTGCATACAAAAACATTTTTATACTTTACTCCTTTTCGGACGTATCATTTTTGATCCAAACAGCATGATAAAGGTCACTTAACTTTGCTCCCCCCCATTATTGGGGAGGGGGGGGGGCAATATATATTTACTTATTATTACTAAACTCTACCGCATAAGAAACTGCGCCTGACGTAACTGCTTTCGTTGTAAGGAATGTACTCCACGAGAAAAGTTTAAATTCTAAACGAGACTGTTGGCGTTTCATTTTATGTCGTTGTCTTTCGGATAGGCGTAAATTTATATCTTCTACAATCTCTGATAGTACAGATGACATTAGCCTTGGTACAGCAAATAGTTTAAAAGTAGATGAACACCAAATCAAGCTGTACTCCGCATTAAAAAATGACATTGAGATACAATCTGCTAACAGTGAAGTGATTTGGTAAATACAGATTATGCAGCGTTGAAACTCAGTAAACATAAAGTTAATTGCAACACCTCTACAACCAAAGATAACATTATATTTACAAGAGGCATGTATGAAGGCACTTTGTGCAGTGGTCATCGTCGTAGAAAATAGACTCATCTATCCGAGTTCAAATCATGGACGAAGCTATTTTCACATTTCACATAGAGCTAATAGACATATAAAAAGCAATTTGCCCTCCAGCTATGATCGAATAGTAGAAAATGCTAGTCAGGTAAGGTCTCTGCGAGAAAGAAAAGTCTGAATTCAAACCTGGTAAACCCCGCATAAGAAACTGACCTTTTGTTTGGTATATATATATATATATATATATATATATATATATATATATATATATACTCAATCCTAAAAAGAATTAACAAATCCCAACAAAAGAAAATCCCGCAATAAATCCGCCAAACCGTAAGTACCTTTCCCTCTACCGCATTCACCCACAAGTACCCTTATTTTTATATATCATTACACCAACTATAATGCCATGATTATCGCAATCGCCACTCACTGTAACACACCAACTAACCATTTTATTTGTCATACCGTTGTATTATGTCCAATACGAAATATAATATCTGATTATACTGTACAATAGCACTGCACTAATACAATGATTACATCATTATACAAACGCGTTACATAACACGGTCATTACATGCACAATTGTTATTAATATTGTACTATTGTACATACTAATAATACACTATTAATCACGCAAAACCTCACACATCACCAAACATGAACATCAAACACAAATACGCACATTCATACACACACACACACGCGTGGGTTTGATCATGACGTCGTGCTTCTTAGTTACAGATTTTAAAAGCTGTAGATTTTGATAATGAACAACTTTGAATACATAATTTTCTTTGTTGCTTTTTGTATAATATTACGCTCTTTATAAAAAAAAAATCTTTCGAAATTGACCTCTCCCACCTTGTAGATTGCCCCAACACTTTTACTTTCAAAGTTGACCCTGTGCCAGACTAAGATCAGTAAATATCTGCTTGCATTAGGACACTCATATTCTCTCACAACTTTTTTCCTCACATTATCTCGTTACATTCCTTGTTTTTCCTCTTTCTTTTGGTTTTTCTCTTGAACCAGTTTCTTGTTTAATCACGTGGAAATGCATACATTCCTCGTAGCCAGTTTCTTGATATTTAGAGATTCAGTAAAGCTTCGCTAACCATGCGTTTCAAACATCATTGAACCATGAAAAATCATCCATCAATATATCTTCATTGCAAGTTGACAAAATAAATACACCAAAAAAAAAAAATAATAATATCGAAAAATAAAAACAATACAAAAAAAGAAATACTTAAAATACATTAATGCTAATAGATTGAGACAAAACACAAGCAAGTGATGCCGACATCCTGTTTTGTGACTGTCCATTGTGACTTTAAAAAAATTACAAATGATAAACATGGACGATCGGACAACTAGAGACGAGCAAACAATGTAAAAAGCAACAATTAACTGAATGCAAAAATATTAATACCGTTTTATTCAAATTGTTCCCATGGGTGCTGTTAATGCTGTTCGTCGTCGATTTTTCCTTATTCTACCCTTTGAGGTAGTTTTCTGATTACGACTGGATTAAACAAAACGATAGACAAAAAGTATGCGGAATTCTTTGGAGAAATCAAGGTTAGTAATCTATTTAAAAAAATGTCCGCATAGATCTATGTACTGATGGTTATCGATTTTCAGATAGACGTCGAATTAGGTAGATAATCCTTTAAATATAAAAAAAACAAAAGAAGAAAAACTTAAATGAAACAAAACTGTTTGATAGTATTGAATGGTATCCATTAGTGTAAATCCTAGATCCTTTACATAATCATATCACTCATACATCACACATTAGTCAACGGCGGATTTGTCTGTTATTTAGACCAGTTTAAACATTTAATCTAAGCCGAATAACAACGGTAAACAAAATCTGATCCAAATTATCATTTATATTCGAGTAATGGGCGAATTCCTGTTATGAATAACTCAGATTTCTAATTACAAGAATGTATTTTTTTAGCATATATTGTGTGTAATAAACGATCCATAACTTTTTGCTACTTAATCATGAAATGGCATAAAGAGAAGACTATGACGGAGATCGAGAAAAGGAAAAAGAGCAAGACATTGTCTTGCCTGCCGGGATCGAACCCGCGTCCTCCCGCATGCACAAACAAATGCGATTTAGGCACTGGACGGACGCGAAGTTCGACTGATGTGCCCGGATGTTTGGGTAATATGCCCATAAATAACCAAAGCGAGTAGAGCATGGTGTGACAAGGAGAGAAGCATTCGGCTTACGTGAGACGGCAGTCAGAAAAGATTATTTAGACGACGGATTTTCAGCTGCTGGTCGAAGACGAAGACTGTGCTGACCAAAAGAAAGTTTAGCCTGCGAGAAGACGGTGAACTCACTTGTTTTTGGCCCCCACCCCTCAGCAGGAACTTGTTGACTCAAATATCTATTTTCCCCCTCTATTTCCCCCCACCTTCTATAAAAACATTCAAAACTTACTTATAATTTGAAAACAATTGCAATACAATCAAAATATATTAAATGTTCAAAACAGTTTTGAACTTGATGTAGTCTACCGTGCTTACTTGAATATTCCAATCATATTAACACCCAGACTGATATACAATTGCATTGATAATATAATAATTATGCATACAATTAATTAAGTCCACATGGGAGCTATTATTTACTTTTTCTGATAAACAAAATCAGACGACATCGTTTTGAACGTTCTACACAAATGAAGCTTTTAGTTTAGATACTTAAGTTTATGTAATCTTGTTTACTATTCATAATATGTGTACATATTATCATATGCACATATATTATAGATATTAAATAATATTAAGTAAAAACTTTATTATATTAACTAATAGCCTTAGTTTATATATATGCTATACGTGGTGACTATATATCGAGGGTAAGGAACGGTTAGTCATAGAAACTTTTTTTCTCCTCTTTTATTTCTTTTTTCTCCTCTACCCAGGTAACGACGGGTAGCCGCCTCTAGTCTATACATATATAAAGGACAGTTGTGGGAATATTTGATATCATACTTTTACGCACATTAAACATTCTATTTAAAAAGGTAGATTTCATGTTTTTGTTTTTTTTGGCATTAAATTTTCTTTTCTTCTCGTAATGTTTTCAAGTCAGTGCACTTTTCGATTTAAAAAAATAATATACTATGCTTATTATAGTATATTATTTTTATCAAGTTGTTATCAAATTTATAGTATACTATAATGATTTGATATTCGATCGGCTACGCTTTGAATTGATAATGTTATTTTTCTAAAGATTATTTATCGTTTTACATTTAATTTGATTACTTTATTTATTTTTTAAGTTTTTAAGTTTTTTGCTTTGAAATATTAATTTGAAATTTAGCAAATCGTGTCATTTATATTTTATTTAATAAATATAGTTAATCATTGAATTAAAATGTCCTACTATATCATTATGTGATGTCATTCCCTCATCTATGACGAAAAAAATCCCTGACTTCCCACCAGGCCGGATTGAAATACAATCTTTTTTACGTGGTGATTTTTATGAGTCATCCTACGATGATCGAAATTGCTATCAGTAGTAATAGATCTGCAAACTAAATTAAACCATGTTTTTCTCCTCTACCCGGGCTAAATGAAAGGAACATAAAGAAAGGTTAAATTATATATATATATATATACATATTATAGATTTAAAAGCGATGTTACTTTGGGAAATTCTCAGTAAGAGTCATGTTCTTGTGATTAACTGAAGATGCCGTATTAACACGGTTGAAATAAATTATTGTAACGAAGCACGTTTAGAGTTTTTCTTCATTTACCAATTATCTTGCTCTGTCCTTCTACTCATTGGTATTAGGCACATTGAGCTCTCCTTGTGGTATACCTTGCATCAGCTTGGTTAAACCACACATGGAAAGATTCCAACTACGGAATATATATATATATATATATATATATATATATTATTATTATAATGGAGATTGTGAGGTTTTCCTTCTGTAACCGAAACTATATTACTACTCAAGTGACAATTACCTTAGTTATTTACGTTACATTCTCAATGATTATCATTTTATCTTAAACCTCACTTATTAATAAAATTGTTTTACATTATTAATACTGTTGACCATATCTACATACTGATAACATTCAATTGTATTTATATACAACAAAATAGCGGTTTACAGTGTGAAAAGGAAGGCTAATTTGCATATTGATATTAAAATTTGATTTTAATAAATATGTGTTTGGTATTATTGATTTCTAATTGTTCGGTTTTATCTTATTGAATATGAGCAAAAATCTCTTCAATAAATCTTAAAAGAAATTCATTAACAAGAAGAAATAACTGTAATATTATTCTTTACTTCCTGATTTAACTAAACAGTTTAATTAGGAAAATTTACCAATGAAAGACGGGAGTAACGGAAAATGGTGGAAGAGTTAGTTTCAAAGTTGTTCTATTTTTCAATCATACCCCCTCTGTTCCAAATCTTTTTATCTACATTCTTATTCAGTTTCATTAGCCTTTCTAATTTAATATCATATTTTATTATAAAATTTAACTAAAATACTTGCCCCCGGAGGGTGCATATATTTGCTAGTATATATAATTTGAATTTATTCTACCGTTTTATTTTTTCAAGATTTTGTTTTTTGTTGAGCGTAATGATTGTTTGGATTTTCGATAATCGAATAGATTCAAATTGTATTAAAAAGAGGGGAAATTTGAGTTCTTATTTGCATTTGTATTTTATAGGTGGGAAGCATTGTAAACGTAACAAAAGACAGTTTGTGTTTTGTTAAATATTCAATTGTAATTTGAACAAATTCAATCGAAAAATCTTTTTTAAAGGTGAGGGTTGGTAAAATTTGTACATTGGTTATATATATATATGTGTGTGTGTGTGTGTATATACGTGTTTATATGTGCGTATATATATATACACTTGAGTTTATTTGTGTATATATATATTATATATATATATATATATATATATATATATTTACCCCCCCCACACACACACACGAGCAGGATGCGACACAAGGTCAATTTCTTAAGCGGAGTTCAGCAGGTTTGAATTCAGATTTTTCCTTCTCCTAGACCGGTTGCCTAACCAAGGTTAAAGAGCCCAGTCTGCCCTAGTATTTACTCATAGCTGAAGGGAGAGTATGATTCATACCTTTCCCAAGGATATTAGCACTAAATGAAATGCAATTACCACGTCCAGGATTTGAACTCGGGGAGACGAGTCCATTTCCCATGACATTAACCATTACACCACGCGCTTCCTACATTTGTGTATATATATATATATATATATATATATATATATATATATATAGAGAGAGAGAGAGAGAGAGAGTTGAGTATCTGTTTAAAATATACATTTACTTGAATAAATAAATATATATATATATACTTGAGTATATGTGTATATATACTTGTGTTTATGTATGTATGCATATATGTGTCTATATATATATACATATATGTGTCTATATATATATATATATACACATATATATATAAGTGTATATATATATATGTGTGTGTGTGTGTGTGTGTGTGTGTGTGTGTGTGTGTGTGTGTGCATAAATTAGTAGAAGTCCTAAGGAGACATCACATATCAAATAAGTCAGCCATCTAATCTGAATTTATTACAACAACTTCAAGATGAGAATATCGTGCAGTTTAATAATTTCTAACTGGCGTAGGCTCAAGATGGGTATCATTACGGGATGTAAGATCTCTGCTACCTTCTTCATCCTTGCCATAAATATGCTTGTTAAATCAGGTGAAGTCGAGTGCCGAGAACCTAAGATGAAAACTGGAGTGCAACAGCCTCCAATCAGAGCATAAGTGGAAGGCCTAACCGTCACAACAGCCTCGGTTACGGGGTGCAGGTGGATCCTACACAGTCTATAAAAAGAATGATTGCTTGGGCGAAAATGAAGTACAAGCCTGCTAACCGGATGCCGTTCGTCACGAAGGGAGGAAAAGTGGCCGATAATTTCCGTTTTTCAATATCGGGTATAACGATTTCAACGTTGTCTGAGCACCTTATGAGATACGTCCACAATCCGAGCAGTGGTCACCGAACTGGAAATATGGCTAACCAAATCCGGTTTAAAGCGTGGATGTATCAACACTCTGTGATCACACGTATTCTCTGACCATGGTTTCTGTATGACCCTCCAATAACAGCAGTGGAAGCAGATGGTAGGATCTTTTTTAATGAAGAGGGGTATTAATGAAAACATGGAAAAAAAAACAGTGGGATGAACAATGTTGAAAATTATTACGTGTTACCTAGAACCGCACAGTGTTGCTCGCGTTCGCGCACCTTTCAAAGTAGTAGATCCAGAAGGGAAAAAGACGAGCATTCGTTTGTTCACCTGTTATTCCGTTGATCAGCCACTGCTTATAGGTGTGTTTGTTTGTTTGTTTTGTTTTACTGCATATCCACCTCAGTGGGTCATTTAATGCCGATAAAGTTTTGAAATAAATCAATTCTAAATGGATAATACATTTTTTTTAATAAATACATTTTTCTATTTAACCCATAGATGGGACCCTAACAGGTACTACCACTCCGGGTCAGAGTGGACCAGGGAGCAATGCTGATGAATGGGGTGCTCCACATTTCCCAAACCTCCAAAACTGGAACCTCACCATCAGATAGAGTTTAACGTCATTCCCAGGTCATGTAGACCCGCAGCCACCGCCTTCTAGCACCCATATGATAAAAAGGGGTTGGGGCTTGCCATAAGGGCAATAGGGTTGGGAAACTGCTTATAGGATCAACAGCAGTAGCAGTTGTGTTTTCTTTTTTCTGTCGTTATTAGTCAGTGAGGGAGTTCCATTACTAATGACCATGTAATTTTATCATGTATGTTTTATTCTATTCATTGCATTTAGTTGTGGATTACTTTTTAATAGTAAATAAAATTCAATAATCCCGCTCCCTTACAATATGTAAATATGGGATTAGTTTAGACATTCATTGAGAAACTGGTATGTTTTGGTGACTCCTGTGTGTATGCTTTTCAGAATAAAAGTGATGTTGTGGTGAAAGGATCATTATAGTGTGTTTTGTGTCAAGTTAAAGATAGGATAGGGGGTGACCAACTTTTTCCTTCCATTTTTACGGCCTTGTGCCACATTTGTAATTTTTTGCAATGAACTTTGATTTTTCTTTGTGTGCTGAACGTTATTGTGCTGAGTGAATTTTTTTTTTGCCATAGGATCGCCTGTCGGAATTGTACTTTTGGTAGGATCGCTTGGGAGAAAGAATATGATGGCTGAAGACTCGAAACTCGACTTGAATAACATCTCTGTTGAGGCGATCTTGCAAACTATGATTACGAATTATATATATATATATATATATATATATATATATAGAGAGAGAGAGAGAGACACGTATGTATATGTATTTTTAGGAGTGTATATGTGTATACAAGTGTGTATATGCATATATGCCTGTTTTTAGATGTATATATATGTGTGTGTATCTATGTAAATATATATATATATATATATATATATATATGTATGTATGTATATATACAGCCGTATATTTTTTATATATACATATACTTATTTTGTGATATACTAAACATCATCTTTAAAATGAATAAGATGAACTGAAAAAATGAATGAATGGAATACAAGGTCAGGCCTGTTTCATTTTCTATCAAGATAACTCTTTATCTAAACGTGTCAGCTTTTTTCTATGCTTCCTGAAGGAATTGCTGAGACTGATCTTTTAATATCAACGGGTAGTTATCCTAAATTCCAAAGAAATAATCGCATCCGAAAGAGGTAACTATCTTTATTTCTTACTTGCATCCCCCACCGACCCCCCAAAAAGAAAAGCAGTATTCACTGAAGTTTACTAGCGATACCAAAGGATTTCTCTTTATTAGAAACCCATGTGTACCAATGTTGATAATGTCTTTGCAAGCAATTTTAATGCGCTATCTGTGTTAGTTTGTTGTAATTATGTTGTAGTGTTCACCAGAGCATACACGCATTCATTGAACTTCACTCTACCTATTTCTGGTGGGTGTCTAGACTGGGGAAATGCAATAGATAAAGTGGATGTATAGAATTAAAAGAGAATGGTGTTGCTTATATATAGAGAGGCATCGCAGTGTAATATAAACGACACAGGATAAATCTATTATTATGTCTACACATAGATGTTAGGTCAATTTTTTTATTTAGCAATTTATTTTCAATATATTCCAGGATAGATAATATTTATTACAGTCATGACAGTTACCACCTCCTTTATACGCTTAGGATTTTTTTCACAATATCCAGAACGTGTACATATATACAAATATATGTGTTTGTAGGTGCCGGAAAAAAAAAATATATATCTTCTTATTGTAATATATCAAGAAAATTGAAAAAACACAGGTTTAAATGGGTTAAGTGGTGAGTTTATTGGCCGACGCTGCAGTGTTTCGATCTATTAAATAGATCATCTTCAGGGCATAAGATAAGAAATTATATATCACAGAAAGATGAGAAAAAGTGAGTGGTAATCCTTCTTATTCAGTCTGTTTAAAAAAATTTCTGAAGTTTGAAAAAAGGAGACGGTTTTGAAATATGACATCAAATATTCTATTTTAAGGTGTGAGTATGTAACGCTGTTAGTGTGTGTATTGAAGGAAAACATTGTGCATTTTTTAGGTATGTGGTTGTGTGTGTGTGTGTATAAATTTTTTTTTTCTGTAGCGATAAACGACAGAAGTGAAAGCTCAAGGTTGTGTGTGTGTGTGTGTGTGTGTGTGCGTGTGTGTGTGTGTGTGTGTGTGGTAAGAGGTAGGGAGAGGTGTTGTGTATATTGGTAAGAGGGGTATAGGAGAGATGTCATGAAAAGGAATTTTCATGTTTTATTTAAGAGAGGAGATGGAAGTTTGGGTGTGTGGGGGGATTGGGGATTTAAAAATGAAAAGATATTATTTTATTTTATTTATTTTGTTAGAAAGAGTATTGTATTGTTGTTTTATAGTTAGTACTGATTATTTGACGATTAGTATATATTAATATTACAATTACGTATAAGTGAATGAATTATTGTTATTATTATTGTTATTATTAATGTTATTATAGTTTGTATTTTTTATTAAATCTAAATACATTATTATAATTATATATATATAATATACATATATACAATTAATATATATACATATACACACACATATACATATATATACATACATATACACATATATATACACATATACATATATACATATATATATACACACACATACACACACATATACATATATATATATATATTTATTTTATTTTATTTTATTTATTTTTATTTCTATTTTTTTAATTTTATTTAAAAAAAAAAATATTATTGTTATAAAGATAATTGTTGTTATAGTATATTATAATTATTATTTTATTATATTTTTATTGAAATGTTGTTATTGTAATTTATATTATTATAATTATTGTTATTATTAATATTATTATTATAATTATTACTTATATTTTTATGTTGTTGTTATTATTATAGTTATTAGTATTATTGTTATTATAATTTTATTATTATTAAATTATTGTTATTATTATATTTTTTTTATTAATTATTCTGATGATAATTGTGTTTATGCAAATAGTGTTAGTGTGGTTATAATTATGTGGAAATAATTAGGTTAATAAGGATGTATATTTTTGATTATATTTTTATCAGTGGTTATATTTAATTGTGTCAATGGGGAGTGTAAATGTGTTGGGTTTAAGGGGAAATATTTTTATATATAATTATTATCAAACATATATTATTATTGTTGAAAAATCTTGGTTAAATGGGTAAAGTGTGATAATCTGTTTGTGTGTTGAGATCGAATGGAGATTATCATGTTACTAAATGTGATCAAAGGTAAATTGTTGGTGTCATTCAGTAATAAATGGGGAGAGTTAATATGTAGAAATTAAATGAGATATTGTCAGATGTAGGGAATTTTATAATTCTTGAGGACAACCTTGGACAGGTAAGGTGATAGAAGGAAAAATCCGGGTCTCTGTTTGATTGTATTGAAAATGGAGATGGCGCTGGATTCTACAATTTTTCTTTCTTTTTTGTTGTGAATTCTGATTAACAACTTGGATTCTTTAAAATTGAAAGAATGGTTAGTTTCTGAGATGTGTTTTGTGAGTGCGTTGTTCATTTGACCATTTCTGATATCTCTCTTGTGTTCTCGGATTCGTTGGTCAATGTGTCTAGATGTCTCTCCTATGTATTGTTTGTCGCAATCCAAACATTGAATGGTGTACACACCTGCACTGGACCTTGTGTGAGTGTTGTTTTTGGTTATTAATAATATTTTTTATGTTTTGGAGGAATTTGTTACCGTTTTATTCTAAATTATTAAGGTTTTTTTCAATAATAGCTGTGGCTGAGTTGTTGGGGAGAATGATGTATCTGTTTATGTAGTTGTGGTTGGGGTATTGTTTGTTGGATTGGAGGGAGGTGTTTGCGGTTATGGATTTTGATGGCTTTTTTCTGGCACGTTGGATGAAAGGTTGAGGGTATTGTAGTTGAGTAAAAAGATTTTTCTATGTGTTTGAATTCTTCGTCCAAAAATTTCTGGGTACAGATTCTAAGGGCTCTAAGGTAGAAACCTATAACCAAACCACTTTTGATTTTGGTAATATGATGTGAATAGAAGTGGATATGATCATTCTTATTGGTGGGTTTGTGGTATACTTTGAAATCTAAGTGGTTGTTGTTATTTATTAGTAATACGTCTAAGAAAGGTAAGGTATTTTTGTGTTCTAATTCGTGTGTGAAATTGATAGTTGGTTCGACATTATTTAAACGGTTTATTATTTGTGATATGTTGTGATTAAGTGGATATATAAATAGAATGTCGTCGATGTAACGGAAGTAATGAGAGTCTGTGGGTAAAATGTATGTGAAAGGACCAGATTCTAAGAATTCAAGAAAAAGACATGCAAGTCATATTTCAAAACCGTCTCCTTTTTTCAAACTTCAGAAAATTTTTTAAACAGACTGAATAAGAAGGATTACCACTCACTTTTTCTCATCTTTCTGTGATATATAATTTCTTATCTTATGCCCTGAAGATGATCTATTTAATAGATCGAAACACTGCAGCGTCGGCCAATAAACTCACCACTTAACCCATTTAAACCTGTGTTTTTTCAATTTTCTTGATATATTACATACCGTCGGATTTATTTCCTCTCTTCACATATCTTCTTATTATAATGGAGATTATGTGTCGGTTTGTCTGTAACCGAAACTATATCACTGCTCAAGTCAGTATCCAATTTGTTATTATACATCACATTCTCCATGAATCATTTTTATCCAAGCCTCAATTATTAATAAAATTGTTTTTCATTATTAATACTGCTGGCCATATCTACGTCCTAATAACATGCAATTGTATTTATATATACAACAAAATAGCGGTTTACAGTGTGAACGGCAAGCCTAATTTGCATATTGATATTTAAAATTTGATTTTAATAAATATGTGCTTAGTATTATTGATTTCTAATTATTTGATTTTATCTTAATGAATATGAGCAAAAATCTCGGAGATAAATCTTAAAAGAAATCAATTAACAAGAAGAAATAACTGTAATTTAATTCTTTACTTCCTAATTTAACATAATAGTTGAATTAGAAAAAATTAGCAAGGAAAGACGGAGGTGATGGAAGAGGAAGTTACAGCTGTTATATTTTTCGATTATACCCCTCTCTATTTCAAATCATTTTATCTGCATTCTTATTTAGTTTCTTTAGACTTTCTAAGTTAATATAATATTTCATGACATTAATACTTGCACTCGGAGGGTGCATATATTTGCTAGTATATATAATGTGTGTTTCTGTTTTTCTATGTATGTATGTATGTATGTATATACTCACAAGATTATTCCTTTTCGGCATAAATATTCTAAAGATACCCGTCTATGCAATGTATGATTTGACATCTATTGAAGTTAAGACTCACCAGCAGTCAATTTTATGAGATAAATCTTTTTTTTCATTCAAAGAAGATCACGATCAAAGTTCTAGGCATTTTCCTTTTGGTTTTTTGACATGATTTTTTGTCAATTCATAATGACACACACACATGATAGCTCGATACTCATATGCCTTAGCGTACCCCTAATCTCTCTCTCTCTCTCTGTTTGTCTCTCTCTCTCTCTCTCTCTCTCTGTTTGTCTCTCTCTCTCTCTCTCTCTCTCTCTCTATGTCTCTCTCTCTCTCTCTCTCTATATATATATATATATGTATGTATGTATGTATGTATACTTTTAGGGGCCGGGTTAGCTCAGTCAGTAGAGCGTTCGGCTAGAAACCACAAGGTTCCGAGTTCGATACCGGTCCTCGGCAAATCAGCGTATGAGTAGCACAGGGATCTGTGCGGTAAAGTAAGGAGCTGATGGTAGGTGTGGTGCTCCACCTCAAACGCCAAAACAATCGCCTTCGTCTAGCACTATTGAAAAGGGGATAGACTCCCTCACTGACTGGCTGATACCGACTTTAGGCCGCCCCGACGACTTTACTTAATTTTACTTATATATACCCCCCCCCTCTCTCTCTCCCGATAGTTCAGCTTTTTTTCATTTATTAAGATCGAATATTGATGCAATTTGCTTTATAATCAAATGTAACATTCTAACCTACCTAGGGTTTTACGAAATTGTTCTTTTCTTAGGTGTTTGTGATTTCAACCTAATTATATAATTATCTTCAAAACAAATGTTTATTTTATTTTGCTTCATTTCCAGCGTCTAAATATTTTCTGTCCTCTTGCCGTTTTTAGGACAAAATTGCATCTTTGAAATATTGTTTTATGAATTATCATTGAATAATATAATTTGAATCGAATAAATGGGAGGTCCTGGTAGAAATACAATCTCGGCTTCCATGGTTTTCGAAAATCATTTTTTATAATTAATTTATTTCACAATTTCTTCACAAAGAAAAATCATTTGTTCTAAATAATGGAAAGAAAATGTATTTCATATCCACATTTTATCGAAATGGTAATTACATAAAATGTGATAAATTTATAATTTATTTACCTTTTGCTTATTTTCAGTTACATATCATTTCTTGTCAAATGAGTGTATGGTTGCTAATTAACTAATATACAAGCACATACATATGTACCTGTACGGCCACCTGCCACATATCACCCAACCATCCGAGTAAGACGGACATGACACGCAGGACACTTCTAGAGAAGCAAGGACGAACTCATAAGTGACGTCATCCTGTGGAAGCCAGCACATGGGCACGCCAGTGTGGGCCGACCAACAAAGACGTACGTTGACCTGCTCTGTGCGGATACAGGATGCTACATAGAGGACTTCCCGAGAATGATGAGTTATAGGGACGGATGGAGAGAGATTGACATGGATATCCTTGCTAACAGCGCGACATGATATATATATATATATATATATATATATATATATATATATATATATGCTTGAGTGTTTTTGTTCACATTTATATGGTATCACGTATTCCTGTCTAATACAAATACACTGTACAGTTGCATAAGTTCACGCACTTCTATCCATTATTAGATTTTTAGACGCATATACTTGACCCATAACTGGCACCTTAAGCACTGCCACTTCGGGTCAGAGTGGTCCTGTGAGTAATGACAATAAATGTGTACTCCATTCTGTCCAATGTTCCACAACTCGAAACAAACTACCGGATGCATTTTAATGTCATCTATATATAATGGAGATAGACTGCATTTTTGTCTGAAGCCGAAACTCCGTCACGGCTGACGTCAGACATTCCAAACATAACTCTAGCGTTTATCAATGAGAACCTAATTTATAATCAATTTATGTTACACTTAATATTAAAGGAACAAATTGCTTTATATACAAGTATTAAGATGCGTTTGTAATATTTGCTGGTTTGTAATATTTGCATAGCCAATTTTCAACGAATCTTTTAATAAATGCATGTTTAGTTCTAAACAGTTTCTAATTGATATTTTAATTTTTATTTGTATTTATAATTATTTCATGTATAAAGTTTTGCGAGAAATTAATTTAAAAATAAAGATACAGCCACTAATTTCAATCTTACCTTAAATTATTAGTTATGGTCTTTTGTCCGTGACTACTCCCGTTTTCGTTGCGGTAAAAAAAAATATTTTTTAAAGTTTTAATAGAGTTAATTTTTAATGAAAAAATTTATAGATAAAATTTATTTTTAATTTTTGCGGCACCTTCACAAATATAACAAGTATTTTTTATTTCAAATTATTTTATTTCTATTAGGAATTTTTTAAATTTATAGAAATTTATAGATAAAATTTATTTTAATTTTCGCGGCACCTTCACAAATATAACAATTATTTTTATTTCAAATTTTATTATTCCTATTAGGAATTTTAAAAAAATGTTTACATTTATTTTTAATTCAAAATTTGTTTACGGTTATTCCATATTACTAATATTAAAATTAAAATAACAACCAGTTCTGAGCGATGCTTTTCCGCTAAATATGATGACCCTGATTTATTTAGAAATTAAGAAATATCTTTTAATTTTAATTTGTCATAAATTCCCTTACAGAAACAGACGACAAAAAACAACAACAAAAAAAAATGATTTTACGTGTTTTTTTTTTTTTAACACTTAGCGCTTCTTTCTTAAACTAAAAATTAATCTTTATTTTTTATCATAATTGACGCAATACTTTTAAAATTCATTATTCAACAATGTTTAACCGAAGTTTGGTTTGTATAAACAAAAGCGGTGATAAAAAAAAAAGTCCCCTACCTAATCGATTTAGGTAGGGGACTTTTTAAATACAATAACATGATACAAACACCATGAAAAAATTTATAGATAAAATTTATTTTTAATTTTCGCGGCACCTTCACAAATATAACAAGTATTTTTTATTTCAAATTTTATTATTCCTATTAGGAATTAAAAAAAGATGTTTACTTTTATTTTTAATTCAAAATTTGTTTACGGTTATTTCATATTACTAATGTTATTTTTCATCATTTATTTAAATTAATTGTAGCGAGAAATTAATAGTATTTTGTTCAATGCTTAAACAATGTTTAAACAATACACATTCATCAATAAGAGGATTACTATTCTGTATTAGATGATTGAAAATAGCATTTTACTTCGAGTTTATATAAATTTTGTTTTGTTTTTAAAAATTAAATAAATAAAATTATTCGTCGGATCTGAAACCCCCCATCTAAAATTTTTTAAATCTTTTTTTTTTTCTTCAATGGATTATTATCGATTACACACCAATCTATCAGATTGTAAAAAAAAAATTCAAAAAAGTTATTTATTTTTCGAGTTTTCAGGGGTGCTCAGTTCCCCGTATAAGTTTATTGTAAATCGATCCCCCATATCGGAACCGCTAAAAAATTTTTTTTTTTTTCCTTCAATGGATTGTTATCGATTACACACCAATCTATCAGATTGTAAAAAAAAAAAAAGCGCCTGATTCAAAAATAAAGAACTTTTTTGTTCTTTAATTTTTGAGTTTTCAGGGGTGCTCATTTCCCCGTATAAGTTTATAGTAAATCGCTCCCCCTATATTGGAACCGCTCTACCTTAACAGTTGGGCTGAATTTACACAAAGGTGTCAAAATTAAGGTGACATTGAAAAAAACAGAACCCACAAATTTTGTAATAAAACTGTTAATTGTAACTAGGGGGGTTTAGCGTTAGGATTTGAGGTTAGAGTTGGTGTTGGGTTTTAAGGTGAGTTTAATGGGAAAATAAATAAATAATTTGGGTTCTGTTTTTTCTGGGCCACCCTAACTTTGACACGTTTGCACCAGTTTCCTTTCGAGCGGTTCTGATATGGGGCAGCGATTTACTATAAACTTATATGTCGGCATGAGCACCCCTGAAAACTCAAAAAATAAAGAACATTTAAGAATTTTTTTAAAAACCTGATAGATTGGTGTGTAATCGATAATAATCCATTGAAGGAAAACAATAAAATAAATAAATGAATAAATTTTGTAGCGGTTCTGATATGGGGGATCGATTTACAATAAACTTATACGGGGAACTGAGCACCGCGGAAAATAAATAATTTTTTTGAATTTTTGTTCTTTTACAATCTGATAGATTGGTGTGCAATTGATAATAATCCATTAAAAGAAAGAAAAAAAAAATTAAAAACAAAAATTTTAGATTTGGGGTTTCCAGATGCTCAGATCTGCCAATTATTCAATTTAATGCTTACTTTAATGGATATAAAATTTATTAAATCTCTAAGAAAATGAATTAAGAGTGTAACAACATATATTA
Organism: Doryteuthis pealeii; assembly: GCA_023376005.1. Classification (NCBI taxonomy): domain Eukaryota; kingdom Metazoa; phylum Mollusca; class Cephalopoda; order Myopsida; family Loliginidae; genus Doryteuthis; species Doryteuthis pealeii. The sequence goes on from CM042144.1 coordinate 95,470,748, forward strand.
TATTCATTAATTTATTGTACAAACATTTTTACATAAACTAGCAAAAAATGCCATCTGGGCGGTTATAAAAATTAATTTTTGAAAGATAGTCTGAGTTAAAATTTCCATATAAGAGGGTTTGTATTATCGGTAAAATCATCAAATTTATTAAAGGAGTAAAGAAAAAATGAAACCATTTGAAATGGAAACTTACTTCTGTCCCCCTCAAATCAAAATGTTGCATGCATCTATTGATTATTAATTAAATAATATTTTATCAATGACAGTGTTTTGATGTAAGCAGTGACGTAGTTTTAGTTACAGACAAATTGATACTGAATCTATTATCAAAAGATTTTATTTATTGAAAAAACTTTTTACAAAATTCATATTTTTACATAAGTGTACCAAACAAAATTTAGTTGAAAATAAATCTATAAATTAGATATTTTTATTTACTCCAATTAAAAAAAAATTAATATTAAATATTATTTAGCATTTAAAAATTGATTTAAGGGTATTTGCCTGCTCATCCCACTTATGAGGAAGTATCATTACTCTATTTTATTTTATGTAATATTTATTTACACTAAAACTAAATGTTTGTTAAATGTAAAATAAATAAAGTGAATGTTTATTTTTTTTAATTCAAAATTTTTAGAAATAATCAAAGCAATAAAAAATCATTTTGTATAGTTTATTGTTTTATTCATTGATAAACCAAATTTAATTTTATTATTGAATATTATTTCAGGAAAAACTTTGGTGTAGAAAGTTAACTTTCCTAATTTCTATTTCAAATTGTTTTTTTTTACTCCTTTAATGAATTTGATGATTTTAATTACTAAAATCATTAAATGTTGAATGTCCTTTTAAAGTTTTTGGCATATTTTGGCATTGTTGTTTTTATTACTTTATTTGATTTATTAATTTTACAGCAACATAGTTTTAGTTACAGACAAATTGATACTGAATCTCTTATCAAAAGATTTTATTTATTGAAGAAAATTTTTAAGAATTTATATTTTACAGAATTTTACCAAATAAAATTTAGTTGAAAATAAATCTACAAATTAGATATTTTTATTTACTCCGATTAAAAAAAATTAATATTAAATATTATTTAGCATTTAAAAATTGATTTAAGTATCATTACTCTATTTATTTTATGTAATATTTATTTACACTAAAACTAAATGTTTGTTAAATGTAAAATAAATAAGGTGAATGTTTGTTTTTTTTTTTCAACATTTTTAGAAATAATCAAAACAATAAAAAATCATTTTGTATAGTTGATTGTTTTATTCATTGATAAACCAAATTTAATTTTATCATTAAATATTATTTCAGGATAAACTTTGGTGTAGAAAGTTAACTTTCCTAATTTCTATTTCAAATTGTTTATTTTTTACTCCTTTAATGAATTTGATGATTTTAATTACTAAAATCATTAAATGTTGAATGTCTTTTTAAGTTTTTGGCATATTTTGGCATTGTTGTTTTTTATTACTTTATTTGATTTATTAATTTTACAGCAACATAGTTTTTTACAGACAAATTGATACTGAATCTCTCATCAAAAGATTTTATTTATTGAAGAAAATTTTTAAGAATTTATATTTTACAGAATTTTACCAAATAAAATTTAGTTGAAAATAAATCTACAAATTAGATATTTTTATTTACTCCGATTAAAAAAAAATTAATATTAAATATTATTTAGCATTTAAAAATTGATTTAAGTATCATTACTCTATTTTATTTATGTAATATTTATTTACACTAAAACTAAATGTTTGTTAAATGTAAAATAAATAAGGTGAATGTTTGTTTTTTTTTATTTCAACATTTTAGAAATAATCAAAACAATAAAAAATCATTTTGTATAGTTGATTGTTTTATTCATTGATAAACCAAATTTAATTTTATCATTAAATATTATTTCAGGATAAACTTTGGTGTAGAAAGTTAACTTTCCTAATTTCTATTTCAAATTGTTTATTTTTTACTCCTTTAATGAATTTGATGATTTTAATTACTAAAATCATTAAATGTTGAATGTCTTTTTAAGTTTTTGGCATATTTTGGCATTGTTGTTTTTTATTACTTTATTTGATTTATTAATTTTACAGCAACATAGTTTTACTTACAGACAAATTGATACTGAATCTCTCATCAAAAGATTTTATTTATTGAAGAAAATTTTTAAGAATTTATATTTTACAGAATTTACCAAATAAAATTTAGTTGAAAATAAATCTACAAATTAGATATTTTTATTTACTCCGATTAAAAAAAAAATTAATATTAAATATTATTTAGCATTTAAAAATTGATTTAAGTATCATTACTCTATTTTATTTTATGTAATATTTATTTACACTAAAACTAAATGTTTTTTAAATGTAAAATAAACAAGGTGAATGTTTATTTTTTTTTTTTATTTCAAAATTTTTAGAAATAATCAAAACAATAAAAAATCATTTTGTATAGTTGATTGTTTTATTCATTGATAAATCAAATTTAATTTTATCATTAAATATTATTTCAGGAAAAACTTTGGTGTAGAAAGTTAACTTTCCTAATTTCTATTTCAAATTGTTTATTTTTTACTCCTTTAATGAATTCAATGATTTTAATTACTAAAATCATTAAATGTTGAATGTCCTTTTAAAGTTTTTGGTATATTTTGGCATTGTTGTTTTTTATTACTTTATTTGATTTATTAATTTTACAGCAACATAGTTTTACTTACAAATTGATACTGAATCTCTTATCAAAAGATTTTATTTATTGAAGAACATTTTTAAAGAATTTATCTTTTTACAGAATTTTACCAAATAAAATTTAGTTGAAAATAAATCTATAAATTAGATATTTTTATTTACTCCGATTAAAAAAAAATTAATATTAGGTATTATTTAGCATTTAAATATTGATTTAAGTATCATTACTCTATTTTATTTTATAATATTTATTTACACTAAAACTAAATGTTTGTTAAATGTAAAATAAATAAGGTGAATATTTATTGTTTTATTTCAAAGATTTTAGAAATAATCAAAACAATAAAAAATCATTTTGTTTAGTTGATTGTTTTATTCATTGATAAATCAAATTTAATTTTATCATTAAATATTATTTCAGGAAAAACTTTGGTGTAGAAAGTTAACTTTCCTAATTTCTATTTCAAATTGTTTATTTTTTACTCCTTTAATGAATTCAATGATTTTAATTAATAAAATCATTAAATGTTGAATGTCCTTTTAAAGTTTTTGGCATATTTTGGCATTGTTGTTTTTTATTACTTTATTTGATTTATTAATTTTATAGCAACATAGTTTTAGTTACAGACAAATTGATACTGAATCTCTTATCAAAAGATTTTATTTATTGAAGAAAATTTTTAAGAATTTATATTTTACAGAATTTTACCAAATAAAATTTAGTTGAAAATAAATCTACAAATTAGATATTTTTATTTACTCCGATTAAAAAAAAATTAATATTAAATTTATTTAGCATTTAAAAATTGATTTAAGTATCATTACTCTATTTTATTTTATGTAATATTTATTTATACTAAAACTAAATGTTTGTTAAATGTAAAATAAACAAGGTGAATGTTTTTTTTTGTTTTTTTATTTCAAAATTTTTAGAAATAATCAAAACAATAAAAAATCATTTTCAAATTGTTTATTTTTTACTCCTTTAATGAATTTGATGATTTTAATTACTAAAATCATTAAATGTTGAATATCCTTTTAAAGTTTTTGGCATATTTTGGCATTGTTGTTTTTTATTACTTCAATTCATTTATTAATTTTACTTAGATACTACCCCTCTGACATTGAATTTTAAATCCCACTCGGCTCAGGCTATATTTTTCAAAATTTTATTTTTACACCGCCCGAAGGGCGGTTTTGTTATGCTAGTACATATAACGGAGATAAGATAGAATGTTGTGCTAATGTCCCCATGACAACACCTAACGTGAAATTTGATATTATGATCTCTTGACTTCTACTGGAACCAAAATCCGACCTATGTCATCATCTGAAAATGCGTGGATGTATCAATCATAGAATAGGACACAGTTATATAACTATATTTACAGTTTGGTATAAACAGATGGAGGAGACAATATAACAATAAAAGGAAGGCCGTAGATTTTTTATGAAGTTTCGTAAGTTATTTTCAAATGGTTATGTGATATTAAGTATTCCTGTGTAATACGAACATATTTATTTGACACATGAATGGAACCCTAACATATTCTACCATTCAGAACTGGCAATTAAGGGATGCATTACACTCGCCAGAGCTCCAGAAACAGATCCCCATCCTCAGACGCAGTTTTATATCGTACGTAGGATAAATTGACCTAAATAGCCTTTTTGGTTTGGTTTGGTTTGGTTTTACGGCATATCAACCTCAGTGGGTCATTTAATGCCGATAAAGTTTTGAAATAAATCAATTCTTAATGGATAATACAATTTTTTTATAAATACATTTTTCTATTTAACCCATAGATGGGACCCTAACAGGTACTACCACTCGGGGTCAGAGTGTACCAAGGATCAATGGTGATGAAGGGGTGATCCACATTCCCCAAACCTCCAAAACTGGAACCTCACCATCAGATAGAGTTTAACGTCATTCCCAGGACATGTAGACCCTCAGTCACCGCCTTCTAGCACCCATATGATAAAAAGTAAATAGCCTTGATTAACATTGTAAAATAAGTCTGGAGTTTCCATTCAACTGATATTCGTAAAAAAAATTCAGGACTTTCGGAAAAACACACATACAAACTTAAAAAAACTTCGATATATTTATATAAATGTGATTTCTCATCGCTAAAATGATGATAATCATCGAGACGAATAAATGTAACGGTTTTTCATGTTTGAAAGGATGTTTATAACACTCCCGAAAAAGTGAAAGTGCTTTCCGATAAAGAACACCTGACTCTAATGGGCAAGATCCTAGATAATCTTTTGAGGATATTTTTTTGTATTGAGTTGGATAGATTTAGAAATTAAAAAAAAACGTACCTGTTGTTAAAGGCCTGCTGTGAAGACAGCATTCTTTTCATGCACGTCTAACAATGGTGATCGAGGACAATGTTGATTCAGAACGAACAATTTACTGATGACACTCGAAGTTCCAATCAATATAATCAATAATAGAGAAACAGACAAGCGTCTCCGTAGTGAGCTTTCCTTTTAGAATAGACTTTTTTGTGGGGGATGCATTGCATTTTTAGAGACAAAAAATAGAAGAAGAAAAGAAAAAATATAGAGTAAATAGTGATAGAACGAAGATGAAATGAAAGTAGGAAAAGGCAGCAGAAAGCGGCAGAGGATTTGGTTTGGATGTGGCGTGGATGGTATAAAAGAGAAAGTAGGACGAAGGCGAAAATAAAGTGAGTATGAGGACGGAAATGAGAGTGAGAAATAAGAGAGAGAGAGAGAGAGAGAGAAAGAGAGAGAGAGAGAGAGAGAGAGAAGTGGTGGGAGAAAAGGAGTGAAATAGTGAGATGTAGGAAGGTGGGAAAAGAGAGAAAAAGAATGTGAACGGGAAAGAGAACGGGAACGATAAAACGAAGGAAGATAAGAAAAAGAGCGCGAGAAGAAAGAGAACGAGAGGAAATATAAAGGGTTAAGGAGCGATCAAGTAAAATAATGAAAGATCTAGGGAAAAGTAAGAGAGAAAGAGGAAACTAAATCGAATGAAATCATCAACCAAGAACTCGGTGTGTGTGTGTGTGTGAAAGAGAGAGAGGGGGAGAAACACACACAGAGAGAGAGAGAGAGAGAGAGAGAGAGAGAGAGAGAGAGAGAGAGAGAGAGAGAGAGAGAGAGAGAGAGAGAGGTAATATTTCATAGGATTGAAAATAGAATAAACGTAAATAAGAGGCATCTTTATACCTATTAATATTTTAGTTTTCTCACTGTGACACTACCAAATAACGATATGCTTCGTTTGTTTCATTTGTTCACTACATCTCAATTGCTTATGTGTTATTCATTACCGAAATTAGATTCATTTGTAAATGGGTGATGATAATCATAACTTTTCAACGTTACAATTCAATTATATTTTTAAAATTGTATTTTTATTTATTTGAATTGTATATACTATTCCTATTTAGTACAAATAATTATACACAGTTATATGGTTTTTTAAATTCCTATATTAATAAATTTTAAACACATCTATTTGACCCAAAAGATTCTCCAGATTCGGGACAGAGCTTCAAAATTTGATGTCGTACCCAGGACAAAAGTGTTACTAAAAGCAGAAAATACGCGGAGCTTATGTTCTAATGTCAAAACATGTAGACTGAGAAATTCAAAATTATGATTTCGTAAGTTCCAAATGGAATTGATCTCCGAACTGCAACACCGGTTGGAAATGCTTAACTAACTCAATCACAGCGCAGGACACAATTATATAACTATATTTACAAGTCTGTACAAATAGAGAAACTAAGGAGACAGTATAACAATGAAAAGAAGGCGGTAAGTCGCTGAGACGATTATGTCTATTGTTTATAAAGAAACACAAATACTGTGATGATTGTCTTGTGTTGGGTACAACCGGTGGCTTCACAATAGTCTCCTAAATATTTTTTTCTGACTCTGGATGGATATAGCAATCGTGAGATTTGAGGACACTTGTCTGGACAAGAGAAAATCTTAAAATGTTAATCCTAACTCCGTGTCTTTGGGTCATTAATTATGTACCGTGTGACACCCATCTCAATGCTTGATCCGTCGGTGGGTGAATGAGTGTCTCTCCCTAACACAATACATAGGGTCTGAATTCCTGTACATTGTTTTAATTCAAATTTCAGTCCACATGCGCCTAACGATATCAAGGCCCTTTCCAGGCCATCATGTCACATAACACTGAGGTTACTATCTAAGTCCATCATATTCCAGCAGAAACCCGAGAAGTAAGAATGCCTATATACTATTGATTTTTAGTAAGGCCAGAAGCATAAGATGGGAGACTTTTTGGAAACAGTAGAAGCGAAGAAAATTATTAACATTAGAGACAAGAAAAAGTTGAAAATCTAAATTCAAGTAAAAGCGGAAGAGGTGATAAAAGCCGGAAACAATAAAGGTAAGAAAGGCAAATTGATTGATGTAGTAAGGTTATTAGAGGTGAGACTGTGGAGAAAAGAAAGCGGAACTGCTAGGGGTAACAGCGAATATATGAAACTGGAGTAATCAAGAGAAGGCTAAAAGATATGAGAGAAATTACAAAAAAGGCGAGGATACGTTGAGAGGAAAATAGAAATTCAACCGTGTGGATCGATTGATTTTAACTGTGCCAACCGGTCTAGGGTTAATCTATGTCTAGAGATTAGATGATCGCATTCCTTGTACAGTTATATTTACTTTTTTGTGTCATTGTTTCTGAAGTTATATTATATCAAGTATTTATATATAATACAACGGATTTGCACACAATTGCACGGCTTCAGGTATCACTATCTAATACTAATAGGTATGTTTCAAGTAATTATTTCTATTTAATGATCATTTGTCTGAAAACAGTTATATGGTTCTAAGTAACTTATTGTAATCCTGAGTAAATAATTATCGTAACTATTCTTAACACACACACAGACACACACACACACACACACACACAGACATATATATATATATATATATATATATATATATATATATATATATATATATATATATATATATATACTGATTTTATATTCTTTTATTTTATATTCTTTTGAATCAGTGTTAATTAATCAGATTTCACAAGGAAATAGAATATCATTTTGAAATGTTAGTCCCAAAAGATTGAAATTACTCACACTCAGGCTCTTAAAGACGTATGCAAGAAAAATATATTAATACAAAGTTTTTGAGCTCATAAGTAGATGTACAGATATACTTTCGTGACATTACGTCCAGATAGACGAGCAGGTCCACCACGAGAATCAAGTGGCCCATCCGCGAGATGGATGTGGATTGTCTATACAATATATGCTAGAAATCTCAGTTATTTGTCCTATTGAGATTAGCCATTTCAGTAAAAATATGATTTTTCATATTTTTCTGAGACCAAATAGATATTTCCTATATATCACCCTTCCGATGGCAAGTGTGTGTGTTTTATCAAGAGAAACTACTCTAGAAAACTTCAAAGTCTGATGCACAACTAGTATGTGAAACACAACCACTTTTTATTGTAATTCTGTCATTTAATTGCACATGTTAGTTTTCGTAAACAAATTTCATCCTAAATTCCCCCTTAACACCAACCATAATTCACGGTTTAGGCAATACAGACAATCTCCCTGAATATTATTTCACAATAAGTTTACTGAACTTTTAATGAACATACATTGAGAATTAAATTAATTCAAATAGTTAACTAGTAAATTTTATTAATACTGAACATTATCATTATCGATATATTATTCTTCCATCCTGACATTAAAAAGATGGCCAAAAAATTAGAAAGGATCGAACAAAAACTCGTCCAACAAGAAACGTCAGTACAGTTTAACGAAGCACACACACACACACACGCACACACACATATATATATATACATACAGACATATATATATATATATATATATCATACACACAGACATATATATATATATACATATATATATATATATATATATATATATATATATATATATAGCTTCAGGGATTTAATGACAGGTTTATAAATGAATAAATGTGCTGTTTGTTTTTTTTTAACCATCAAAGAATAGTGAACCTAAGTATTCAAATGGACTAATATTCAATAAATATGGCTGTGCAATTAATACTTGTTTAAGGAGATGCATATAGTAACTGTCAGTAGTTAGATTCTGGTTTAGAAAGATAATTAGGACTTGATGTATAAAGATTTTGGAGGTTAATAGATGTTCGTAAGAAATTGGTTTGAATTTTTATTATATTAGGGTGATCTAATTAGTGGTCTTGTAATATTTTAATTAAATCAAGTTTATTAGTTATCTAAAGAAATTGCTGTAGCACTTTTTTAACGGATTGGATAATTCTTACTTTGTAGAGAGTCATTGTTAAATTGATTTATATATTTTTGTATTTGAGTGATGAGAGGTGGGTAGGTGTTGTTGTACTATTATTCCTTGACGTTATTTTAGTTATATATATATATATATATATATATATATATATATATATATATATATATATGTGTGTGTGTGTGTGTGTGTGTGTGTGTGTGTTGACTATATATATATGGAGTGATATTCGTGTTTGTATGAGTGTACTGGTGTGCTTGTACTAGGAGTTGATAATATGACAAATGTATATGCGTTAAAATTGTAAATGGTTTCATGATGTGTCAGAATGTAATGCACAGCGTTATGTGTACGAGATAACTGAAAGGCTGCATAATTTCTTATATACATCTTTTTTATTCGTGAATTATCAGATGTTTAGTGGGTTATATTCTCGAGTGAGATAACACAACCAATACCTCAAACAAAAGAAAGAAATATATTGATATTGACTTGGTTACGGTTAATCTGGTAGTCTCATTTCATTATTGATTTTGGTTAGGAAACTGCTATTGAACTATCGGCTAGAGGTTACCTGATTCAGGTGCTTCTTAAGTCAACAGTTAAGAATAAAGTAACCGCTTATTTCTGTGCTTTCTTTCATTTTGGGTTCCAGTATTTTTACGATGTAAACGGGGTATCATTGAATGTCAATATAGATAGACATAAAATGTTCCAGTAGTTACCCACCCCCAGGTAGCACGCCCTAGTTCATGTAAAATGATTTATGGTTTGGTATATAGTCCAATACCTGAGGTAACTTTTAAGGGGAATCTTGAAACAACGTGGAAAATTCTTCCCCCCGCCAACCCTCCTGGAGAAATTTTGCATTAAAAAGTCTTGGTCTTAGAATTTTGTCTCAAAAGGAGCTGAATATAACGTGTAAATAATATGAAAATATCTATTCATGTTTATTATAAAGTTTTCAATTTAATACGTCTGACTTCAACATTTACACAAATTTCAAATTCTGTTTCATTCATGTGCCTTTCTGTGTGATGTTGAATATGCACTAGTGCTTATAATTATTTAAAACAGACACACAAACGCACTAACACACACACACACAATATATATATATTATATATATATATATATATATATATATATATTATATATATAGGATGTTTGCATCATCATCAATTTCCTTGTACTATGGTTCATTTTAAGAATGCCCCAGAATATCTTACAAGTGGAGTTTTTTTTTATTCCTCTGGTTAGATTTCTGCTGTGGAATTTGGTTTTGAGAAGTTTGTTTGTTCTTCTAAGATACTCCGTTCGATGGTGTACACCTTTAATTTCTCAAGTACTTATAAATCTATTTTTCTCCAATTGTTTTGATGTGTTTGTGATTTGGTAGTTCTAATTCCTCTGTTGTTCCTTTTTGGCACTCTTACATAGATCAACATGCCTAATTTTCTAATCAAAAATTCAATTCTGGCTGTATATTCTTATCTTTTGTATATGGGTTTCTAGTTTATTTTTACTTTTTGCAAATATATTAATATCAACCAGATACATAACATAGTTTATCTTATCCTGAGATTTTGAAAACGTTGTAGCCCCCTGTGCATTGCCTCGGCAAATAATTGAGTGTCATCATTGCTATTACAAATAGAGGTGGTAAGAGTGTGTCTCTTTGGATTTCTTTAGCTTTACTTGGGTTTTTCATTATTATTATTATTATTATTATTATTATTAGTAGTAGTAGTAGTAGTAGTAATAGTTATCAGTACTTTTAAATTGTTGCCATTAGATAGGAATACATGAAACCATATAACTCAAGTCAAACAAATTATTTTAGATAAATAAAGTATATTTTGAAAGAAACTCAAGGAAATTCCGAAAATATATTTATAATTATAATAAATTATTTTCGACTTAATCCAATTTGAGGTGATATGCAGTGAAAGAAAATAGAACAAACCACTGTTTCTAAAAGTTTTTAAAAAGCGGGTGGAATTAATTCACTTGGGAAAGATTGTATGTTGTAATGTCTTTCGAAATAAGATGCTGGCGCTCCTCGGAAAAGGACAGAGTTTCATCATTTGATAATGAGTAATTATTTAGCAATTAGAGAATGTGGATGTTACCTTATTAGTCATTAATGCCTACGCCATTTTTATGGTTAGTGAATAAAATTAATATATATGCCTTTTGGTGGACTGAAGAATACGCCGATAGCCTTGTCCGACACGACCGGTAATCTAATGAATATAACAGAATTAACATCTATATATCATAAGTGTCTATATAGTTTCTTTTTTGGAAGCAATGCTCAACCATGTCCAAGAAAACTATCTAGTAGTTATTTACTAGCTTAACTAAATTTGACACAAGGCCAGCATTAAGAAGCAACCAGCAAGAATCTAAACCGCTTCCGACAGTGTACTCCCCTAGAATGCAAACCATTATAAAAGCCGACTTAGAATGACCGTATCGCTTGTAAAGATGTAACCTCCGACCGCTAAAAAGAAGGTCTCCTGGTTATAATATTAAATTGCAACTGTTAGTGTCGATCCAGTTCTGGAGTTATGTTGAATGTAAAGTAATGTTTCGTTGCCTTTACTCCTGCGTACACTGACTCAGAATGGTATTACATGTTAGGGTTTTATCTATGGGTTGAATAGATATTTTTGAGACAAAGTATTAAACAGCTTTAAATGAGAGTCTTGATATATTTTTGTGTCGTATAAAATTGGTCATAATTTTAAAACTGACTTCGACACGGAATAACCCAACAATAATGGACATGCAGTAAAGTCAACCAAAAACCAACCAACAAACTGTGTGTGTGCGTGTTTAAGTAAATGTTTATATTCATTGTTAAAAGATGATGACTCTGGGATGAAATTAGATTTTAATCTTAATGTTTTTTTTATTTGATTTGAATTTTTGGTTTGATTCCAAAGCAGAGAGTTGAGGAATTTTAAAACCTCTCAATTTTTCAAACTTATATATAATAAATTGTTCACAATGTAAAACATTACACATCTTTTTAAAAGTTTGCATTAAAATTGTTATTATTAATACATCATTATTACTTTTATTCCCTCTAATTTTTGCTTTTTATCGCAAGACTATATGCAATTGATTTGTTCCCTAGATTGTGGTACCTGAGAAATATTTCAAAGTCAACAGTCTTGACCTATGAGCTTCATTATTACAAATATTGTAATTATTTTTTACTTCAGTTTATGGTGCTTTTTTAAAAATCAAAACACATGTACTTCACTATTGCAATTATTTTAAAGCTATTATACTTGAATTAATTTAGCTTTTTTCAACATATATGTGCCATGTGAGTGCCCCTCTCTCAAAAATGATAATTTAATTCATCATATTTACTGAACTCACCGAAGAATTTAAACATAAATTATGAATAGGAAATATTTTCCTGTCTTTTCATGAAATGATTTTCCAGTTGTGTTCAGAAAGCTCTGCGCAAATTGACAGTTATCCTGGTGAGATTCTGCGTGGGTTTAGGGTAAATTTATGATTGATTAAAAATAAAACAAATGTTGAAGGATGAGGGAATTTCTACCAACAGATACCCAGGGTTTATTTCCTGATGAGAAGATGAATTACAAATATACCCATATGTCGGGGGGTTGCTGTGAAACAAGTTTGTAAAGACGAGTAATCTAATGAGGATCGAACTCGCAATTCAGTGGAAATGGAACCGTGAGACTAGCTTGTCAAGTATTACATCACAATAGGGCAGCCAATGATAAGTTGTAGTATGATGAAGTTGAATGAATGAATTAATCTATTTATTAAACAGTAAGAAGAAACGGCAAAAGTTAAACCACGAGGTCACACTTGAAGATTTTTGAAGAAGCAATTGGTCAATGACCAGCTACAACTTGAATTACTGGACAAAACGAAACAACACCTCTAATTTGGCAGTGAGCTACAATTTTTTTCAAAATGTACATCTTATTCGGATCGATGTAAAAATACCACTTCAGATCTTCCTGTTTTTTGAGACCGATCCAGAAGGAAGTTGTAACACCCGCAATAAAATGAGTGTTTTTTTTTGTGTGACATGTCTGACATTTCTTCGTGATATGAGTAAATTTCCCTCGTCGTAATCCCGACTTGGTCTCTTCATCTCCGCCAACTTTCTTCGAGATGCCCGAGTAGGGAGACAATATAAAATGGGCATATCCATTGACGGTCACATAACAATCCGATAAATTATTAATCATCTTGTCTTATCTCCTTATCTTTGCACCATAAAGATATTCACTAATATCTCATTTCTTTGAATTTTAAAACGTACTCTATTTACATTTGGCCATGGGTTTTGTCCCTCCATCTACATAAAGTAAGCCTTTTTTCGATTTTTATCTTATTTGTTTGTTTATAGTGTTGAATAGTTGTCTACTTAGATTCCCTGTTATCGGGTTCTATTTCTTACTCGTATCAACTGGGGTATCTGCTTATACCCGCCGTCCCAAGTTCTCTGAGGATATTCCTTCATCAGGGTTGTCTCTCTATGTTTCCATCTTTGTTCTTCAAATCAAGAACATGGACACATGTTTTATGTACACTTTTTTTTTCATTTCCCCGATGCCATCATAACTCGTGAGTGAGGGGATCAGCACAGAGTCGAAACACCATCTGCCAACACCGGGCACTAGCTCGACTCTAAGGAACTAATTCTTACTTTTGCAGGCTCATCCAATCACATGACTCTTAAAGCCAATCGGAGTCCAGTTTCTGGTGAACATAGGTTAAATACTACTGTCAAAAACACTATGAATTTGCTTCTGTTTTTTTCTTCAGAGATACCATTATTATCTAACTATAATTCCTTACAAAGGTGATTTTATGTATCAATACAGCCATATGTGCATATGTTATCTATTGGGACACGTTGGAGTATTCTTTTAGTACATATTGTATGTATATAATGTATTCATTAAATGTTTCTGTGCAAATTAATCTATCTTCTGTTTCTTCCATTTATTCAGTGTTAGTTTATCATTGATTGTACTAATGCAAATAGTGGAACTTAGTGGGCGGAACTCAACTAAATATCCTTAGCACCGACCAACCACAAACTTGCAACACTATACCGTACTGAACAGGTTCAAGTGTGTTTTACTTCGGTGATCTAGCCGCTATTTTTCCGCTTGACCTGTCGATAGTGAAACACACCACCAAGTAATATATATATATAATTTAAACGTCATTAAAGATGTGCTAACGAGAGGTGTAGCTGTAGCCTGTGGCTTGCATATCGGAAACGGTATGTGTCTCCCCCTTTGAGAGCTGATATCTATATGAGCTGACGTATTGGAAAGTATGTGATTAAGTAAATTCTATGTAATGTTAAGTTTTACATTTATTCAACCCGATAAATATGCCTCGCAGAATGTAGCTATTTTCATTTGGAGTGAGTACAAGGACGTTTATTCGTAAGAATTTGTTCGAAAAATTCACGCTGGAATTCTTTGATTGCAGAAGCGAGCACCTTGTACTATGAACAAACGAAATAATTCAGCAACAGTAAATTCATAGGAAAGCCGATCAGAAAACAAAGAGCTACGAGCTACGAGTGTATATACAATATTGATTATACATGCAATCAAATGTCGATCACTGACAATTATTTTGAATAAAAAAATAATTTTCCGCTAGAAAGAATGAAACAGAATTTTGTTATTTTAGGATTATACAATCAACCGAATCAATACACTAGCATATATATATATATATATATATATATATATATATATATATATATATATATATAAAACAATAAAAAATTTAAAATATTTGGATATAGATAGATAGATAGATGCTCACACACACATACTAGGAATATGCATATATGTATGCATATATATATATATATATAATATATAATATATATATATATATATTATGTGTGTGTGTGCGTGTATGTATATATATACATATGTGATATATATATGTATGTATATACATGTAAATATGTATATATATATATATATAATATATAATGAATAGTGAATGAGAGAAAAGTATTTGCATAGAAAGGTGCTCAATGCTAATAAAGCAGACTCTCATCTGATGATATATGAGTGTGAAATCATAATATCAACATTAATTATATATATATATATATATATATATTATATATATAATATAGAGAGAGAGAGAGAGAGAGAGAGAGAGAGAGAGATAGATAGATAAATATCAACTGACTAAAACAGATAGACAGATAGATAGATATCAACTGACTGAGATAGATAGATAGATATAGATGATATAGATAGAGATGATAATAGATAATAGATAGAAAGATAGATATGAACAGACTGAGATAGATGGATACATAGTTATAAACAAAGTAATAGATAGATAAATATATAGAAAGATATTATGAATAGACTTAAATTTAATTCTTAATTCAAAATTCAACTCTTAAGTATGTATATATATGTACACATATGCACACCGAATACAACCATATACACGAACACCCCCCCCACACACAAAAAGTAAACATAGGCACATATACGTAGGCACACATATACACACACCCAAAAAGTATAAATTTAAGTAGAAAAACATAGAATGTCTTCAGAACAAAAAACAAATTACAAACACACACACCTGATATATCAAATGAACATCTGAAGAACTTTATCAAGACAACCCAAATAAAAAAGTTATAAAATTCAACTAATGAGGTTATTAGTAAACCACCTAAAAACCAAAAACACCTGTTTAAAAGACTAATGTTAAAATGAAATTCCTTTCCACTCCCACAAAAACAGGAAGAGGGAGTAAAATACTCATGTATATATATACATGCATGTAAAATTCATTTTCATATTATCAATCAAAGCCTGAAGAAGATACCAGAAGATCTTAAACACGTGTTGCATATGTAAAACAAAAAGAATTTTAAAAAATTTTCTGAGAACAAAATACATTTTGCGGACCTTCTTTTTTAGAATATATATATATATATATATATATATATATATATATATATATATATACTCACGCACGTACACGCGCACACACACACTCATATATATGTATTCAGAGGCACTACACAAATATATTATATATATATATGTGTATGTGTGTGTGTGTGTGTGTGTGTGTGTACAAAGAGACTTTTGGTACGACTTAATTTATATAAAACCTTAAACAATATCATATTTTATTAAATCTTGATCAGCTAATTAAACGAAATAATTTAAGAGGCAAAAGAAATTGGAAAACTTAAGGGCCCTTTCGACTGGTGTATTTTCAAAAGTTTTACAACCGGCAGATCTTTTAAAAGTCAAAGTGCATAAATTGGGTAAAAGGGGGATAAGACAATATCAGGTTCGAGCAACATGAAGGGAAAGAGAAAAATATATTTGATCCCTTTCACGTTACTCCAATTCCAAGTTGTGCGCCTTTGCGGATATATAGTAGAGATATCCTATGACATTGAATACAAAGAAGATATTCACAGAAGAAGAGAAAACAGAAAAAAAATGATGATGATGCTAAGAAATTACACATGCTTACACGTATTTCTCTAATCTTTTAAACATTTTTTGGATCAAGAAAATTGAAGTTGATATGAAAATTAAATCATTGCATTACCCTATTACCTTGAATAATGTTTTTTTTCCTCCTGCATTCTTTTAACGAGATTTTTCCATTCCAGAAAAATAAGAAGCCGAAAATTTATCTTTAATCCCCATCCTTCCAATATGACGTTACTGCTTTCAACCTCAATCATTTTAACAATTACTTTTTTTTTCAAAAAGTAAACAGAAAAAAAATGCAATATCTTAAAAGATTTTCTGGTTCTAAGTGGCGGCTTTCAGTAGCAATCATAATGACACGTTTCTTGATCAATTGTTTGTAATCATTTAAGACCGGTTAAATGGGTTGTTTTACCGATTGCTGCAATAAATTCCCATTCTATAAACACCTCGAGAGCAGAATTGAAATCAAAATATATCTTCTTGCATCGGATGTAAATTTTTAGGGTTCTATATTAATAAGAATAATTCTACTTTACTTTCAACATATTGACTGGCATATCAAAATATATTTCCGTTTTCTCTTCGTTTGATCATCCCGGTCGCTTGAGATTAGAAAAAGCTAAACGTATATTTTGCTGAGGAGTAAAACATCCCAAAATAGGGGATGCTAAGCATAACTCTAAACTGCATCTGGTGGAGAGGATAATGTTTTGGAAATCACTGGAATGCGAACTACCCCTTAATTGCGCAGGTTTATTCTAACCAGGAGTGGTGTTATCTGTTGATGTTCCATCTATCTGTCAAATATATGTTTGCAAATTATTTGTATTACAATGGAATACACGATATCATATATATTTAACAAACCTCCGCACGAGCAGTATGGGACACAAGGTCAATTTCTTAAGCGGAGTTTAACAGGTTTGAATTCAGAGTTTACCTTTTTCTGGACTGGTCACCTATCCAAGGTTAAAGATCCCAGTCTGCCCTACTATTTCTCATAGCTGGATAGAGAATATATGGATTCATACCTTTCCAAAGTGTTATGTGAAACGCTAAAAGTCGGGTCGACGAGTTCATTTCTTATGACTCTAACCATTACATCACGCACCTACACGATATTATATAAACATGTTGAAAGCCTGTAAGAAACTATACAAAATATTTAGATAAAGATGTACAATGTACGTGATTCTCAAACGTTTAGGTATAAGATTACATCATTTAACATGCACTTAAAAACCAATTGTATATCTGTTGTAATAGCAATCTAGCATGGTATAAAAAACAGAGAAGGATTGTAATTGGCATTTCATAATATCGTTATTTTATCTAGAATTTATATGAATGAAAGTCATTTTCCTAAAAATGCTGACCCGGAAAAACATAATTCATAATTTGGACTGGAAACAGAATATCAAGCTGTTTTGGGATTATTCTAGGTATAGAGTTTTGGGCATCACGAATCATTGTACCTTCATATCTAAATTAATTTTTTAGTTGTTTAATAATTTTTTTTAACACAGTTATGAGAGATCACTATAACTAATGATATCAGACGGATCTATATGACCCATAGACTGTAAGCGCGTGGTGTAATGGTTAAAGTCATGGGAAATCGACTCGTCGTCCCGAGTTCAAATCCTGGATGGGGTAATTGCATTTTACTTATCGCTAATACCCTTGGGAAAGGTATGAATCCTACTCTTCCTCCAGCTATCGATAAATAGTAGGACGGACTGGGATGTTTAACCTTGGTTTGGTAACCGGTCTAGGAGAAGGAAAACTCTGAATTCAAACCTGTTGAACTCCGCTTAAGAAATTGACCTTGTGTCACATCCTGCTCGTTCGGAGGGGTTGGTAAATATATATATGACCCATAGATAACGATTTCTACCGCTCCGGATCAAAGTTGACGTGGGAATAATGGAAACTAGAGGGTAATCGCAAGATCTCAAGACATTGAGCCTCAATATTACATGCAGTTTAGTGTGACACTCTGGACTCCTCTAAATAGGACACAATCAACGAATCATACGCATTGTCATTGGCAACATGAACTAGCTATAGCTTTATACGGTAAGTTATAACATTCTAAAGGAATTGATCAAACACATGTTTCGCTAAAAGCATGTGTTATTTCGTGCCTAGAAATCCATACTATTAATTACAAATAAAGAAATGAATTAATAAGGGAAATTATTATCTAGTTACAATTTAATAGGAATATATATATATATATATATATATATATATATATATATAACCTAATTAGTCAGATAAACCTACTAAAAGTTTCGCTTAGTGCTCTTCAGGGCTAAGATCCGACTCCTATATTATATAATATATATATATATATATATATGTGTGTGTGTGTGTGTGTGTGTGTAAATGGAATGACTTACCGGAAAGAATAATGGATTAGTCTCAATATTTGGTTGGTATAAGGGTTACACGGATAAGTCAGCGTTATAACAAATATAAAGTGCTCAATACGTAACGAGAGCGGAACTGTACACACTATAATACAATATATATGTACACACACACACACATATATATATATATATATATATATATATAATATATATATTACTATTAAATTGTAACTCGATGGGTATTTTAATAACTAATAGTAATTTTAGTAACTTATTGATAGTAAGATATCAAATACTATTAATATTTCAGAATAATATTCAAGGAATAACTTCTGGCAATGTTTATTTTCGAATGAAATATTTATCCACGCTAAATGGAATAATCCAATCTAAATATACTCGTTGAGGTTCCAATCTACACTATTCATCGGTTTAGTTTGATATTATCAGAAAAATTATAAATACTCTCCACATTTCTTGAAATTCCTATTTTCAGTACTAAGGACCTCATATTGCGTGTTATTAGTATTTCTTTCATGCGAAGTATATGAACATACATAAAATGTGATTCCAAGATCGATACAGATGTATCTAATCGCCCAAATTCACGTATATGTTTTAAAAATGTTCGTGCCGACGGAGATAATTGAGACAGATAATTAGTATATGCATCTTTAGTTCATATTAACGGCTCCATTGTAATTATATTTTATTAAAAGTTTTAGATTAATGTTACTAGCTAAAAATTTCTCCTGTTCGAGGTCATCAAGTACACAAACACACACACACACACACACACACACATATATTATATATGAAAAGTGAATGGAAGTGAATCCGACAGTATGAAATAAATATTTTTAGAAAAAAACTAGCTAAGAGTGAGAAAAAGATGAACGTTCGTTTGTACCACTTTTGTTTGTGATGGTTTACTCACACCATCTTTATATCACAAAGATTTCGCTCTTGATGAAGACCGCTTTAATAAAAGGTCGAAACAGATTTCTGTCAGCGAATCATAACATCATTTGTTTGTTTTTTTCTAAAAATATTTATTTCATATATATATATATATATATATATATATATATATATATATATATATATATAGAGAGAGAGAGAGAGAGAGAGAGAGAGAGAGGGAGAGAGAGAGGGAGAGAGAAAGAGGGAGAGAGAGAGAGAGAGAGATAGGGGGTAAATGCTAATGAATTTTGGAATAATATTTGAATGATATTTGTTCTAGGTTATTTCGATTGGAATTTGGATTAACTAGCTGAAATTCCACCCTACAATCGATTAAGTCCAAACCCTGTCTTTTAACTACAATGAGGATTTGCAATATCTATTTTTTTAATCATACGTTTGTGAACCGTCATAGCAGAGAATCAATCATAAGTTTATGCGTAACATTTTTCATTGATGCATTAAAACGATACAAAGCACCTAAAACGACTCTAAACTTATCAGATATCATTAAGATATTAATAATTATAGAGTCCGATGATCATTTAATACAATCTTTTAAAAGCTTAATGGTTTGATAGCTGAGAAATATATATTTAAGAAAAACAAAAAATAAATAAATAAAAACACAAAAAACGATATAATGTAGTATGGTGGCCCCTCACAATTAACAGCCTCAGTGGTCGGTTATGTCGGACGTAATTGTCAAGGTAAGGTCAAAAGATCAAGGGCGGTAACCCATTTTTTAAAAAGTCAGATTCAAAACTTGGTGTTGTATATTGATTCTAATAGGAAACACAAATAATGTTACATAATCTATGCATAGATTATTGTCAAACCCCTGTATTTCTGAAGGGATGTCCCCTTTTCATATCACGGGCGGGACTTTCCATGGAATATTACAGAAAGCCCGCGAAATACGTGAAGTCACGTGGTCTCTCAGTTCCAGCTTGGACGTCAGGCAGATAAGATGTATCTGCTTTAGCTGGGGCTTACTTGCACATGCGTGTTATGTTTAGTTAGAGAAATATGTTTAGTTAAGTAAATAAAGGTTTAAATAAATAATATGGTTTTGTGGTTGATGAATGTCTTGGCAACAAGACTGACCTAGAAGAAGAAATGAATCAAGGACGACCAACCAGCAAGAACAGAGACGTTAGAAGAGACGCTAGAAGAAGAACGTAAGATACCAAAGATGAGTAGAAGAATAATAGAAGTAAAGAAAAGGTATACAACAATAACTATTCGGCCATTATTCTTGGGAACGGGAGTATCGTTTCGATAAAATCTTTAAACAGTCTTGCTGGTCACTAATAGTGTGTTTCGGCGATGTTTAATAAAAAGGCGAAACTATGCCTTTCCAGCTGCTAATCACAATTGGAATCCAGTGTTGGTGTTGTTCAGGAGTATTTGCTTAAGCAACGTTTAAAATTGGGTAGATTCAAAAAGTGTTAATTGGTTATTGAAATAAAGAAGAGTTTCGAAATCACATCTCTCATCGGCTGACGGATGAATCATAGATGAATAAGGGCTTTTCATCATTGATGAAAGAAACCTGTCCCTGTGTTTTAATATCCTTCTTGCTGGTTTGATGAAAATATCATCCGAAATAAAAACAGGAATTTTTTTAGAGGTGGGGTAACTATGTCTGTTTCTTTTTTGATATGGGAAAATTCTTCATCGTTCTTACTCTTTTGATAACCTATTCCAGAACCCTCAATAAAACCACGATAACTTTGGTTTCTATCCAGGGAATATTCAGAAATATGCCTATTTTACATGCATATAAAGTATTTCGTCTCTCCATATATTTTCAAAGAATAACACATATTTTTTTTTATTTGAGTTGCCACTGTCTATACTTATCTGCATTGTTTACTCTCTTTTTCTTTAAAAAATAACAAACTATATATTTTCCATTAACGTTAGAAATGCATGTGTGTTATTATATGCCCTTGCCTGAAGGATTAATTTTCCAAACAATCGCTAGGAGGCAACATAAGTAGGAAACATAGCGACAAAGATAAGGAAACAAATATAATTCCTTTTCTCTCACCCCACAGTTACAAAAAGGCGTAGGTTTGCTCCGTCCATTTCATTGTTCTTTGTGCCCTTTTCAACTGTGCAATTCCACATACATATTCCAGGAGCAGAATACGGCCGAAATATCTCGTCCATAGAAAAAACAGTCAAACATCTTTCATTATATAAAATATTTATTTAAATATCTTCTCCGAATAAAACAGCAAATAGAACATTCATCAAATAAGTAAATTAGCATGTCATTTCATTTCTATTATACATTTCTTCATTAATGTTTAGATACCCATCAATAAGTTGTAATCTTATAATAATTGTATCTACAATGTAACATACATTTCATATTTCTAGGCATCTGTTTTAGGGTAGGTCGATTATCAATTTTAAAAAATATCAAAATGACACAACCAGAGAAATCTAGGTATTAGTATGATAAGTACTTATATAAAAAAAAAGTAGGTTTCCAACTTCCACCAATTCTTAAGCATTCAGTGTTAAAGATCGTTTAATATAAAGTCCCTCAAAAGTCATTATTTTTGACACATTTACTTTGAAATTGCTTTAAAAAATCTTATAATTTCAATCCAGAAATGTTTGTCAATTTATTTCATTCAAATACAACGAATAAAATATATCGAAAGTAACATTTAAAGTGAAATTATAAACCCCTCCTACCCTAACAGCTCAGACAAGCTGCATTTTACCTGATTTATTGAGATAGGTCAGTAATAGCATTGTAAGATATTGCTGTAGAGTTATTCTTTCTTTTATTGAACAAAAGCAAACAAGTATGAACTCTGCTAGAAAGAAATGAATGGATGATGATTTTGATATAAGCTACCATTGTAATTTGGAAACTACTCTAAAATATCTACTGGTCACTAATAGTGTGTCTTTTAAGATTCTATTTTATATAATAATTGTAAGGCATACAGTTATAAAAGACCTGACAAAAATACATGAATGTTGGGGGAATAATTGCAATTTTTGTCCCTCACTTCCAGTTCATCTGATTTAAGCATAGAATACAACATATTTTCAGGTAGGAGACCAAAAGCATTCTGCTGGAGATTTTTTAACGCAATCTCTTGAATTTCAGGTGGTAGCACTTTGATTCTTTTCAGTATATTAAGTTGCTCGTTATAAAATGTATTGTCTCTTTTAATTTCAAAGCAGCTAACCGTATACACTGCATATACTGCAACAATAAACTGGATTAGGCAGTGTAGTTTTTATATGTTTTCAGTGTAAATGACTCGAGTCCACAAATACATTAGTCTGGTGGTTAATGTTAACCATTTTGCCCCATTTTCCATGCAGCATATCTAGAGTTGGCTTGTCATTATGTAATCCCTACTGCATATTCTAGAACTTATGTTTTTTAAAAATATTTTCTTATGGATAAAGATACAAAAAAATATTCTAATGAAGAATATAGATGATGTTAATGACTTTGTGATCAAACATGTGAATTTTTTAAAGAATATTTAAAAAGTTAAAGGAAATGATAAAGGTAAATTTGACTTTTTCCAAAGTGGAAAAATGGTATTTTCCACTATCAATTGTTAAAAACATGAAATTGTAACCCTAACCCCAAACCTCAACCCTATATCTAAATTTAAACCGAACAAGATGAATTCTTGTCAAGTACCATTTTGAGAAATTAGCTTTTAGATAGATTGTTTTAAATTTGTTGAATTGCACGACAACTACATTTTAAGTTTTGTTTAGATAATCCTGGATTGCTCGTCAACAACCACTTTAAATATTTTTCAAAATATCTAAAAGCTGAAAGATTAAACAAATTTCAAATATATTTGCTGGAAAAATAGATTTCTATTTTACTAGGGCCGGTAAAAAGCTGGAAAACATGTTTGTTTATTTTACTGGAACTAGCCCATTCGTTTCGATATTAACACTCGTGTTAAGTACGTTCATAGTCTGCAAATCTAAAAGAAAGGCATTGGCAAGGTTTAATATAATGAACTAATATATATTTACTTACCTTAGGAAATAAATGCAAATCGCTTAGTAACATGCAAAACAAAAAAACAAACAATTTGCGAATGAAAAATAATGTCTTCAAAAATAAAATAAAAAGATATTAACTATCAGAGAGAATATAAAGCTATTTATTTCTTTCTTTTCTAATAAATAAGTTTGTTAAAATAAATAAAGAATGTAATTATTTTTGTATTTTAAATCAGCTCAATAAACTTGAAATTCAAACGTAAACAACAAAACGGAGCCCGGATTCTGTTATTGCTTATAATATCTCGAATGGAATATGTTTGTAGCGTTATTATTTACTTTTATTTAATTTACCAAGAATTACATGATCTTGAATGAAATAAAATTCTTCTATTAAACCTATTTTTATACATTTTTTCTTTAAAATCTGGTTTAATCTAACCTACTTATCTTTTCGTTTTAATCCGAGCGAAATTCAAAACATTCGATTATGTTGATATTCAAATGCATTTGCTCAAAATTGGTAAAGTTTTAGAGAAAAATATTTTGTACAATTATTCTTATATTAATTAGCAACTTACCCCGTCTGCGCCGAGTCTTGGTATAAAAATCGACCTACCCTAACCTATACATGCACGAACTGTATGTTTCCGGCCTTGTCCAGTTTATATAGAATACACTTTTTAAATCTTATATTGCTCACCATTGGATAGCTCCATGTCCTTATTAGGGAAATATTACAACGCAATGTTGCCTAGCGGCCTCAAATTCACGACGCTAAATCGTGTAGGTAAGTAGTCGTTGCGGGTATATATGGCACGTGGCGAAGTATGTAGTCGGACTTAAGAAACCACAACACATGGGTATAGTAGGAGTTGATTATTTCTCTCCCTTGGCTGGTGGTGGCGAGCGTGACTATAGGAATGCCCAAGGATTGACGACGACTACTACTACTGAGAAGACTGGCGATGTTCAGGTAAAGGGGTGGACTAACATCACTGCCCGCTGGCAGAGATAGACCGTGTCGATGGTCGCTCCTTGTGATCTGTTCGCCGTCCGCTGTCTGACTGACGTCGGCTCGAACCCTCAGGCCTTTTATATTGATAGGTACTCCTACGCATCTTTATCTTTTGATCTGATTACGGGCATTTGTTATATATTTCTTTATCTTCCCCCTGCTTCTTTGACGGAAAGCCTCGCTTCCGTTTTTTAACTTCTTTGTTCGCTTTTACCGGGAAAAAGTCCTTCATCATTTTTTTCGTCTTTTCTTTGTTTAATTTAACCGGAAATTCCTGTTTCCGTTTGTACAATATGCAACAGTAATTGTATGCATATTAACGCCATTTACAATAATACAATAATAATACTGAAAGGAATTAAAACGCAACCATGTTATTATTAATTCAAGTGGCCCTAATGAATAGAATGCTCTATATAGAAATTCATTAAATTTATTGGATGTATTCCCCTGAGACTATTATTTTATCATACTACGGCTACAGATTTGGCCCCTAATGACTCCAAGTGAATTAAAGGGTAAATATAGATAACTCCATTTGATTCCTCGTTAAATTCTACCTGAGAACAGTTTTATTTGATTTTGGTACATGGTTTGTTTCAATTGATAAGGGTCGAGTCAGCTCAGTCAGCAGCAGAGCGTTCGTCTAGAAACCACAAGGTTCCGAGTTCGATACCTGCCCTCGTCAACTCAGCGTATGAGTTGCACAGCAATGTGTGCGGTAAAGTAAGGAGCTGATGGTAGGCGTGGCGCTCCACCTCAGATTGTAAAATAATTTCCTTGGTCTAGTGCTACTGAAAAGGGGATAGACTCCCTCGCTGGTTGGCTGGTACCGACGACTTACTTGTTTCAATTGTATACCTGGACAGACAGACAGACAGACATCAATTTTCATTGTAACATAACCCCCCCTCCAAAGAAAAGCAACATTCAGGATCAAATTTGTATATTCATTGGATGAATGTGCATCATTTTCAACCGATAATTATATAGTAATAATCTTTAGATACTCACATGAATATTATGACTAAATTTCTTGTATTTCTTGTCACAGTTCTGTACAGAAAATATCCCAGCCAGGCGGTTGTATATTTTTGTTTATCTGTAAAATAAAACAAAATACATATAGCAAGTTTAGCTTGAAAACTGAATTATTTTACGTATATAAAGTTTTCCATTAACAAAAAAAAAAACTCTTCTTTGACATACTATGATAGTTGACGGGATACATATTTAGTGAGAGAGCTCTTAGATAAGCATTAGATTATAATTACAGTAATTAATTGCTACTGCAACTTGGATAAGAGTATTTCATATAATTAATATATAATTACAGGTGGTGTGACGGTTATCATCGTAGAAAATAGACCCTGCAACCCGAGTTCAAATATTGGACAAGACTGCGCTTTATGAAAGGCAGGAAACCATCTGTTCTTCCCTATATCATGTATGGATACATTGTAGAACAGTCTGTGCTTTCTATCCTTGATAAAGTAACAGTCTTTAGAGAAGGGAAACGGTTACTTAGCTTTCCTTCTGTAAAATATTATCCTCTGTAGCATCCTTCCCATGGCTGAGGAGTTGCACACAGTTATATGGTATCATGTATTTCTATCTAAAACCAATTATTATCAAACAAAGCTACATCATCTATAGATAGAACCCTAACAAGTACTGATATTCCTTATCAGAGAGGACCTGGGAGTAATAAATATTAAGAACTCCACACACACCAGAGTATATAATATATATATATATATATATATATATATATGATTATATGGGAAACTTTTTGGATGATATCTTCTGCCTCGTATAAGCTCCCTGAAATAGACTATATATAATATATATATATATATATATATATATATATCTTATTATAATGGAGATTGTGTGTTTGTCTGTCTGAAGCCGAAACTAAATCACTACTCAAGTCACAATTCCCTTAGTTATTGACGTCACATTCACCATGAATTTATTTTTATTTAAACCTCAGTTATTGATAAAATTGTTATACCTTATTAATACTTTTGACGTTATCTACATTCTAATAACATGCAATTGTATTTATATGTACAACAAATAGCGGTTTACAGTGTGAACAGGAAAGCTAATTTGCATATTGATAATAAAAGTTTAATTTTATTAAATATGCGCTTGGTATTATTGATTTCTAATTGTTTGTTTTTCTTAATGAATATGAGCAAAAATCTCTTCAATAAATCTTAAAAAGAAATCCCTTAACAAGAAGAAATAACTAATATTATTCTTTACTTCCTATTTTAACTAAACAGTTAAATTAGGAAAATTTAACAATGAAAGACGGGAGTAAGGGAAAATGATGGAATAGTTTCAAAGTTGTTCTATTTTTCAATCATACCCCCTCTGTTCCAAATCTTTTTATCTACATTCTTATACAGTTTCATTAGCCTTTCTAATTTAATATAATATTTTATTATATTAAAACTTAAATACTTGCACCCGGAGGGTGCATACATTTGCTAGTATATATAATTATTGTGTTTGAGATTACAGTACATACGTAAAGAGTGATCATTCCCATTATCTTATGACTAGAATGATTAGAACCTGCGTAGCAACAATTTATTAAAAATATTTTAAAATATTGAAAACACAATGATTCACATTTTAAGATTTTTCTGATGAATATTCGAGTGTCAACAATGCTGGGAAAGAGAACGGACGAAAATGTCGACTTAGTTCAAATTTAAGACTAGCAATCAACCAGTGGCACCTGAAAATATTTTTTATTACATTTTTGTACGACAAAAAAATGAAACGAAAAAAAAATAACTTGTGAAAATAGATTTGCACTTGTGCCGACATCGTTAATCTTTACTTTTTGGGTAATATTGGAAATTCTTCAAAATGTAGTATTAGCTGATGATCCTGAGATCGTGATACTGTTAGTATCAATAAGTGATTTCAATGTCAGTGTTTTATTAATATTTATACCGATATTTCATCTTTAAAACAGGGTAAAATACTATCTCTCTCAAAACACTTTTAAGTTCTTACAGTTTATTCATATAGAAAATGATATGGGTAGATTTTAAGTTAATTTAGTCGAATGATTACATTCTGGAATCACATGTGCGTTCACGCATTCACACACATACATACACACATATGCAAGCACACGCATACACATAAGCAGGGAAAAAAAGCACAAAATGGTTTGTATTTTTGTTTTTCCTCTATTTATTCCGATTTTATAATAGGCACGGATTCATCAAAATACTCTTCAAGCTAATACAATTATTGTTATAATTAGAATATTATTCTAGTATAAAGTCATTTTTAGGGTTCCAGAGATACGAGGAGTGAGCATAGGGCGTTTTATGAAGAGCAATTTATTGCAATGATCTTGTAACAGCCAACGAAAGCTTTCACTACAGCTCCAACAAAATATTTACTGCAGGTTTTCAAAAAGTGGCAAAGTATTCAACAAAGGCAAGACAAGCCGTTGTAGAGGCAAGTAATGATGCATTCAACTTACTCTGTGAATAGCTGGAAACAGAGGTTGAACTCTATTCTTTGAATGATCTCCATGAAAGAACGATTGCCTTTGATGGTACCTACGATGTTTACACAACTAAATGCCTTGAAGCTAGATTAAAGGAGGAGTATCAAGACGTTGTCTATTTTTCGGAAGTAAATAGGAAATGTAACGTTGTTTGTTTTAAGAATATCGTAAATTGCCTAATGTTTGATGCTTGATACAAGAGATGAGAATATGCCATTGAATACGAGACAGAAGATATCATCCAAAAAGTTTCCAATATAATCGTAAATGAAGTACAATAAAATTATCAATGCGAAAATTATACATTTGATGAGAAAATTGCAAAA
>CM042144.1:95507044-95517044 GCA_023376005.1 Doryteuthis pealeii
TGGTAATCCAATCATCTGATGAGTCCAATGGTTGAGATCTTAAAACCAGTCTTGAAATATGGTGTCATTAGTATCAATGCATCTTGCGATATCTGTGCATTCAATGCCACACAAAACATTTTCCAAAATCTAGATAATTCTTTAAACTGGGGTTCCAGTATTCAAACAAAACTTTATTAAATACTTAGAATCTCCTATATCCAGAAAAAATTCCAGCTAAATGTACCAGAATTTCGAATAAGTATTTCAAAGAAAAGTTTCTTATAACAAATCTGTAAATTAGTATTTTGATGTACGGTGTATTAAATGCTTATTACTTAGGAGGGATGAGTTGTTTTCTTGAGTTATTTGTAGAATAATTTGAGCATTTTTCTTCTTTCAAGATAATGCTCAAATTTAAATTTGGTCCAGCTTTATTTATTAAAATTCCATCGAAAGATGAGCTGGGTTGATGTAGAAATTTCCCATGGAGTGGTTGATTTCGTTTATTTGTTTAGCATCATATCAACTTGTGGGTTGTGTAGTGCCAATATGTATTTTAATCATAACTATATTTCCAACTTCTTGTTCTATTTTTTCTATAATCATTTGTTTGTTATGAGATATTAAGTATTCATATCATACACATAGAAATACATTTCACACAATTTCAAGTATTCGTATCTGATACTAATCATTTCTACAAAATTATCTGTTTTCAAATAAATATTCTTCTTTTACAATTATTGATTTACACACAGTTATATAATAATATGATTATATAATTCCCTATATAATAATGGCAATAACTGGGTAGTTCCCGCTCCCCAGAGCTCGAGAACTGGAGCCTAACCATCGGATGCAGTTTATTGTCATACTCAGAATACTCCGGTAATGTGTGGGGGATACCCCTCTGCAAGGATACAGTCCTCGTATTGAAAGTCTTTCCGACAAGGCTAGCAACTTATACTAGGTGGAGCTTTATTCTGTATATTGGAGAATTTCTTATGAGATTTTATTAACCCGGTCCTCTCAGATATGGATCAATTTTAAACATTTCTTACATGACTTATTGTTATGACCTGTTTAAGGGTCAATAAATAATAACTCAACACGGGTATAAAATGTAGGGAACAGATTGTGTTCAGCAGTATATATCAACGTACAATGGAAGAATTTCCTTGTTTCAGCTTACACGAAGAACAGTATCTGGTACTTCTCGTTTGAGTAGCTTTACTCTGTTAAATATATACCCTTTGGGTAAGTCCATGTTCGTGTCATAGGTGAGTCACCTACAATCTATTGTGCTTCGAGTTAAAGTGAACCTGTGAGTAATGAAAAAGAAAGTGTGCTCTACACCCCCCAGCGCTCTGGAGTCTCACCATCAGATGGAGTCTCCCCAGTGAACTGGTGTCTCACTATCATATGTAATCTAGGTTCATACCCAGTATACACTTTTTTGAGAGGTGGAGACTACCACTCTGCATACATTTAGCGTATTTTAAAATCTGTCGGCAGTTCATTCAGTTAATAAATACCTACAAGTCATCAATAAAAATGCCGATGTGAACAACGTTTGCACTTTTCCTACATTTGATTATTTATATTTATTGTGCAACATCATAGAAAAGATGAATACGATTCATCCTGATAACAGAAATATAATGGATTTTCTGAAGACCTTCAATTGTAAGGCGACAGTAATAACTAGTTTCAATTTTCTCTTATTCCTTTCTCTCTCAATGTCTGTTATTAGGCAATTATACGAATGAAGAATCGCTATCAAATGGGAATATGACTTAATATGTCCTCCACGGAAATGAAAGCGACTATAATTTAATATGTAGTGCATATCAATGTCTCGGAAAAGACCTCCCGTAGAACACGTCCAATGTATTTAATTATATTGGATAGATCTTATAAGATTTATTAGATAACTGAGAGTAGTATAAAGAGCAGCGATATTTTGTAATGTCAGTCATTTGACTTAGGGTAGCATGTGCTGAAATGCAGAGTTTTAAACAGGCACTTGTAAAAACTTTCAAAATAAATTATAAACCCGGAAGAAAAAAGTATACTTGTGTCGGATTAAACATTATTGAGACTGAAGCCCTATTCACAATGAGAGAAAGGAAAATTGAATGAAGGGTTTTCTTTAAAAGGGTTCTGTTGAAATTCAATATCTCTTCCTGAGAGTTTTTCATTACTTGAATTCCTTTTAAAACATCCCTCTATGTGGCACAAATCTGCACTGTATTAAAATGTTTCATGTTACCAAATATTTCGGTTGAGATGAATGCTCTGTTTAGAAAACAAGAAAAAAATCGAACGGCAATATTTCTGGTAAATATGGATGGTGTTGCATTTTCCCAGTTCTTACTTTTTGACAAAAAACTGCAGTTAAAAATATCAAGACAGTTTACATGACATTTGTTTAAAAAATGGCACCGACTTTATCTTGACTGCTGTCTGTTCGACGATATGTTGCTTTGTTTTATAAGTTTTAATTCTATCCCCTTTAATTGCTGGAGAAGATATGTGAAGAGAATAGGATCTAAAAAACATAGCATTTTTTCAAATGCTTAATTCCAAACGGAATTTTATTGTAAGTACATATATTTTTCAACAACTACTTTCAATTATTTATATTAGTTACATATATAAATCATATTATTTAGATCAAATTTATATAACAAACATACGTGGAAACTACCCTTCAATATATACATATATATATTTAATAATATTATATTACCATTATATTACCATGACCAGACAACTCGTTGTCTGATCATGGTAATATAATTCAATTATCAATTATATATAATTCCTCTATGAAATTTAATATATATATATATATATATATATTATATATATATATATATATACATATTAATATAGAGGAATTATATATAATTGATAATTGAATGTTTGTTATATAAATTTGATCTAAATAATATGTGTGTGTGTGTGAGTGTGTATGTATTTATTTATGCATACACACACACACACACACACACACATATATATATATATATATATTAAAAGAGAAGAGATAGAGAAAGAGACAGACATAATGAGCGGGACAGAGAAAACGAAGGAGTTAAAGACAATTGTGTGTGTGTGTGTGTGTGTAATATTTGCACTTAAAGCTTCTGTTTTTTGCAATTCATAGGTTTAGACATAATGAACACAAAGTATTTCTTGGATTTTCCATTCAATTTTTTTTCCAACTTCACTGTTTCATGCTTTGAGCTCTGAACTTTACATAATGTTGCTCTCTGTCGTTTGAGCTTGATGTATCCAGCAGTAAATTGTTGCTACTGTGTGACTTAAAATACAAGTACCTCTAGTATACAAGTTAAAGTACTCAAACACTTACTTATCTGTAAAATTATCGGTACCTGCCCAAATAGAAGTGAATTGCCGGCCAATTTCTGCAACCAAAAAAGGAGCATTGTCTGTCGATAGTATAATCTTTTTAAAAAATAAGTCAATAAAGCCGTTTAGAAAATGAAAGTAAATAATATATCTAGTAAAATCACGTCCCTGCATTCATTCAATAATCTCATCCGAATAACAATAACTTAATTTTAAAAGAGAAAATTGAACAAACAAAGGAACTCAGCGAACGCTGTATCACCGATGTAATTATATATAATTCAATTATTTAATGAAGGTGCAGAAAATGGTGAAGGCAAGGTTACATATAGAAAACAAATAAAACTATGTACGAAATGCAATTTTCATGATTGCCGCCAGATATTTCGTTGATTATCTCGATAGTATCAAAGTGCTTCGCTGAAGGTAGAAAATGGGAGGGCTTTTTATAGGTAAATCCGTTCTGATAAAAATGATGTTTGATTCCAGCTGAAACACCTAAACAGATTTGAGGCAAGAAATACTTTTGGGTAGAAGAAACTGCAGTTCAATTTAAAACCTACAAATTTTGCTTTCACTTTAATTGATCTCTAAAAAAGAACCATAAATATAGTAGTGTTCAGGGATTAGTGAAGGGTTCTTCAATATTCTAGTAGTACCTTTTTGTCTATTATATGACCGAAGTAGTTCAATTCTAAGAAAGGTATCACTGTGTTTGATACTAACGTGATAGTTGGTGCAATTAAACGTTGTGCATTGCTTATTTCGTGTGTGATTTGAAAGGAGCACAGATAGACGTGCAACATAATCTAATTCGGGAAACTATTATTGGAACTGGGTTATAAAACCAAATATATTTGTTGTGCGGAAGGTGAACTAACAGTTCATTAGAGTCCAGTAATTAGATGGTTTAAGAAATAATATTTCTGTTGATAAATTAATAAAAAAGAAGGGGAATTAGAACCATAATTTACGTTTGCTTTGTTGATTATTGTTGTGTGGTTTTAAGGGCTTAAAAGAACAAAACGACTGGTAACAAATGTAGGAAAATGTATTAACAAAAGAGTAGACAATTACAGTACAGAGAAGTGGGAATTACGTCCGACAATAGAGTTATGAGCTGACTCGCATTGGCTTACCATACAAGCCATAATTGTCCTTGTTACTTATAGTAACCATCGGCGCATTCCATTAGTCTATAGGGTATATCACCTATAACAATTATGGTTTCATATTTTTAGTATTTGAACATTTCTTCCTTTAAGTAGATAATAAGTTTTATCAGTCGAGGCGTCGTTGGTGCAGCTAGATCGGTGATATATTTCCTACTCATATTAAACAAAACGTTCTTCAGCATGGCTATAAATTATTGTATGTTTGACAGCTGCATATGCCGTACCTATCTTTTTAGGATATTCCAGGCCTTTTAGGTAAGTCAAGTACTAACATATTGTTGCCATTTAGGAAGCTGGGAATCCTTTTAGCGTAGCGGTTATTGTCGTAGGAAAACGAAACAGTGACCGAAGTCCTAATCCTGGACGTGGCTGTTTGCTATCTGTTCTCTTACTCCCAAACATAGGTAGATAGTAGGACTGATTGAGTTCTTTAAGCAAGGCAACTAATCATGAAAAACAATTCAATACCAGCCTTAAACCGCTTAAAAATGAACCCTCTGTCACATCCTGCCTTTCGCCGAGGGGTTAAGTAAATATATACTATCCTTAGTTTAGTTTAGTACAAGGCCAGAAGTATGGGACACCCAGTGAGAATCCTCCTCACTGACAATGGTATGCAAGCCTAGCGCCTTAACCAATACACCACACGAGGTACCTAAACGTTTCAATTCGCACTAATTACCACAGAGGAAAGTAATCCCTAGCTACCTTCACTCTCCGGGTAAATAGTTGAGCTCTCTCAACGGTTTAACCATGGTTCTGCAAAATTAATTTTTCCGCATCTGTCAAAGATCTACATAATAGCTTCTTTTCATAGTGATATGTTTGAATAGAAATTAATATCTTACTCGCATAAATAACCAATGAATGCATTTCACAGTCCATAA
Organism: Doryteuthis pealeii; assembly: GCA_023376005.1. NCBI lineage: Eukaryota > Metazoa > Mollusca > Cephalopoda > Myopsida > Loliginidae > Doryteuthis > Doryteuthis pealeii. The sequence continues at coordinate 95,512,467 of CM042144.1, forward strand.
GAAGTACATGTGCGTAACGGTTATCACTGTGGAAAATGGAGTTGAAGAGCCAATTTCAAATCGTGGATGAGACTTTTTGTGTTTCACTTCAAGATAATTTCATTTGGAAATGCATGAATTTATCTCTCTCCACAGCTATATAGTAGGGCAAATTGGGCTCTCTGACCTTGGCAAGGAAACTGGCATAGGTGAAGGAAAGAGTTAATTCAACACGTGATGGGTATTGCTCAGAAAATTTGTGGCACACTGATGTACCATTTCTCTGTCATCAGTTTATCCACATAGTATGACTGGTCTTACCCAAGCCTTCACCTCTAAACAAATGACCTGTTGTAACGTTATAAGCAAATAGGACCGGGGTGTAAATAAATAAGTTTTTTTTTAAAGCCAGCAGTCAGAAGGGAGACGAGTTGACGAGGTTGACACTCTCATCCAGTAGTCTAAGTGGAACAAGATATGCTTCATCCAACCAAGACCCTGGACAGAAAAATACCAACCAGGAGTTGCTGAGGTCGCCATCGAGTGATGGCGGGCACAGACTGGATAATACGACCCACGCGAGTTTAAAGTGGGTGTTGGATGTTATGGGAATCTCAATAAAATAATATGGGTTTCTCGATTCATGTACGGAAATTCATGGAATAGATAATTATTGAAACTGACATAATCTAAACCCACTTATGGTATGTTATGTTTGGTAGAGTATACTATTTTCGGGTTTCTAATGTGAACATTTATTTTTGCTTAAAAGAGGTGAAGTTTATTTTTATGTCAGTGTATTATGAATATATTTGCTCACTGTCATTAGTGTTGAGCATCGATTACTCTATCGTAGGAATCGACTGATATACGACATTACTTCAGGACATTCCCTTTGGATTGATATGGCCCATGGCAAAGATGGATTATCCAAAGAGGATAGAAATCTCTATAGTAGAAATATGCAATACGAGATTACTACCCACTAATCAGTGGCAAGTCCTTGAAAGATAATGGATTAATAACTAAATGGATACCCAAGGTATCATCAGGATTTTAAATTACGCGAACAGGCAATGCATTTATCAGTACTAGTTCTTATTGAAGCAATAAATGTATCAACTGTTATTTTTCTGATGAATTATATATTGATAAACGACATCAAGTTGTTAACATTCATTAATTTTTGGCTTGTAGAACAATAACATCATGATCATAATTCTATTTCGGTTACTGAAAGAAATTCCTGAAAAAAAAAGACATGAATTTAGATTTTGGCTAGATGTCCACTTTATATATATTTACCAACCCCTCCGCACGAGCAGGATGCGACACAAGGTCAATTTCTTAAGCGGAGTTCAACAGGTTTGAATTAAGAGTTTTCCTTCTCCTAGACCGGTTGCCTAACCAAGATTAACGAGCCCAGTCTGCCCTACTATTTACCCATAGCTGGAGGGAGAGTAGGATTCATACCTTTCCCAAGGATATTAGCGCTAAGTGAAATGCAATTAGCACGTCCAGGATTTGAACTCGGGGCGACGAGTCCATTTCCCATGACTTTAACCATTACACCACGCGTCTCCTGCTACTTTATATGGATGAATAAGTTGAGCTCTGGTTTAGCAAAACTGGTGAATATGTATTTACCAGCTCATCTGCACTATTAGGATGTAAAACAAGGTTATCATTAAGCGGAATTTAACAGGTTTTAATTCAGTTTTCTTTTCCTGGCCTGGGTAGTATGTTAAGGTTAAAGATTCCTGTCTGTCCTACTATGTGCCTATATCCGGGGGAGATAAAATATTTGGACAGCAATGTAGTCTATCTCCTTTTCCCTAGCACTAGACCAGGGAGAGGTATTTTATGTCTAATGTGTAGCACCGCGCCTGCCATCAGCTACCCACTTTACTGCACAGATATAATTTGTGCTATTCATGCGCTGCGTTGGTGATGACCGGTATCGAACCCGGGACCGTGTGATTCTTTGGCAAATGCTCTACTGACTGTGTTAAACCAGCCTAATGTATGTATATTTGAAGCGTTTTAGATGTCAACTACAGATCTTCACCTGAATACTATATGTGTTGTATGCCCTTTCTTTCCTTACTTCTATTCTGCTCATCTTTGGTATCTTACGTTCTTCTTCTAGCGTCTGGACATCGTCTTGGTGGTCGGTCGCACTTAATTCATTTATTCTTCTAGATCAGTCTTGTTGCCAAGACATTCATCAACAACAAAACCATATTATTTATGTAAGCTTTTATTTACTTAACTAAACATTTCATGTAACTAACATAACGCGCGTGTGCAGTGAGCTTCAGCTAAGGCAGAAACATCTTATCTGCCTGACGTCCAAGCTGAAACTGAGAGCCAACCAGGTCCCACGTGACTTCACGTATTTCGCGGGCTTTCTGTAATATTATGGAAAATCCCGCCCGTGATATGAAAAGGAGTCCATCCTTCAGAAATACAGGGGGTTGACAATAATCTATGCATAGATTATGTAACATATGTAAAGGGCAACCATGCAAATTGAAAATTGAGGACGGTCTTTGAGTATTTTAAGCTGTTTAAAAGGCTTTGCTCATTTTTACGGTGTAAAATTGACCAGTAAAAATAAGTTTTTTTTTGTTTACAGAGCATAAAGTCCCTATTTATGAAACATGGATTCCCGAAAACTTTGCCATAAACCTCTTATTTTTGTTCCATGATCTGATGATTGTAATGACGATGTTTGAAGGTAGACTTGTCGGAAATGCGTGCAACGGAAAATTAGGATCACTATCTGCTCCCTGCTAGTCCAAACCGATTCTAATTGAATGCGGCAGTTGGTTGTAACGTCGGCTTAGATTACTCACGGAAACGAATACCTCAATTTCTCAAACGTTTAAAAATTTGTTTGTTATTTTATATTATTATATGAATTTTTCTCTTGTTATTTTATATTATCATATGAAACATCATGAATATTCGACCATCTTTTAGAACTTTCCGCACACAACATAACTATGTGAATTTTGGAAGCGTGTGAAAGTATAAACGACCTGATAATAAGCCGTATTCTTTGATTGTGGAATAGTAAGAAATAACAGGATTTTTTCATAATTTATGACTTCATAAATATTTCAACCTTTTATAATCAAAGCTTTACAATGATTTGTCGCATTATTACCTCCAAAAACCTTAACTGAACACGAAACTGCACGATGAATTATGAACCATTTTCTGGAGATGGAGCCCTACATCTAACATCAACTCATCGCTTTACTGCACATACCCAAGTCGGTCTATTCAAGTGCTAATTATTATCTAATAGTATTATTCAAATTATAGTGTGTGTATAAATATACATTTGAATGCCTTTTAAATTATTCATTTATCAAAATTATTTAACATCCTATGTTGTATACCCTTTCTTTACCGGCACTAAATATCTATATGTTATATACCTTCTTACTTCTTACTCTGGTCGTCTACTCTTCTGGCCGGCTTGGTTCTTCTATCATCAATCTTGGCCTGGTCTTGTCGTGGTGTTTCTTGGGGACTTCGGTCTGGTTTCTGTTGCTAGGGATTTATTGTTATCAGAAGCCCTGTGTCATTGTTAGTTTTTAGTAATAAACACAATACTTCGATTTACGATGAGGTTACTTTATTCGTAGATCCCCAGACCAGACAATCACGCAGTGAGACTCACATCTTGCTAGCTTGGCTTCTAACTTCTAACTCTAACTAACTGAGTTGCTTACCCCTTAAACCGGAAGGGGCTTCTATCGGGGTTCCGTTGTCACGATTCTCCCCAGAACGCAAGGTGAGATCGAGGTCAAGCGCTGTCACTCACTCTCAATGCCATCAGCTGCACTAATATGATTTCTAAACTATTGTCATAATCATTAGGTATCTAATGATTATGTAACACCTATTCTTGAATAATTTAATTCTTTGATAAAAGTAGAATTATTTTATTTATTTCAAATTCAAATATTTTTAAATAAATATCGGACAAAAGAATTTTCTATTTGTTTATTTGCTATTACAATCGCAATGAACCACATTTTTTCCTTTTATATTTCATCATTTTATATTTTTTTAAATTACGCTTCATTTGTTCGAATGGATCTTTGATTAAATTAATGTATATTATGGTTATGATTTATAGAAGAATAAACATTATATAAGTATAAACATTTGTGTAAACTTTTTTTATTGTATATCCTAAGTATTAATATCCTAATTTAAAATAAATAAAATAGATTGTATATGTTCCTTATTATTTTACTTTTTACGGTAAAACCTTTAAAACATTTTTATATCATATGAAAACAAGACAAAAATTTTACCATAAACAATATATAAACTAATAATGTACACATACTGTTTACTATAAGGTCTGTTTGTTATTTTAAAAAAGAATATTCATTTTATGGTATACAATAACGAAATGCACAAAGAACAACAAAACAATTATTGTAAAAAATGATAATATAATGATGAACATACACTCTTTATAGGGATGTATATATTCACGCATCTGCTAAAGATCCATTTTTAGAAACACCCAAAATTTGCCAATTAACTTATTTTAATGAAAGTTTCGTCATT
>CM042144.1:95524544-95545648 GCA_023376005.1 Doryteuthis pealeii
AGTGAGCATGAACACATCTTATTAAACTTTGGTGGAAATAACTTGATTGAAAAGGAAATTATTTTAACGGAAAGGCATCAGTGTTGTATTGTCCTCGGCCGGAAAACGAAGCTTCCGGCAAAAAGACAAAGAAAAATATAACATATATATTTAAAAAAAGGGAAAACGAAAGTGAAGCTTTCCGGTCAAGAAAGCAGGGAGAAGATAAAGACATATATAACAAACATCCGTTATCAGATCAAAAGATAAAGATGCGTAGGCGTGTCGTCAATACAAAAGCCAGAGGGTCGAGCCGACAGCAGTCAGAACACAGAGACGCCAGCCGGCAGCCAAAAGGACACTTCACGTCTCCCGTCAGCAACCACTCCTCGGGCACTCATTGTAAGCTCTGCGCCTTCACCACCCACACACCGAAGAGAATAAAGAATGATAATCTCTTTGGACATACGTATCTGTTGTTTATTGAAGTCCAGTAGTCGGTAGTAGCTGACTACTAACATACATCGCTTTGGGTACAGTGAAAACCCCAGTACTAACGTACACAAATTTAGCGTCGTGAAACTGAAGCCACTATACAACATCAGCATGGTAAGACACAAGGTCAGTTTTAAGTGGATTTTAACAGGTTTCAAATCAATGTTTTTCTTCTCTTAGATTAGTTGCTATGCCAAGATTAAGGTTACCCATAGCTTGAGGGAAAATAGTTGGATGCATACCGTTTTTCTCTATGTAAAATGCAAACAGCCTTGACAGGAATTTCAACTCGAGTCACCGTGTCCATTTCCAGCTCCGGGTTTGTTTTCGGGGTTTACTCCCTTAGCCTTTCCTTGGGTTAAGGTAGAGCCGCGAGGCAACAGTTGTTTTATAAGACATTTCCTTGTCCTGGATGAGTTGCTGGTCAAGGCTAACCCGTATTTTGTGATTTTTTTAGTGATAAGTACCCTAATTTTGCTACTGCCGGTGTGGCCGGCCTTTGGTTAACCGAGGCTCACCCGCTCTTTGTTGCGTACGTATATCTATAAGATCGCACATTCTTGCATATATATATATATTATTATTATTATTATTATTTATATTTTTGCTTGAAGGCAATTACAATGCGTATATCGCATAAAATTCGATAATTATAGAAGATGATAATGACAAGTGAATTTCGGTAAAGAATTATTCGGTGTGTAGAACATCGTACAGACTGTTTCAACTTTATTAAGTCTCATCAGCTATGTATACTCACGATTTCCCTCCGACAGAAATCGTAACCGGGACTTCAGCAGGATAGTCAGAAACCATACTGCCTCGGCCACGATACACCACGGAACAATCCTTGCGAAATTAACTTGTCAATGATACTGATACGTCTCTACCATTTGAGGTAAGGGGACGCTGAGTGAATAATAACAAACCCGGGTCTTATGCTCTTCGGCGAAGTATATAATATATATATATATATATATATATATATATATATGTGTGTGTGTGTGTGTGTGTTGTTTATATAACAGCACAGCATTTGTGGCCTTTTGCCAGACTTAGCTTAGTTTAGTTATTCTTTTCAGCAACTGAAGAAGTAGCAATATAGATTTAGAACACACACGCTATTTATCGCGAGGGAAAATGCTGCTTCCTTTCATTTTAGAAGGCACAGTGTGTGCGTGATTTCAGATGATTAAGGGATTGCATAGATCCAGTCCTACTCCCCGACCCACCCACCTCTTCTTGATCCAGTTTCAAGGTCGGTTCCCGGAAATTCTGGTAGAAGATCAGTTACAGTGAACAGCCCGAACAGGCTTTCATTCAAAGCATGCTTTCTCACTTCACGGCACGCGTGTGCTAGATGGCCGTTGACCCTGCGGCAGGGTTGACAGGTCACATTTTTAATTTTGCTGACTGTGATGAAACTACTCTTCATCGGCGAAATACTGTTGGGGCAGCGGTCAAAGCAAACTGACAAATAGCAAGATTGCTATTGAGTTCAATGATAAAATAACGCTAAAAGAATAAACTACAAAAAATTAGTTTATATTTAAAACTAATTTAGTTATCTAGGTTTTATTCAATGACTTTTTAAAAATTATATAATGGTTAATGTCGTAAGAAATCTGAGACGATTTCAAACCCTGGACGAGGCTTTTTTTCATTTCACATAGTGCTAAAACCATTGAGAAAGGTATAAGTTCAACTATTTTCTCTTCAGTTTTTGATAACTTATAGGGCAGACTGGACTCTTTAATCTTGGTTAAGCAACCAGTATAAGACAATAAAAAATCTGAATACAAACGTCTTAAACTCCGCTTAAGTAATTAATCTTAATTAATATAATATATATATTATATATATAATATATATATATATATATATATATATATATATAATGAATCTTATAATAATGGAGATTGTGTGGTTTTTGTCTGTAACGGGAGCTATATTACTATACATTTGCTTAGTTATTAACGTCATATTCTCCATGATTTTATTTTTATTTAAACCTTAGATTATTGATAAAATAATTTGACATCACTACATACTGGTAACATGCAATTGTATTTATATATACAACAAAATAGCGGTTTATGGTGAGAATGGGAATGTTAATTTGCATATTGATATTAAAAATGTGATTTTAATAATTATGTGCTTAGTATTATTGATTTCTAATTGTTTGGTTTTATTTTAATGAATATGAGCAAAAATATCGGGGATAAATCTTTTTTAAAAATCTATTAAGAATAGAAAGGTAACTGTAATTTTATTCTTTACTTTCCATTTTAACTAAGTTATTAAATTAGGAAAATTCAGCAAAATAAAATAAAAAATTAAACTAGAAATGCCATAACAAGACGACTTCAGTTCCAGTGATCTTTTGAAAAAGAGATTTTATCTCGAAAATTCAAGAATAGAATACAGGTTAACACACGACACCATTGTTATCCTATTCTTTACACTTGCATTGTGATAGCCTTCAAAATCAACCTCCAAACCATAATATATATATATATATATATATAATATATATATATATATATACATTTTTACCAACATAACCTTAATATCAATATTGCATTAGACACATGCACGTACGCACACACGCACGCAATATATATATATATATATATATATATATATATATACATACATACACATGCACGTACGCATATATATATATATATATATATATATATAATATATATATATATGTGTGTGTGTGTGTGTGTGTGTGTGTGTGTGTGTGTATAACGATGCACTTTCAATGGGCACAAATATAATATTTTGATCCTAAGTAGAAATGCCAAAAAGTAAGGGATTCATTCTTGGCACGGTTCTCAAACGCTAGATTCTGATTCTTGCAGAAATATCAATACTTGTAATATATGAGTAACATTATCATTATGTTTGTAAAATAACCTAACCAAAAGCGATCTTTAAAAAAATTGAGTAAGTATTAAAAAGCTTTTAGAGTAGAAAGCAATTTTCAGGCCAATTAGTAATTTAGTAATAATTTCCTGGTGTCAGAAATCGAACTAAATACCATTTATTTTTTAGTTAGTTGATTTTATTGTGTATACACCTGTTGTTTGATTTAATGCCAAATCACTAGTTTCATCGAGAAATTACATAGTTTCAATTAACTAAACATAATGATTTGTAAAAAAGAAATGTTTTGAGTAACAATTCTTAATGAAATCAATTTGTCTTCAGTTATATGATTCAAATATTTATCATCGACTAAATAACTACAAGGAATTATATGGTTCTATGTTATATTTCCATTTAATCATAATAATAATTTGTTCATTCACAGATATATAATTCCCTGTAGTCCTATAGGAAAGGACTGATTATTTTATTTTTCTTACTGCTTTGCTTGCCGGCATTCGACCACTTAGTTTTTAGTCGACGTATTTCAACGAATCTTATATCGTGTATAACTATTTACACCCGCACACGCACGCGTATATATATATATATATATATATATATATATATATATATATGTGTGTGTGTGTGTGTGTGTGTGTGTGTGTGTGTGTGTGTGTGTGTGTGTGTGTGTTTTATATCTATAAAAGGGTATGAAAAACACAATATATTGTTGAAATTAAAATATTTTATATCTTTTCATTGCTGATATTGACAATATTTGATTTATTAATTATTTAATTATTGATTTATTGATAAAATCTATTAATAAAATTTATTAATAAAATTATTTAATTTTAAATTATTTTATTATTAAACTGATGTTAATTTTTTATTATCTGATTATTAATAAAATATTTGATTTATTAATACAATTTATTAATAAAATGTATTAATAAAATATTGAACTATTCATTATTGATTTATTAATTATTTAATGATTTATCATAATGATAATTAGGTCCGTTTTTGGACGTAAATGTTTTTGATCCAGATTCTTCATGAGAAAAACAAAAAATGAAGCCAATATATATATATATATATATATAATATATATATTATATATATTATATATATAAACAACCGAATAAAAAAAAAACATACATATTGCCCTACTTTCCCGATAAGATTGTCAGGGAAACTCATAGAAATATCGTGACAATAAACAAATAAATACAAAGCGAAATGGGAACAAAAATAACACTGGTTTACAAAAAAAAAAATTTTGTCAGATGCAAGAATGTGAATAGGTGTTTTTTTTACTAATTTGGGTGTGCTGAATTCAAATTTATAAACAGTTTTGCTCTATCACATCTAGTTTTTTGTCTTTTAAATAGTCTCATTTTAGTATATACAGAGTATATACATGCTTATTTTAACAGTTGCAGCAGCTTCTTACAGATAAAACAGGATAGATAAAGAACATTGACGGAATAAATATACTTGGATGACACAATGTACACAATTCATAGTACCGCAAACAGTTAGAAGTGTGTTTTCTTAGATGATCTGCTGTATTTTGCCTCTGGGATGTCACGCAAGGGCATCCAGCAGAAGTCTCCCATCATGCCAGGATTCCACTTGCCTTGGTAGTTGCTCTCCTTCTTCGTAATGTCTTGGTGGTATCTTTCTCCGTGCTCATCACTCACTGCTCCAAGTTTTAGAGGGACGAAGTTAAGGTGGGAATGGAGAAAATTAATTTTGAGTGCAATTCGGCATCCCATATCCTCATAAGTCTTTAGCAACTTCTCAATACAGGCTTGGTAATTTGGTACGCGTGTGTTATCAAGGAAGCCACTACAGACTGACTTAAATGTGCTTCTCATGCTCTCAGTTCCTTTAAGGTAAGAAGCTCCTCAAAATCAGTATCCTTCAGTACTTCTCGGATCTGAGGTCCGACAAAGATGCCCTTTTGGGCTTAGCAGCACTGAGACCCGGGAACACAATACACAAGTGTTGGAAGGCAGCACGATTTTTGTCCATGGCGTTCACAAAATTCTTCATCAAACCAAGCTTGATGTGAAGAGGGAAGAAGAAGCACCTTATTCATGTCAACCAGAAGATTCTCCTTGATGCTGCGTTCGCTGTTGATTGAGACGTGTTGGCTACGCTTACCTGCCAAAATCCATCTTGATATATAGCTAAATATATATAATGTAATGCTATCACTTACATTTATTGCATAATAACTAAAAAAAGAAGACATAAGTCACACAATATTAGAAATTAGTCATGAATGCATATATACCTTTATGTACAGTATGTGTACAAAATGTACAGTATGCATATCTAAAAAAAAAAATAGAGGTGATGAATAAAAATGGATTTTAAATCTGAATTCAGCACCCCCAAATTAGGTTAAAACAGCTATTTTTGTGCCTGCCTCAATTTCTTTGTAAACCAGTGTGATCAGACAATTAACGATGAAGCAGCCATTTATTTTCTGCCTACATTTTTGTATTTTGGTTTTTGCTGTTTTCTACGGAGATACAGTACCATCATTCAGGTAAAGATTAATATAAAAAAAGTCAACGACTTTTAAATTTGTTTGGAGATCTAAATCCGAAACCAAACACCTTAAATATCCAGTCTAGATTATTTACGTATCACGTAACCCTTTGTTGGGGTACAATTGTCCAAAATCAAAGACTGGGTATCTTATTGCATTGATATTATATAATAACAGACAACCCAATTGACTTTGAGGATATTACTTTAAAACGGTTTAAGGACTAATATAACCTTATATATCCTATATATATTATATATATATATATATATATATATATATATAAGGATATCTACTGAGTCAGACGAACCTACTATTAGTTTCGCATAAAGCTCTTCAGGGCTAAAATCTGACTCTTATTCAGATTTTAGATTTTAGCCCTGAAGAGCTTTATGCGAAACTAATAGTAGGTTCGTCTGACTCAGTAGATATCCTTATTACTTGGCTCTACTTAGGTATCGAGCACTTTTTACAAATTAGCTTCTCCTAGCGGTTATATGAATATATATATATCTTATATACATATATATACATATAAATTGTTTTTTCTTTTGGCCAAATACTATACCAATAGATTATTTTTTGTTGGGACGAATATCTTGGTCTTTTCTTTTTTTCAAAAATTTTTTTCTTCCTGGTTGATATTTGGTAGTATATTGTTACAATCAAACTCTCTGCCGGGTTTTTTCTCTCCGCAAGGATCTACCAACACGCTTGGTATATTAAATATATATATATATATATATATATATATATATATATATATATATATATATATATTGGATTATGTCAATGTTGCCGATATTCCTCCGTCTGCTATTGTCACAAAGTATCTTGAGCTTATTTTTGATTTGGAGATGTGTGTGCGGTTGATGTCAGTGATTTAATTTCTAATTTGTTGAGTGGTCGTTATGTGTTCCAAACAACACACACACACACACACACACACACACATATATATATATATATATGTGTATATATATATATATGTGTGTGTGTGTGTGAGTATATATATATATACTATATATATATATATATATATATATATATGTGTGTGTGTGTGTGTGTGTGTGTGTGTGTGTGTGTGATTACTAAATAAACAACTTGAAAATAAGAAGTAATGCATTTTATATATAAGGGATATAACTGTTTAATGTTGGCAACAGATTTATCGCCCATGACTTCTGGCATTTCTCTTTAAAAACAATCGATTAATAAACATTGAATGTAACGCTTACAATGCTCTGCAGTCAACACACAGTGTATTTTTAAAAAGATGTATTCATTGTAAATTTGAGTACGTTGTTCAAATAATGGTTTTAACAAATTTTACATTTCTCTCTTTATCATTTCAATCAGTATTTGAGTTTTTTTTAGCTGAATTAAACAAACTATTTCCAGTGTGTCATTGTGTCGCAAAACATAAGTAGTTATGCTGTAGGAGTTTTAAGTAGGCGCGATACTTAAAACAAAGATGGTGGAACGATCTCATTCATTCTAAAATATGTTGGTGGATTCTAGGGTCTGGTGATTATGAAAAAAATCAACCTAATGTATTGTATCTGAGTTTTACACAAATCATAATTCCCCCAAAGTCGCTAGTTTTAACAATAGTTTATATTATTCTTAAATTGGCTTGTAAAAATATATTCAGATATCTTTCCAAACATTACACATAGACACAGACAGAGATGTAGACACATAGAGACACCCCCCCCCATATATATATATATATATTAAATATACCCAAAATTGACCAAAAATCCGTTTTGACAAAATTAATTTGGCCCGCACTACAGAAAATAATTTACCAAAAATCAGAGAATTATCAGATTTTAATGAAATTTTCAGTGTTGATTTACCAATGAATAAACGTTATAATGCATTATTTATTTTATTTCAACACTTTCTGATTTTTTCAGGTCACTTAATTTTGACCACCCCACCCCCTTATTTTGGGGGCGTAAAATCTCGGCGAGTTAGTCAGCGTTTGATACTAATTACAGTAAAAATAAAAAGATAAAAAACCGAAGTTGTAAATAGAAAAAGAAAATTATGGGTAATATTCTATGAGAAAATAAGTACCGGAAACCGGAAAATGAAATATTAAATAAAAAATAAATAAACATTTTTTTGGAGATTTCTTTTTTACTCATTAAAATAATTATTAAATTGGCTATTATCTTATAAAAGAAAAAATTATGCATCGATATTTTTTCTGCTTGAAAATGGTGGGGCCTAAATTTTCATTAGAGTTTTTCTTCAAAACTTATACTTTGTTTGACTAAAATAAGGTTTGCATTAAGTAGATCTTTATTTCTAGAATCTAAAAATATAACATTTTAAACTTAACATCAGAAAATTCATATTTTAGATGAATTTTATATATTAATTTTTCATAGCAAAAATACTTAATTAAAGTTTTGAAATAAAATAACTGGCGCATTATAAAATGTATTAATTGATAAATATATACTGAAAATTTTCTTAAAATCGGATGATTCCCTGATTTTTGGTATTTTTTTAAAAAAATCGCTAATGTTACATTAATTTTGTAAACAGCCATTCATAAAGAGCGTTTATGGCCGAACGCGATTAAAATTGACCAAAAAATCGTTTGAAATGTATTAAAAATGAAATGTATTAAAAACGTGTAATATTATTTTGCTTTCTTATTGATGGTCATTATGTTACTACTTATCTATTTAGACAAAAGTTTGACATTGAATAATAGATTTAACTAATTTTAATTTAAAAAACAGTAGCAGACGATTTTGGGTATATAATATATATATATATATATATATATATATATATATATATATATATATATATATATATGTATGTATGATTTATAAATAAATTAAAAGATATTTAAAATAGGGAGTTACTTTGCAATCACCATGCACACACACACACACACACACATTTATATATATTTTGTGCATGTGGGCTCGGAGAAGGTAAACTCTTAATTCAAACCTGTTACACTCTGCTTTAAGATTTCATTTTGTCACACTTTCTTGTTGGGTAAACACACACACACACATATATATATATATATATATATATATAATATATATATATATATATATATACATAATTACAATGAATACATTTCTTTAACAAAAATTCACTGTGTGTTGAGTGCAGAAGATGTAGCATAGTAAGTGTTACATTCAATGTTCATTTATCGATTGTTTTTAAAGAGGAATGCCAGAAGTCATGGGCGATAAATCCGTTGTCAACATTAAACAGTTATATCCCTTATATATATATAATGCATTACTTCTTATTTTGAATTTGTTTATTTAGTCATCACACATACACGTACACTCACATACAGACACACACCATATATATATATATATATATATATATATATATATATAATGTGTTAGACGAACCTACTAAAAGTTTCGCTTAATGCTCTTCAGGGCTAAATCTGACTCTTAGCCCCGAATAGCATTAAGCGAAACTTTTAGTAGGTTCGTCTGATTCATTAGATTTATCTTTATCATTTGCTCTACTTAGGTATTGAGCACTTTTTACTTATCAGCTTTAGTCTCCTGGCAGGTTTGTATGTATACATATATCAAACTATTGTACTAATAGATTATTTTTTGTTGGTACGATTACATTGGTCTGTTCTTTTTTACAAAATTTGTTTTCTTCCCGATTGATGTTTTGTAGTATAGTTTTTACAATCTAACTATTTGCTGGGTTTTTTCTCACCGCGAGGATTTACCAACAAGTTTGGTATATTAGATTATATATATATATATATATATAATATATATATATATATATCGTGATACCTTGACTTACGAGTTTACTTCTTCCCGTTCGTAACTCAGATTTATCTTATATCAAATTAATTGTCCCCATTGAAATAAATTTAAGTGCCTTTAATCCGTTCTAGTCCCCACAATGACATGCTAACCTTTTTTTTTTTTTACCGTTTTTATAAATAAGAAAAATAATACTCTATTGTACAAAATATAATAAAATAGAATGTAACGAATTATGCACTGTAATATGTTTTAATGCTTGATCTTTATCAGATATATTTTCTCTGGCCTAATAAATTGTGACACTCAAATGTTTTTAGTCCCAAATTTTACTTCAACACACAGCGAATTTCGACTGAATGACAGCTGGTAACTGGGAAAACTCGTAAGAATCATTTATTAAAAATACTAGCAAAAAACGCCCTCTAGGCAGTGTGAAAATAAATTTTGAAAGACATTGTTTGAGGGGGTGAGAAAAATAAAATGATTAAAATAAAACGTTTAATATTTTAAAAAAAGAATTACTTACTTAAAAAGCATCATATACACTCTACTCCTTAGAGATATTGGTTTTGTTTTACGACAGTAACTAAAAACGTTTATAAAAATTATGATTTATTCATTCAGACTCTTATCTTTATTGAAAAATTTTATAATCATACGAATAAGATATATTTTGTTCGAATTTCATGAAATGAACTAATTCAACTAAATAAAAACGTATTTCCTCTAATATATTATAGGAAAAAATATTTTAAACATAAATTCATCTAATGATGAATAAATATCAACATTTTAGTGAATATTTTACACTTAATTGATTTTTTTTAGAATTAAAAGAATTACTGTGACATAAGCAATGACGTAGTTTCGGTTACAGACAAAAATGACAGAATCTCCATTATTAATAGATATATTTGATGAATTTATTTAGCCTAATTTTTCCACACTTCAATATGCACTAAATAGTTTCAGGTAAAAAATAAATATTTATGTTGAGTCGATTTAGGATTATCTAATTAAATCTTCACCCTCAATTGTACATCTCTCGACTTCCAGGGTTTTAAATTTTCAATTCTTTATTTTTAATTTATTAAATAAATATTTGAATTTATAAAACACTCTATTCCAACATAATATTTTCCTGTATGTATACTTTACTGTGCGATAAGTTGTATAAATCTTTTAAATTATTTTATGAATAATATTATTCATTTATATTGATGAATGTTTTAACTAATAGCGACTAAATAATCTTAAAATTAAGATGTTGTAACTAACTAAATAGCCTCCATGCTTCCTGTAGTCTGCCGACACTATACCTGATGCCACTCTCCACATACATATGCACACATGCGCACACATACATGCATATTACTACTGTAAACTGTTCATGTTCCTGACACTAATACATTATTCTGTGTACTCGACATGAGACTTTTATGAGTTGTGGTGCACCTGAGCACTGTACACAATAAATTTCATAATTATAACTAAATAAATAAATACACTTTTTGAGGGGAATAGATGTCATGTTTATATGAATAGTCTTGGAGATGTTTTAACAGATATCTTATGCGTATAATATTTCGTGATATCTGCATGATAACAATATGACTTTCTCAACATAATGCATATAATTTTGTGAATAATTTTATTATAGTTAATAGGTCTAGCGAATATGAATTGAAAAAGGCACCAAGTGATATCTCTAAAATATATTTTTATCAAAAATTTTGCAATATTGGTTTTTTTATGAATAAAAAAACTCCTAATATTCTGTTAAAGCGAAATAGTAAAATGATTCATACATTTCTTTAATATCTCATTTAACAAATTAAAAGAAAGATAACGCAAAAACTATGTAAAACGAAATTACCGCTGATATTATTTCCAGATATACTGCAACCAATGTAAGGGAGATAACTCTGTATGTCACATAAGGAAAAAATCAAAATTACGAACTTGTGGCTGTTTCGCCACAGTCTTTAATGACGGGGCATAACTCTGGTATTCTTAATGTGGAAAAATACGTTTTGTTTACGAGATCGTTAGTAACAATCTGGAAATTTAATGCTACTATAATGGGAACACATGTTATCATTTACTAAGCTTAACTTGACACAATGACAAGAGTTTTGGAGGAAATAGTGAAAATCCAAATCCTTAATAATTATCGACAAGCTTAGACTTTGTATAAATTTCTGGCAATACTGATTTTCCACACAATATACATTATATATATATATATGAGAGAGAGAGAGAGAGAGAGGAGAGAGAGAGAGAGAGAGAGAGAGAGAGAGGAGAGAGAGAGGAGAGAGAAAGAGAGAGAGAGAGAGAGACCAGACAGACAGACAGACAGACATACACCGACACAGATAGAGACACAGAGTATGTGTGTGTGTGTGTGTGTGTGTGGAATACGCGCAGGTGTGTATGTATGTGTATGTGTGTGTTTGAGAGAGAGAAAGAAGAGAGAGAGAGAGAGAGAAGAGAGAGAGAGAGAGAGAGAGAGGAGAGAGAGAAGGATTTTTTTGTTTATTTTTGTTTACAGTACATCGACTAAGTATCGTTTATTTAATACCAATATCTACTTCATTTTATAAATGTTGATTATAATTAATATATTCAACATTCATAGTAATAATTCAGTTTAAATCACACTTTTTTTTTACTATAATTACTAGCAAAATAAAAAAAAACACCCTCCGGGCGATGTAAAAATTAATTTTGAAAGATATTGCTTGAGGAGGTGGAACTTAAAAAATTAAATGTCGGAGAGTTTGAATCATAATCATGGAATCATAAAATTTATTAAATGAGTAAAAAAAATATCAATTTTGAAATCGAAACTAAGTTCTATTAACTTTAAATATCTATTAAAATAAAAATAACTATATATAAGTATATGATAACTGGGGATGTATCTATTTAAAACATGTTTTAAAAAACAATGAGGACTGTTCTAATGTTGCATGCTCAAATTTTGAGTGTGTTTATTCTATATTATGACGATTTATGACGGGTATTGACGTTAGCAGTGACGTAATTTTTGTTACAGACAAAAAACGGAAGCGAATCTCCATTATTAATAGATAGAGATAGATAAGCATTTGTTTCCTCAAATATTATGCTATCAATAGTGCCTATTTAATCCACATTATCTGCACACAGTTATATCGAATCAAGTAAGTAAATTTAATGGAATGGCCTATTGTCGGTTTCAGATCAAATGCGAGGGAATTTATCTTCTTTTCACTAGCACTAGACCAGGTAGATTGTTTTGAGTCTTAGGTGGCGCCACACATACCATCAGTTTTCCAGTTTACTGCACAGATCCATGCTATTGCTACTCAATGCGCGTAGTGGGCAAGAACGGGTATCGAAACTGGAGCCTTGTGGTTCCGAAGCGGATGCTTTACGACTAAAACTAAACTGGCCCTTTTAATAGGGTCTGGTTTATCTCAGTTGCTAGAGCAGTTGACTAGTAATCACAACGATACCGGTTCGATACCGTTCCTCGCTAACTCACACATGAATTGCACGAGCTGGTTAATCTGATATGTATATTGAAAGTTGGGGATTGACAGTATGTGTGGCGCACCACTTCAGCAAAACAATCTCTCTGGACTAGCGTAAGCGAAAAAGGGATAGACTCTCTCGCTGTCTGGCTGATACCGCCAATATGCCACTCTACCGACTGGTACCAAATATTTTGATCCAATACAGATCTTTTTAGACCTATTTGAACGACAATGAAAGTGCAGCAGTAGTTTAATGCCCATGGTATTCCTTTTGTCGGTGGTGGGATCTTACTCATCTGCAGAGGATGCAGTTGACGTATTCTAAGCCCCACTAACTGGGCGACTGATAAGTTATTATAATAATAATAATAATAATATAATAATATAATAATAGACAAATATCTGGACCTTGCCAGAGAACTGAAAAAGTTGTGGATATGAAAGTGAAAGTGATACCAATTGTAGTTGTGTGCACTTGGAACAGTCCCAAAAGGATTAGAAAAGGCCTTGGAAAGTTTGGATATCAGAGGAAGGATTGAAACCATTCAGAACACTGCACTGCTGCAATCTGCCAGAATACTCAGAAGAGTCCTGGAGACCTGAGGAGACTTGCTGTCACTCAGACACCAGTGAATACCATCAGCTAACACTGATGTGAAAACTCAAAAGGAGTAAATAATAATAATAAAATAATAATAATAATAATAATAATAATCTCTTCTTTTTCTTCTTCGTGCTGACAGCATGGATTTCCACGACTCTCTTTCACCATTTGTCCCTATTGGTAATCGCTACTGGCAGTTCTCCACGCGGCATCTAGTATCCGCAGAGGCCTGGTCGATGTAAGTTTTTGCTGGTGTGTCCATGTGCAGATGTGCCAAGAGAACATCACTTATATCTTGTTCGTCTTACTTGGATGATCTGATAGAAAATAGGAAGCTGTATAGCAGCTTTTTTGTTGGATGATTCTAAGTGGTGCAGCCATACAGAAGCACTAACTTAGCTATAGTTTAGAAGAATTCTCGCTTTATCTTATCAGAAAGATCAGATGTCTAAATGATCGATAACCTTTCTATAGCTGTCCATGCCTCCATGCGTTATATTGGACATCGCTTTCTGTAGATGTAAAGTTGTTCTACTAATTTGAGAAGGCTTCCATCCAGTGTCGGAAATGTCTGTCTTGTATAAAACGTGAACTCTCCTGCTCAGTTATATAGTTTCAAGTAAAATAATCCTTTCTAAACTAGTGAAGCTTTGAAGTAACGATAAAAATAACTGCATACATTTAAATTGTTTCAACTGTTTGTTCAAAAGTATTGAGACTTGATAAAAAAATATACAAAATTAATCTAGGAACTTTCTAAACATATAGATTATATCACTAAATGACATGTAACTTTACACACGTCTTACACAAGTTAAAAAAAGAATAAAAATATAAGTTCCATACTTTTGATCATATTATCTCATAATGATTAAAACAACTATATTTCCATATCTGTAAACTTCAGACTAGATGTGGAGTCTGTGTTTAATCAGATAATGCGAAGAACAAAGAGAGTGCTTGCTTTCCTGTCAATAGCATATGTAAAGGTGAACTCAACTGCATTACACTTGCTGAGGTTTCCATTGACAATACGATAACTGTAAAAACAACAACAACAATATAATAAAGTCTTTGAAATAAAAAAAATTGGACAAAAAGTCCTTAGTATTATCTGTGTTATTCGGCTATTGTCCCCATCTTCATTGTTATTTGTACAACGTTCGGTCGATATGCCCTCCGGCCTTCTTCGATTTCTTGTCGGACTCGGGAACCTTCTCGGACTCGGGAACCCTCTTTCGAACTCGGGAACTTTCTTGTCGTAATCGGGGGCCGTCATTGGAACTTTGGACCTAATCCTTTATTTAGGTCCACGGGTATCCTGTCTCAATTCCGCTAACCATAGGCTGGGGTAGGAGTTGTGTTAAATTATTTTTCTAACTGCCTTCACTCAGGATTGAACTCAGGATCCAGAGGATAACTGTCACTTTGAATCTGTCTAACCTAACTACCTTATCCACTAGGCCATGTGTCCAACTTGGACAATGAAGATGGGGACAATTAGTCCGAATAACACAGATAATACTAATCTTCCAAGCCTCATCTCAAATATTCAGAGAAAAAATGTCCTTATTTTTTTACAAATTAAACTGGCGGATCCTAGTTACCGAATTATGTTGATTTTATTGATATTTTTTAAACTTCAAGAAATAAGGACGATAATGACAATGCCGATAGCTCGTAATGAACTCCAATAAAATGCAACCTTATCTTTCAGCGAAAGATTATGTTAATCAAACTTCTTTGAGAATGAGACTGACATTGTGGTATAATTTTACTAGTCAAATTGAAAGGAAGCCCCTTAACGTCAGTGTCGCGATATTTTTAAAATTGTAATTATTGCCTGAATAAAAGATGAGAACTTTTAGCCGATTACCTATAATAAGTAAAGTATTACACACAGAAAAACATCTTATATAAGCAACCTTTTTATATATATAATTCTAAGGGGTTTTGCGTATGCTTCCCGTATTCTATGACAGGTTACAAAGAATAAATTATTACTGCGATATTTTAAGGAATGAAAAAGAGAGAAACTAAGGATTCAAATGGGCTAATGTTCAATAAATACCGCATTGATATAACCGTCCTGTTCCATAAATTGTGTTACTAATACTTGTTTATGAAGACTTATATAATACATTATTGAAGTCAGTAAGTCAGTAAGTCTTACTGTGTTTGAATAACAGCAGCCAACTAAGTACAACTTAAGCAGTGTCCAAGACAGCTGGATATATAGAAATCAAAAGAATGACCCATTCATGAAATTTGGGGTCATTTCCATTTCCTTGAGTTCTGATTGGCTGCTTGACTGCTTGATATGAATGACATTGTGGCCAATATATCCTATCATTTTTGCAGCAGACTTTGTGACATTCGGGTTTGTATTCAGTTACAACCGTATGTTGCCTTGTCTTCCCAGTTCGACGGTAATTGGAACTTTATATTCTTTCATAATGTATGTGGCCGGCTTCCGGGTTAGAAAGTATGGTAACTAAATTTGGACTGATTATTTATTATTTAATTTATCTATTGGAAGTTAATTGCCTTTTGATTTGAAATGTGTTTGAAAAATATTTACTAGGGAGAAGAATAATGATCCTGTAATATCTTAACTAAACGAATTTTAGTGGTATCTAAAGAAGTGCTGACACAACAGATTGGATAATTTCTTAAAGAGTCGTTGGTAATTTATTATTTTTGTTATGTTTTTGAAAATGAATATTCCCCTATTACTCTTTGGAATTTTCTGATAAAGGTGTGTACCAGATGGCTGCTCACTATATACTCGTCGATAAGCACGTGACCAGTAAAGGCAACCTCTATCCAATCACTGGGAGTCCTCTTGCTGCTGCAGTTGTATTTATACTGGCTGATTCTAATGTTAGCTAACTTACTGCTTGGATCTTGTTGGACGTCGGACCTAAAGGATACTATACACACCACAGACTTAACGACTTACCAAAGGATACAATACCACAGGACTTACTGACTTACCAAAAGGATACAATACCACAGGACTACGACACCAAAGGATCGCTATTAACTTCGGGACTTATCTTTATTTACTTAGTTCTTTTACAAACTGGCCAATGATGGCGCCAGAATACTTAACAACTCTAATCGCCCCATTCTCCCACGAAAAAAAAGAAAAACAAACAGAGTATCACTTTTCTTTTTCAAGATACTAGCAAGAACGCTAGAGAAAAAAACAAAGAAGATTTTTTTCTCTCTAGCGTTCTTGCTAGTAAATCTTTCATCGGGATCCACATGATAAAGCGAAAGCGTCTCTAAGTCTCTAGCGTCTGCGTTCTATCACATACAGGGGGATATTTTTGTGAGTAGCGCTTGGTATTTAGTGAATGTGAATGAGAAATCTTTCTACCCGTCTATCACTCTCTTAGAAACGGACTTATTCACTTGTTAAAGTTTTCGTTAGATTCAAAAAAATATCTGATAAGTGTCAACGCGTTCTCCTGATGCGCTTCTCCTGAACGTTGCCGGCTAGAAAAATATTACATCGTTCCATGACCGGATCTGAAGGACCACTTTGGCATTCTGGAATAACGCGTGGGAACGACCCCTTAGTGAATTGCGTCAAGCAAGAGCTTAGCAAATGGAACTTGACCACGGCCCCTAAACGAATGCTTTGGCTTCAATAATCGTCGGAGACCCAAAACAATACTTTGCCGTTAAACAATGATATGAATATCACATAAATTCAACCCTGTGGACAGGAACCACCCAACCATACTTCCGAAATAAGGACAGTAGGACCTATGTAGCCAATCTTGTAACCACCGCAAGGGTGAGTCTCTCGAAGAAATGTCATCCAACGTATGCTCCCTTTCCGGTGTTTATTTGTTTAATAGTTTTCGCAGATCTCGCAGATCGGTGGATGATCCATCAACCTCATGGCTTATGTCCTTCTGAGACAGGTCATTGATGACCATGGTGGCAGTGAATCAGGGGTTGTTGAAATACATAATATAATATATATAATATCTGTGTGTCCTGTATAAACTGTTAACCAATATATCTATATATTTAACCAAACAAAAATAATAAGAAAACACACACAATATAACACACGCACAAACACCCCCATATATTATATATATATATATATATATATATATATATATCATATATACACCCCACACGCAAACAATATATTATATATATATCAATATATATATTATATATATAATATATATATATATTATATAATTATTATATATATATATATTGTGCCGTGTGGGGTGTATATATATTATATATATTATATATATATATAGTATATATATATATCATCAGGCCAGGCTAGCCGCACAGATATCCATGACACGGAGGTACACTATATATCCATACAGAATATTGGAAGTCCTTAACATCAACAGACAACCACCTGAACAAAAATCTGAATATTAAGGCATGCCCACACAAGAAAAAATATTTACTAAATGCATGGATAAGTGAAACTCAACCATCCATCCTAAAATATAAGATTACAAAATGTTACAAAATTTTACAGGATTTTACCATCAGGAAATCTGAATGTGCATAAGTTTCTTTACATATGGTTTTTGTTTATATATTTTTCCGTAAAAATTATTCATTATAAACAATCAAAGGGAGATAACTTTTGTGAGTCTATATATTTTTGGATTTATATTTTTCAGATTTATATTTTCGGATTCATCAGCGTCCATAACTCCACCCAAATATTGCAGTCATTCACAAAAAACATAACCGCAAAAAAAATGGATTAAAGGTATCCTGACGAAAGCAAAAAGCTTGAAACCTTAGGTAGATGCCTACTAAAAACCTTTTGTATAAACATTATATATAATAAATAATTAATAAATAAAAAAATATATTATATATATATATATATATATATATATATATATATAAATTCAACCACAAAGGTAAGATGTTATTTTTTCCAATAGCTTATATAATAATTGTATCAATTTGATTAGCTTCAAAAATAGATGAGGGAAACTTTCCACACTCGTCTCTTCTCTCTCTCTCTCTCTCTCTCTCTCTCTCCTCTCTCTCTCTCTCTCAAAAATTATCCTTATTTTTATTTTTGTTATTATTCTTTTTTTAGTTTGAGAACGTCCCGGAAAAGATTTTCATATCCCACTCACCCATTCATTTTTATTTCATTCATTTCATTTTTACATTAATTTCTTAAGTATAAGTTGAGGACAGCCTAATGGTTACGGATAGAACGGATGACACCCAACCGATCGGATTTCAATTCCGGCTGTAGGTAGCTTACAAAATGTCTAGCCACACTGAGGGAGGATTGATAAGTCGAAACACGTGTCTGTGGATGACCCATATATATATATATATTATATATATATATATATATATATATATATTTATATATGAAAAAGTTGGGTCGAAAAACATAGTCAGTTTTCATGATTAAGACTTTTGAACTTTATCAATTTATCTTCAATGTGTTTTTTTTCGCCGCCAATATTCTATTTTTTTTTTCGGTTCTTTCATGATTAATGAATTGCATCTCGGTTACAAATCGTTCATGTTAAGCGGAAACTCCTTCTACAAGTAATAGTTTGTGGCAAATCCGTAGATTTAATCATGCGTCTGTAGTTAATCTAATTCTAAAGTTAAGGGACCATTTCTGACTTTTCAATGTATTGGTTTTTAGCAGCATGTGCAGTCCAATATACATCAGGCGCTACCAAAAGGATCAGATCCCCCCCCTCTCTCTCTCTCTCTCTCTCTCTCTCTCTCTCTCTCTCTCTCATTTATCACTATCGGTAATCCAAAGTATTAGCACAGAGTTGGTTGAATATAAGTTTTTGCTAAGCGACAAAAAACTGGTGTGTCCATGTTTGGGGTTTATAGGAGAAATCACTAATGAGTTCGTCCTTACTTCGCAGCAGTGTCCTGTTTGGTCATTCTTATCATTACTTGGATCGTTTGAGAGTGCAAACTCTTGTTTTGTAGGTTGTTGCTACCAGAATTTGTTAAACAACAGTATGAACAATCCTTGTGTAGTTCCTATCTATTCTCTCTCCAAACATTTTGTAGAGTCTAAAACCTGCAACCTACAGTATTACTGACATGGCCAAAGAGCTTAGAAAAATTCCCGTTTATTTTATTTAGAGATATCAGATTTCCATATGTTCAATAACCTGTCTATTGCAGTTCATATTTACCAAGCATCTACATTGTTCATTGCTTTGAGTAGCTTATATATTTTCTTATTAAGGTTACTTAGCAAATATTGCACCCTCCGGGTGCAAGTATTTAAGTTTTTAATGTAACAAAGTATTATATAGATTAGAAGGCTAATGAAACTAAATAAGAATGCAGATTAAAAAAGATTTGGAAAACGAGGGAGTATAACGAAAAATAGAACAACTGAAACTTACTCTTCCATCACTCTCGACTTTCATTTGTTATTTTTTCTAATTTAAGTATTTAGTTAAAATATGAAGTAAAGAATAAAATGACAGTTATTTTTCTTGTTATGATCATTAAGATTTTTGAAGAGTGTTTGCTTATATCATTAAAATAAAACCTAACAGTTAGAAATCCAATAACACTGATCACATATTCTATTAAATTCGATTTTTTAATATCAGTATGCAAATTAGCTTCCCGTCACACTATAAACCGCTATTTTGCTGTATATATAAATATAATGCATGTTGTTAGTTATGTGGATATGTTAACAGTATAATATGTAAAACAATTTTATTAATAATGAAGTTAAAATTAAAATAAAATCTATTTGAGAATGTGATGTCAATAACGAAGTGAATTGTGACTTGAGTAGTGATATAGTTTCCGGTTACAGACAGAAAAACACACAATCTCCATTATATTTAAGATATAAACTTAATCTACTAATTTCAGAGGCATGTCATTTAGGTGAGCCAAAATAAACTCAAGAATACAAACGATCAAACATTAAAGTTTCATTTACAACGAATCTATTCTTGGAAGACTCTAATCATTAGAGACATGATTTAATAATCTTCACTTAAGATCCATCAAACCATTAATCCAGGCCTTTTAGATCATAAATTACTGGTCTGTTTAGAACATATCAATATTTGGATGTCAGAAGTTTCAATCGATTGTACCGAAAGCGCTAAATAAAGAGTACAAAGTTCATTTGAGAGAGAGAGAGAGGGGGGGAGAACGACGACAGACAGACAGAGACAGAACAGAGAGAGGGAAGGGAGAGAGGGAAGGTGATCTCTCTTCTT
>CM042144.1:95550748-95553248 GCA_023376005.1 Doryteuthis pealeii
GAGGGAAAATGCTGCTTCCTTTCATTTTAGAAGGCACAGTGTGTGCGTGATTTCAGATGATTAAGGGATTGCATAGATCCAGTCCTACTCCCCGACCCACCCACCTCTTCTTGATCCAGTTTCAAGGTCGGTTCCCGGAAATTCTGGTAGAAGATCAGTTACAGTGAACGGCCCGAACAAGCTTTCATTCAAAGCATGCTTTCTCACTTCACGGCACGCGTGTGCTACATGGCCGTTGACCCTGCGGCAGGGTTCATCCGCTGTTTGACAGGTCAAATTTTTAATTTTGCTGACTGTGATGAAACTACTCTTCATCGGCGAAATATTGTTGGGGCGGTGGTCAATGCGAACTGACAAATAACAAGATTGCTATTGAGGTTCAATGATAAAATAACGCTAAAAGAATAAATAACGCTAAAGAATATATAATATTATATATATATATATATATATATATAATATATATATATATATATATAATAAACAGATTGAGAGCTCAATGTGTGCACTTAATGTTAGAGTCACAGAGCAAATATATAAGTAAAGAAATAACAAAAGACTTAGAGATT
This sequence comes from Doryteuthis pealeii, assembly GCA_023376005.1. NCBI lineage: Eukaryota > Metazoa > Mollusca > Cephalopoda > Myopsida > Loliginidae > Doryteuthis > Doryteuthis pealeii. Next base: position 95,551,318 of record CM042144.1, read on the forward strand.
TAGCTTTATAGTCTATTTCAGAGAGCTTAGACAAAGTGTCTAACTCTCCCGACTCATCAGATGCGAATGAAGGAACCTTCTCGGACTCGGGAACCTTCATTCGCATCTGATGAGACGGGAGAGTTAGACAATTTGTCTAAGCTCCTGAAATAGACTATAAGCTAAATCTCTAAGTCTTTTGTTATTTCTTTACTTTATATATATATATATAATATATAATATATATATATATATATATATATATATATATATATGTGTGTGTGTGTGTGTGTGTGTGTGTGTGTGTGTGTGTGTGTGTAGATAAAAGGGTATGTAAAATACAATATGTTGTTGAAATGAAAATATTCTATATATTTTTCATAGCTGATATTGAGAATATTTGATTTATTAAAAATCATCATCAGAGCGTAATGATAATTACGTCCGTTTTTGGACGTAAAGGATCTTGATCCAGATTCTTCAAGAGAAAAACAATAAGTGAAACAGGAAAAAATGATATATATATATATATATATATATATATATATATATAAGCAACCGAATAAAAAACATGCATATTGCCCTGCTTTCCCGATAAGATTGCCAGGGAAACTCTTAGAAATATTGTGACAAACAAATAAATACAAAGCGAAATGGGAACAAAAATAACACTGGTTTACGAAAAAAAAAATTTTTGTCCGAGGCAAGAATGTGAATAGGTGTTTGTTTTACTAATTTGGGTGTGCTGAATTCAAATTTATAAACAGTTTTGCTCTATCACCTCTAGTTTTCTATAGTTTTTAAATAGTCTCATTTTGGTATATACAGAGTATATACGTGCTTATTTTAACAGAAGCTGCAGCTTATTACAGATAAAACAGGATAGATAAAGAACATTGACGGAATAAATATACTTGGATGACACAATGTACTCAATTCATAGTACTGAAGACAGCAAGGTGGGTTTTCTTAGATGATCTGCTGTATTTTGCCTTTGGGATGTCACGCAAGAGCATCCAGCAGAAGTTGACGTGGGAATGGAGAAAATGAATTTTGAGTGACATTCGGCATCCCATATCCTCATAAGGTTTTAGCAACTTCTCAATACAGGCTTAGTAATTTGGTATGCGTGTGTTACCAAGGAAGCCACTACAGACTGACTTAAATGCTTCCCATGCTCTCAGTTCCTTTAAGGTAAGAAGCTCCTCAAAATCAGTATCCTTTAGCACTTCTCAGATCTGAGGTCCGACAAAGATGCCCTCTTTGAGCTTAGCAGCACTGAGACCTGGGAACACAGTACACAAGTGTTGGAAGGCAGCACTATTTTTGTCCATGGCCTTCACGAAATTCTTCAGTAACCCAAGCTTGATGTGAAGAGGGAGGAAGAAGCACCTTATTCATGTCAACCAGAAGATTCTCCTTGATGCTGTGTCCGCTGTTGATTGAGACGTGTTGGCTACGCTTACCTGCCAAAACCCATCTTGATATATAGCTAAATATATATAATGTAATGCTATCAGTTAAATTTATTGCATAATAACTAAAAAAAAGAAGACATAAGTCACACAATATTAGAAATTAGCCCTGAATGCATATACACCTTCATGTACAGTATGTGTACAAAATGTACAGTATGCATATCTAAAAAAAAACTAGAGGTGATGAATAAAAACGGATTTTAAATCTGAATTTAGCACTCCCAAATTAGGTTGAAGCAGTCATTTTTGTGCCTGCCTCAATTTCTTTGTAAACCAGTGTAAGTAGACGATTAACGCTGAAGCAGCCATTCATTTTTTGCCTACATTTTTGTATTTTGCGCATCTATTTCTTAATTAGCCTTGCATACAATACATTCGCCTTGGCATTTATCATTGAGGTCGTATAATTATGCGGTTCATCATTTATTTGTTTTCTAATATTAATTTGTCCTTATTAATTTTTCTGATGTTACT
>CM042144.1:95558248-95628248 GCA_023376005.1 Doryteuthis pealeii
ATATTTCTGTGATATCTGGCATGATAACAATATGACTTTCTCAACATAATGCATATAATTTTGTGAATAATTTTATTTATAGTTAATAGGTCTAGCGAATATGAATTGAAAAAGGCGCCAAGTGATATCTCTAAAATATATTTTTATCAAAAATTTTGCAATATTCGTTTTTTTTTATGAATAAAAAAAATCCTAATATTCTGTTTAAAGCGAAATAGTAAAATGAATTCATACATTTCTTTAATATCTCATTTAACAAATTAAAAGAAAGATAACGCAAAAACTATGTAAAACGAATATACCGCTGATATTATTTCCAGATATACTGCAACCAATGTAAGGGAGATAACTCTGTATGTCACATAAGGAAAAAATCGAAATTACGAACTTGTGGCTGTTTCGCCACAGTCTTTAATGACGGGGCATAACTCTGGTATTCTTAATGTGGAAAAATACGTTTTTGTTACGAGATCGTTAGTAACAATCTGGAAATTTAATGCTACTATAATGAGAACACATGTTATCATTTACTAAGCTTAACTTGACACAATGACAAGAGTTTTGGAGGAAATAGTGAAAATCCAAATCCTTAATAATTATCGACAAGCTTAGACTTTGTATAAAGTTCTGGCAATACTGATTTTCCACACAATATACATTATATATATATATATATATATATATTAATATATATATATATATATATAGAGAGAGAGAGAGAGAGAGAGAGAGAGAGAGAGAGAGAGACAGACAGACAGACAGACAGACATACACCGACACAGATAGAGACACAGAGAGTAGGTGTGTGTGTGTGTGGAATACGCGCAGGTGTGTATGTATGTGTATGTGTGTTGTGAAGAGAGAAAGAAAGAAAGAGAGAGAGAGAGAGAGAGCGAGAGAGAGAGAGAGAGAGAGAGAGAGAGAGAGAGATGATTTATTTTGTTTATTTGTTTATCAGTACATCGACTAAGTATCGTTTATTTAATACCAATATCTACATCATTTATAAATGTTTGATTATAATTAATACATTCAACATTACATAGTAATAATTTCAGTTTAAATCACACTTTTCTTTTTACTATAATTACTAGCAAAATAAAAAAAAACCCTCCGGGCGATGTAAAAATAAATTTTGAAAGATATTGCTTGAGGAGGTGGAACTTAAAAATTAAATGTCGGAGAGTTTGAATCATAAATCATGAAATCATAAAATTTATTAAATGAGTAAAAAAATATCAATTTGAAATCGAAACTAAGTTCTATTAACTTTAAATATCTATTAAAATAAAATAAACTATATATAAGCATATGATACTGGGGATGTATCTATTAAAACATGTTTTAAAAAACAATGAGGACTGTCTAATGTTGCATGCTCAAATTTTGAGTGTGTTTATTCTATATTATGACGATTTATGACGGGTATTGTGACGTTAGCAGTGACGTAGTTTTTGTTACAGACAAAAACCGGAAGCGAATCTCCATTATTAATAGATAGAGATAGATAAGCATTTGTTTCCTCAATTATATGCTATCAATAGTGCCTATTTAATCCACATTATCTGCACACAGTTATATCGAATCAAGTAAGTAAATTTAATGGAATGGCCTATTGTCGGTTTCAGATCAAATGCGAGGGAATTTATCTTCTTTTCACTAGCACTAGACCAGGTAGATTGTTTTGAGTCTTAGGTGGCGCCACACATACCATCAGTTTTCCAGTTTACTGCACAGATCCATGCTATGCTACTCATGCGCGTAGTGGGCATGAACGGGTATCGAAACTGGAGCCTTGTGGTTCCGAAGCGGATGCTTTACCGACTAAACTAAACTGGCCCTTTTAATAGGGTCTGGTTTATCTCAGTTGCTAGAGCAGTTGACTAGTAATCACAACGATACCGGTTCGATACCGTTCCTCGCTAACTCACCACATGAATTGCACGAGCTGGTTAATCTGATATGTATATGAAAGTTGGGGATTGACAGTATGTGTGGCGCACCACTTCAGCAAAACAATCTCTCTGGACTAGCGTAAGCGAAAAAGGGATAGACTCTCTCGCTGTCTGGCTGATACCGCCAATATGCCACTCTACCGACTGGTACCAAGTATTTTGATCCAATACAGATCTTTTTAGACCTATTTGAACGACAATGAAAGTGCAGCTGCGTTCTCACCAGAGTATCAGAAATAGAGCCTAATTACAGGATGTAGTTTAATGCCCATGGTATTCCTTTTGTCGGTGGTGGGATCTTACTCATCTGCAGAGGATGCAGTTGACGTATTCTAAGCACCACTAACTGGGCGACTGATAAGTTACTCAATAATAATAATAATAATATAATAATAATAATAATAATAATAATAGACAAATATCTGGACCTTGCCAGAGAACTGAAAAAGTTGTGGAATATGAAAGTGAAAGTGATACCAATTGTAGTTGGTGCACTTGGAACAGTCCCAAAAGGATTAGAAAAGGCCTTGGAAAGTTTGGATATCAGAGGAAGGATTGAAACCATTCAGAACACTGCACTGCTGCAATCTGCCAGAATACTCAGAAGAGTCCTGGAGACCTGAGGAGACTTGCTGTCACTCAGACACCAGTGAAATACCATCAGCTAACACTGATGTGAAAACTCAAAAGGAGTAAATAATAATAATAATAATAATAATAATAATAATAATAATAATCTTCTTCTTCTTCTTCTTCGTGCTGACAGCATGGATTTCCACGACTCTCTTTCACCATTTGTCCCTATTGGTAATCGCTACTGGCAGTTCTTCCACGCGGCATCTAGTATCCGCAGAGGCCTGGTCGATGTAAGTTTTTGCTGGTGTGTCCATGTGCAGATGTGCCCAAGAGAACATCACTTATATCTTGTTCGTCTTACTTGGATGATCTGATAGAAAATAGGAAGCTGTATAGCAGCTTTTTTGTTGGATGATTCTAAGTGGTGCAGCCATACAGAAGCACTAACTTAGCTATAGCTTAGAAGAATTCTCGCTTTATCTTATCAGAAAGATCAGATGTCTAAATGATCGATAACCTTTCTATAGCTGTCCATGCCTTCCCATGCGTATATTGACATCGCTTTCTGTAGATGTAAAGTTGTCTACTAATTTGAGAAGCTTTCCATCCAGTGTGGAAATGTCTGTCTTGTATAAAACGTGAACTCCTCTGCTCAGTTATATAGTTTCAAGTAAATAGTAATCCTTTCTAAACTAGTGAAGCTTTGAAGTAACGATAAAAATAACTTGCATACATTTAAATTGTTTCAACTGTTTGTTCAAAAAGTATTGAGACTTGATAAAAATATACAAAATTACATCTAGGAACTTTCTAAACATATAGATTATATCACTAAATGACATGTAACTTTACACACGTCTTACACAAGTTTAAAAAAAGAATAAAATATAAGTTCCACTAATTTTTGGTCATATATCTCATAATGATAAAACAACTATATTTCCATATCTGTAAACTTCAGACTAGATGTGGAGTCTGTGTTTAATCAGATAAATGCAGGAACAAAGAGAGTGCTTGCTTTTCCTGTCAATAGCATATGTAAAGGTGAACTCAACTGCATTACACTTGCTGAGGTTTCCATTGACAATACCGATAACTGTAAAACAACAACAACAATATAATAAAGTCTTTGAAATAAAAAAATGGACAAAAAAGTCCTTAGTATTATCTGTGTTATTCGGACTATTGTCCCCATCTTCATTGTTATTTGTACAACGTTTCGGTCGATATGCCCTCCGGCCTTCTTCGGGTATTTCTTGTCGGAGTCGGGAACCTTCTCGGACTCGGGAACCCTCTTTTCGAACTCGGGAACTTTCTTGTCGTAATCGGGGGCCGTCATGGAACTTTGGACCTAATCCTTTATTTAGTCCACGGGGGTATCCTGTTCTCATTCCGCTAACCATAGCTGGGGTAGGAGTTGTGTTAATTATTTTTCTAACTGCCTTCACTCAGGATTGAACTCAGGATCCAGAGATAACTGTCACTTTGAACTGTCTTAACCTAATTACCTTATCCACTAGGCCACGTGTCCAATTGGACAATGAAGATGGGGACAATAGTCCGAATAACACAGATAATACTAATCTTCAAGCCTCATCTCAAACATTCAGAGAAAAAATGTCCTTATTTTTTTACAAATTAAACTGTGCGATCCTAGTTACCGAATATGTTGAATTTTATTGATATTTTTTAAACTTCAAGAAATAAGGACGATAATGACAATGCCGATAGCTCGTAATGAACTCCAATAAAATGCAACCTTATCTTTCAGCGAAAGATATGTTTAATCAAACTTCTTTGAGAATGAGACTGACATTGTGGTATAATTTTACTAGTCAAATTGAAATGAAGCCCCTTAACGTCAGTGTCGATGATAATTTAAATTGGTAATTATTGCCTGAATAAAAGATGAGAACTTTTAGCCGATTACCTATAATAAGTAAAGTATTACACACAGAAAAACATCTTATATAAGCACCTTTTTATATATATAATTCTAAGGGTTTTGCGTATGCTTCCCGTATTCTATGACAGGGTTACAAAGAATAAATATACTGCGATATTTTAAGAATGAAAGAAGAGAGAAACTAAGGATTCAAATGGGCTAATGTTCAATAAATACGCATGATATAACCGTCCTGTTCGCATAAATTGTGTTACTAATACTTGTTTATGAAGACTTATATAATACATTATTGAAGTCAGTAAGTCAGTAAGTCTACTGTTGGTTTGAATAACAGCAGCCAACTAAGTACAACTTAAGCAGTGTCCAAGACAGCTGGTATATATAGAAATCAAGAATAACCCATTCATGAATTTGGGTCATTCCATTCCTTGAGTTCTGATTGGCTGCTTGACTGCTTGATATGAATGACATTGTGGGGTCCTATATATATCCTGTCATTTTGCAGCAGACTTTGTGACATTCGGGTTTGTATTTCAGTTACAACCGTATGTTGCCTTGTCTTCCCAGTTCGACGGTAATTGGAACTTTAATTATTCTTCATAAATGTATGTGGCCGGCTTCCGGTTTAGAAAGTATGGTAGCTAATTTTGACTGGATGTATTTATTTATTTATTTATTATTGGAAGTTAATGCCTTTTGATTTGAAAGTGTGTTTGAAAATTATTTACTAGGGAGAAGTAATAAGTGATCCTGTAATATCTTAACTAAACGAATTTTAGTGGTATCTAAAGAAGTGCTGTAGCACATTTTTAACAGATTGGATAATTTCTTAAAGAGTCGTTGGTAATTTATTTATTTTTTGTATGTTTTGAAAATGAGATATTCCCCTATTACTCTTGTTGGAATTTTCTGATATAAGGTGTGTACCAGATGGCTGCTTCTACTTAAAGACTCGTCGATAAGCACGTGACCAGTAAAGGCAACCTCTTATCCAATCACTGGGAGTCCTCTGCTGCTGCAGTTGTATTTATACTGGCTGATTCTAATGTTAGCTAACTACTGCTTGGATCTTGTTGGACGTCGGACCTAAAGGATACTATACCACACCACAGGACTTACTGACTTACCAAAGGATACAATACCACAGGACTTACTGACTTACCAAAGGATACAATACCACAGGACTTACTGACTTACCAAAGGATCGCTATAACTCGGGACTTACTTATTTACTTTAAGTTCTTTTACAACTGGCCAATGATGGCGGCCAGATACTTAACAACTCTATCGCCCCATTTCTCCCACAAAAAAGAATAAAAACAGAGTATCACTTTTCTTTTTCAAGATACTAGCAAGAACGCTAGAGAAAAAAAACAAAGAAGATTTTTTTCTCTCTAGCGTTCTTGCTAGTATCTTTTCATCGGGATCCACATGATAAAGGAAGCGTCTAAGTCTTCTGCGTTCTATCACATACAGGGGGATATTTTTGTGAGTAGCGCTTGTATTTAGTGAATGTGAATGAGAAATCTATTCTACCCGTCTATCACTCTCTTAGAAACGGACTTATTCACCTTGTTAAAAGTTTTCGTTAGATTCAAAAATATCTGATAAAGTGTCACGCGGGTTCTCCTGATGCGCTTCTCCTGAAGTTGCCGGCTAGAAAATATATATACATCGGTCCATGACCGGATCTGAAACCACTTTGGCATTCTGGAATAACCGTGGGAACGACCCACTTAGTGAATTGGTCAAGCAAGAGCTTAGCAAAGAACTTGACCACCGCCTAACGAATGCTTTGGCTTCAATAATCGTCGGAGACCAAAAACAATACTTTGCCGTTAAACAATGATATGAATATCACATAAATTCAACCCTGTGGGACAGGAACACCCAACCATACTTCCGAAATAAGACAGTAGACCTATGTAGCAATCTTGTAACCACCGCAAGGGTGAGTCTCGAAGAAATGTCATCCAACGTATGTCCCTTTCCGGTGTTTATTTGTTTAATAGTTTCGCAGATCTCGCAGATGGTGGGATGATCCATCACCTCATGGCTTATGTCCTTCTGAGACAGGTCATTGATGACCATGGTGGCAGTGAATCAGGGGTTGTTGAAATACATATATATAATATATATATATATCTGTGTGTCTGTATAAACTTGTATAACAATATATCTATATATTTACCAAACAAAAATAATAAGAAACACACACATATATACACACGCACAAACACCCCCCATATATATATATATATATATATAATATATATATATATATATATATATACACGCAACTATATATATATATATATATATATATATATATATATATATATATATATATATATATATATATATATATATATATATATATATATTGTTGCGTGTGTGGGTGTATATATATATATATATATATATATATATATATATATATATATATATATCATCAGGCCAGCTAGCCGCACAGATATCCATGACACGGAGGTACACTATATCCATACAGAATATTGGAGTCCTTAACATCAACAGACAACCACCTGAACAAAAAATCTGAAATATTTAAGGCATGCCCACACAAAAAAAAATATTTACTAAATGCATGGATAAGTGAAACTCACCATCCATCCTAAAATATAAGATTACAAAATGTTACAAAATTTTACAGGATTTTACCATCAGGAAATTTGAATGTGCATAAGTTTCTTTACATATGGTTTTTTGTTTATATATTTTTCCGTAAAAAAAATTATTCATTATAAACAATCAAAGGGAGATAACTTTGTGAGTCTATATATTTTTGGATTTATATTTTCAGATTTATATTTTCGGATTCATCAGCGTCCATGAACTCACCCGAAATATTGCAGTCATTCACAAAAACATAACCGCAAAAAATGGATTAAAGGTATCCTGACGAAAGCAAAAAGCTTGAAACCTTAGGTAGATGCCTACTAAAACCTTTGTATAAACATTTATATATAATAAAATAATTAATAAATAAAATTAATATATATATATATATATTATATATATATATAATATATATTAATTCAAACCACAAGGTAAGATGTTTTTTTTTTCCAATAGCTTATATAATAATTGTATCAATTTGATGCTTCAAAAATAGATGAGGGAAACTTTCCACTCTCTCTCTCTCTCTCTCTCTCTCTCTCTCTCTCTCTCTCAAAAAATTATCCTTTATTCTTTATTTTTTTGTTATTATTCTTTTTTTAGTTTTGAGAACGGTCCCCCGGAAAAGATTTTTCATTTATCCCACTCACCCCATTCATTTTTATTTCATTCATTTCATTTTTACATTAATTCTTAAGTATAAGTGAGGACAGCCTAATGGTTACGGTGCCGGACTGACACCCAACCGATCGGATTTCAATTCCGGCTGTAGGTAGCTTACAAAATGTCTAGCCACCTGAGGAGACTTGATAAGTCGAAACACGTGTCTGTGGATGATATATATATATATATATATAATATATATATATATATATATATATATATATGAAAAAGTTGGTCGAAAAAATAGTCAGTTTCATGATAAGACCTTTGAACTTTATCAATTTATCTTCATGTGTTTTTTTTTTCGCCGCAATATTCTATTTTTTTTTTCGATTCTTTCTATGATAATGAACTTTGCATCTCGGTTAAAATCGTTTCATTTTAAGCGGAAACTTCCTTCTACAAGTAATAGTTTGTGGCAATCCGTAGATTTAATCATGCGTCTGTAGTTATCTAATCTAAAGTTAAGGGGACATTCTGACTTTTCAATGTATTGGTTTTAGCAGCATGTGCAGTCCAATATACATCAAGGCGTACCAAAAGGACAGATCCCCTCTCTCTCTCTCTCTCTCTCTCTCTCTCTCTCTCTCTCTCATTATCACTATCGGTAATCCAGTATTAGCACAGAGTTGGTGAATATAAGTTTTTGCTAAGCGACAAAAACTGGTGTGTCCATGTGTTGGGGTTTATAGGAGAAATCACTAATGAGTTCGTCCTTACTTCGCCAGCAGTGTCCTGTTTGTCATTCTTATCATACTTGGATCGTTTGAGAGTGCAACTCTTGTTTTGTAGGTTGTTGCTACCAGAATTTGTTAAAACAGTATGAATCATCCTTGTGTAGTTCCTATCTATTCTCTCTCCAAACATTTTGCTAGAGTCTAAAACCTGCAACCATACAGTATTACTGACATGGCAAGAGCTTAGAAAAATTCCCGTTTTATTTTATTTAGAGATATCAGATTTCCATATGTTCAATAACCTGTCTATTGCAGTTCATGATTTACCAATGCATACATTGTCATTGCTTTGAGTAGCTTATATATTTCTATTAAGGTTACTAGCAAATATATGCACCCTCCGGGTGCAAGTATTTAAGTTTTAATGTAACAAAGTATTATATTAGATTAGAAAGGCTAATGAAACTAAATAAGAATGCAGATAAAAAGATTTGGAACAGAGGGAGTATAATCGAAAAATAGAACAACTGAAACTTACTCTTCCATCACTCTCGACTTTCATTGTTATTTTTTCTAATTTAAGTATTTAGTTAAAATATGAAGTAAAGAATAAAATGACAGTTATGTTTTCTTGTTAATGGATTTCATTTAAGATTTATTGAAGAGATGTTTGCTTATATTCATTAAAATAAAACCTAACAGTTAGAAATCAATAACACTGATCACATATCTATTAAATTCGATTTTTTTAATATCAGTATGCAAATTAGCTTTCCCGTTCACACTATAAACCGCTATTTTGCTGTATATATAAATATAATCGCATGTTGTTAGTATGTGGATATGGTTAACAGTATTAATATTGTAAAACAATTTTATTAATAATTGAAGTTAAAATTAAAATAAAATCATTGAGAATGTGATGTCAATAACGAAAGTGAATTGTGACTTGAGTAGTGATATAGTTTCGGTTACAGACAGAAAAACACACAATCTCCATTATATTAAGATATAAACTAATCTACTAATTTCAGAGGCATGTCATTTAGGTGAGCCAAAATAAACTCAAGAATACAAACGATCAAACATAAAGTTTCATTTACAACGAATCTATTCTGAAGACTCTAAGTCATTAGAGACATGATTGTAATAATCTTCACTTAAGATCCCATTCAAACCATTAATCCAGGCCTTTTAGATCATAAATTACTGGTGTTTTAGAACATATCAATTATTTGATGTCAGAAGTTTCAATCGTGTACCGAAAGCGTAAATAAAGAGTACAAAGTTCATTGAGAGAGAGAGAGAGGGGGGGGGAGAGACAGACAGACAGACAGACAGAGACAGAGACAGAGAGAGGGAAGGGAGAGAGGGAAGGTGGTTGGAATATCCCAAAGAAAAAGAAAACCTTAATTGATTGTTGTCATTTGTAAGAGAAACTGTTTTCCTGTAGTGAAAATGACATGGTTAGTAAAAGCCTTTTGACAAATTATGAGCGTACATGGCAAATAGCAATTTATTAAATAAAGACTGGAGTTATTTTATGAGTGCTTCCTCCTTTTTCTGTTCATATGCTTTTTAATAATTGTTATTGCCATGTCCAGCTTAATTCTCTCTCTTTATTTATATCCCTTTTTTCTCAATGTATTCCTTTTCTTTGAAGTTAATTCCTATTTCAAACGATATCTAGTGTAAACGGTTAACATTTATGAATAAAACCCTACTTATACACAACTTGTTTTATGTCTACAATTACAGATAAATTATATTCTATTATTTAATAAATTCTTATTATCGACAACTCTAAGTATTGCTAATTTTTCGTGTAGGGATAGGGGATACACATAATTCAGAAACCTGTATAGGTTTGATTTCTAATCAGTGCCTGGATTTAATTTTTCAATTCCCAAACATCCCAAAGGAAGTAGTTGTGTTTCTCATACAATTTAGTTAAATCTGGAATTGCATAGATGCTACCGAAGCCTAATAAACAATACCTTCAATCAAAGTTCTACCTTTCACTGGGAACAATGTAGGGTTTCAACAGTTGCATTGTCCCTGCATATATTATCGTTCTTACTATTATGTGGGAGGTTGTTTGATCCATTTAACGTGTGTGTACATGTCTATGAGTATGTGTGTTCTAATGTGTATTTTTCTCACTCCGTGTTTGCGAATGAGAGAGGGAAAGGTGGACTAGAATAGAACATTTGGAAAACAATAAATTAATTATATCTCTGTAGGAACCCTCTGCCAATGAAATTCACCTTGACCTTGCAATAAATCTATCTTTGAGGTATGTGTGTGTGTGGGGGGGGGGGCAAGAATTGTTTCGACCTTCTGACACGATATTGTTAATTATCTTTCGTTTCGCTGACTCGACTATCCTAGAAAAGCATTTCGCCGTTTTACGACGCGAAATTAAACAAGTTTAGCGCTATCGAAAGGCAAATTGATGTATCTGCAAGAATAAATTTGAAATGTGAATACGTTTTGTAAAGAAAATATTATGCTTCTCTTCGTTGTAATGTAAATTGCGTTTTTTCTATTAAATTAATAAGCATCTCATCGTCATCTGACTACTAGTGAAATATATCAATCTGGTTTTCAAACTGTATATTTATTCATACCGTTAGATGAATTTGCATCAATTACACACACACACACATATTATATATATATATATATTATATATATATATATATATATATATATATATATATATATATACTAGCAAAAAATGTAATCCCAGGTAGTGACTGGTTAGAGAGATTAAAAGAGAAAATAAATTATAGAATTTAAAAAAGAAAATGTAATCTTTAACTTTTGAGTGTTTTGAAATAAAAATCCTATTTTTCAAAAACTGTTTTGTACAAATGACAAAAACTTAAATTCAGCTCCTAATCGTTTGTTTTTCTTCATTGCTTGTTGCATTAAAATGTTAAGAAATATTAATTCAATTTATTTTCTCTTTTACCCCTAAAAAGCAACTATTAAAAGGAGCTAAGTATTAAACATGTGTCCTTATCTATTTAGCTCTATCGGCACAGGCTGTATAATATGCCGACAGCACCTCTGCTGAGTAAAACCACTTTCCAATTAGGCCACCTGTTGGCCGTAGATGACGACCTGTGTTGTTTGCCGAGCAGTCCATGGCATCCAACGTTACTTGGGCTTGACGGGCGCTCGGAGAGGTGCCTTCAATCAATTGGCTGGTCACGTCAAGCCCTAATACCTATATGATTATGCCTAACGTATTGCTCTGATAGTAAAACTGAATCCAGTGGTGAGGTTCCAATTATGGAGCTCTGTGAAGTGTGGAGTACCCCTTCATAACCATTACGCACAGGTCCACATTGGCCTGCGGGTAGTACTTATTAAGTCCACCACTTCAGATCCCATCTAATGGTCTAAATAAATAAAAAAGAAGTTTTAAATAATATGTTTAAAAATGTATTAGAAATAATTTAAATACCCAGTAATAATGAATGAAACAAGCAGGACTTTGACAGGAATTGTTTTAAAATCTCAATAACGTGTTTGTTTTAATATGTATTTTTACTTCAGACAAAGCGTCCGTTTTTGTAAATTTTTTGGCAGAATTTAATGTTTAAAATGTATCAAAAACTACTTACCTATGTAATATCATTTTGCTTTTTTACTGATGCTCATTATCTGTTTTAAAGCAAGTTCAACGCCTGTGCCGACGAATGAGGTGGATTTTTTAAAAGATTTTAGAACTGTCTTCTTTTATTACAGTTAGGAACCAATCTTAACGCCACTTCAAAGCTCGAATTGTGCCGAGAGGAGTTGGGGTAAGAGGGTCTTGATTTGTGCTGACAGGATGGGAGGGTTGTTTTTTTGTTTTTTTTTTAGAAATGGACATTCGTATTTTTTTAATACAGTAATACGTCTGCCGCCTGAAAAGAGTGAGTAGGGTGAGGGCATTTTTTAAATTTCGTCTTAATTATTTAATTATATCGCTTAATTATTAAAAATCAATAAACAAATTTCGTGTGTTCCTTAGTTATAAGCATATCAAGTAGTATGCGAGGTTTCAAATCTGAATGGCCTCTCGGTTGTGAATTATAAGTCTGTCGACTTATAATTCCGAACCGATACAGATCAAACCAAAACTTTCTTTTACACACACACACCCACCCATATATATATATATACATATATATATATATATATATATATATATATATTATATCGTAAAAATTGAAAAAACGCAAGTTTCATAAACGAATAATGTTTATTACGCTAACGCTGCAGTGTTTCGGTCTGTTTGGATAGACCTTCATCAGAGCTTTCGTTGGTTTAAGAAAATATAAATTATTACTGAAAACAAAAAGTCTGCGAGCCTCTGTTTTTAGTGTGTTGGGCTTCTTTTTGTTGATCTTCAAATGTAGGGAATAAAAGATCTATTTAAAACTGTTGACAAACGTTAGCGTCTTAATTAAAACTACGTAACAGCGTATATATATATATATATATATATATATATATATATATATATATATATATATACTAATAATAATAATGATGAAAGTATTGTAAATAAGAAACAGTTGTGCAAAAACGTGTTCGCTCCTAAAATTGCAGACCAAGTATTAAATCTAAAATATTATAATAATTATGGTAGCTAGAAGTCCGGTACTTAAGGGTTCATGGAATGTGCACAATCATCACACGGAAAGTCGCTAACCATACGTCTACATGTAAATATAGACGCTTTATTAGTCACTTTTATCATATTCTCGACTGATGATTGTGCATACCACATGAAACTCCAAGTTAGAGATATCTAGTGTCAATAATAATGATAATATATATATATATATTTATATATATATATATATATATTCACGACTTGTTTTAGTTTTTTTTTTTCACGACTTTTTAAGACCACAACCATTGGACTCATTGATGATTGGATTACCATGAAACTTCAAGTTATGGTGTAAATCTATATTACCATTGATTATATATTATAATATAATATATATATATATGAATAAAGATATAATGAAAAAACAAACGATGTTTACAACTGAAATAGGCTCCATCAGAAGAAAAGTGTGCAAACCGTTTGGGGGGCCAATTCTCTTGACGGTTTAAAACCGTCAAGAGAATTGGCCCCGAAACGGTTTGCACACTTTCTCTTCTGATGAGCCTATTTCAGTGTAAACATCGTTTGTTTTTTCATTATATCTTATTCATACTGTCGGATTAATTTCCATTTTTTTTCACATATATATTATATTATATATATATATATATATATATATATATATATTATGTGTGTGGTGTGTGTGGTGTGTGTGTTGTGTGTGTGTGTAAAGAAATAACAAAAGATATAGTATAACTCTCCCGACTCATCAGATGCGAATGATGAATTCTTTTTACTTTAAAGGCATTTGAAAACAGATTTTTTTTTTTTTTTATCTTTTAAAAATGAAAAAAAAATGAAAAATAAAATTCTGTTTTCAAATGTCTTTAAAGTAATTAAGAATTCATCATTCGCATCTGATGAGTCGGGAGAGTTATACTATTTGTCTAAGCTCCCTGAAATAGACTATAAACCTAAATCTCTAAGTCTTTTGTTATTTCTTTACTTATATATTTGCTCTGTGACTCTAACATTAAGAGCACCCATTGAGCTCTCAAACTGTGACAGGTTTTTTTAAAATAAAACTCTTGTGTCGTAAGGAAGATTTCTTCTCTGGACTTTTGGTTCATATATATATATATATATATATATATATATATATATATATAATGGTGTGTGTGTGTGTGTGTGTGTATGTGTTCAAATATCACTGTATCCGCTTAGATGTCAGCGCTTGAGAAACGTGTCGCATATTTATTTCTGTTTACAAAAAAGAATAAAAATGTATATGTAATTAGTGTCGTAGACAGGGTAAAGTTATTTTTTGATTTCACCTGTCGAATACACAACCGTATGGAAACAGTAAATGTGAATTTGTAAGGACTTACTCACTACTAAATTCAATCATACTTTTTTTTTCCTAGAGAAGAGAAAAATATAACAAGTTGCACAAAAAGAAATACTGAATATCTACGACTGCGATTTAATTTTTCTATATATGGGTGTCTGCTCAGAATATAAAAAGGACATTTCTTGAATGTTTAAAAGTTTAAACCAGGTGGTTTGAACAGCGTCTTTCAGCCCGCATAGCATATAATTCAATCTGTATTGTTATACAGGAAATGTATGTATTTGGAATATAAAACAAGATGTATAGTATGTAAAACAACATATATATGTCTGTCTGTGTGTGTGTGTGTGTGTGTGTGTGTGTGCGAGTAGGCGTGTGTTTCACATATTATATATATATATATATATATATATATATATATATATATATATATGAGGTCAAAATGAGTAAAGAAACGAAATGTAGATGGATAAAATGAATTTAATCGATATCACTTTTAATCGATATCACATACACATGTGTTTCGGTCCGTTTATCAAAATGTATACGGATTACGCTATTATTATTATTCAAATAATCAGATGAAATTGAAATAATGATAATAATGATAATAGGAAAAATGTAAAAATATTCCGTACACAGAGAGATTTTTTTACGACCTTCATCGGAGTGAATTTTTAAAAAAATAATATATATATATATATATATATATATATATAATATATATATATATATATATATATATCGGATCCTTTTAACCCTTTCTATGCATTGTTATCAGTGTCGTATTAGCATATTTTAGTTCAGTTTTCAATTTCTCTTAACAAAGAGCTTTCATCTGTATTTACCGCATTGTAAAATATCGTTAGGTTTTCAAATGGGTTAAACTTTGTAAAGAAAGTCGAAATACTATTCAAAAAGTCTGGCCGGACTGCCACATTATTTGTGTTTTAATATTTCTCGTCATAACCAAAGTGATACTGATACAAAGTTGTATGGACCTATCCTGGTCACGGCATGAAGTGTGGTCCTATAGTGGTCACGATACTAAATGCAGTCCTGTGCTAGTCACGGGACCAAATGTCGTCCTATAAGTGCGTGTTCTGCTGCAGGCCACTCATAGGTTGATGAACCTGCTCGTTCGGACTTCCTGTTCGGGCTGTGTCTGAAGTGGCCAAATTCACCAATGCTGTGAACGGGTCAACAATTAAAATAACTACGAAATGCTTATTAATGATTATATACATTACTTTTATCAATCATACAGTGACCAAAATCCTGTACAATAACAAAGGACTGTGGGTGTGAAAGCCAGAGTCGGAGTTTATTAGTTGACAGTTGATTTACAGTTAAATTCTTATGGCTAAATGGTCAAGTTCAATACTGAGTGGAAAGGTAGTGGAGGGCAGCGGCAAAGTGGTGGTAAGGGCTCTGAGTTGTATCTATGGAGCCAGATTTAGATCTTCTCTGTTTCATCTTCGGGTCTTCTTTTATGGGGTCCATAACCCTGAACATACAGCTCTGATTGGACAGCCAATAGAAACGCCGGACCAATGGCCTCACAGCGTAAACATCGGGGAGGAGTAGAAAAGCCCCCTCCCCCCACTTCTCTTGGATTAGTTAGCTACTCGATAATATTTTATTATTGTATAGATGGCCTTAGTTGGAATCTTCCATTAGTATTTTTTCAATTGCCTTGACCTGATGACTCAAAGTAAATTATTGTTTTATTTATTTAAATCAAAATTGGAATTCATTTTCAATTCCATTGTTTTTAGGAATTTGCCTTTTGTCACACAAATCTTTTTTTTTTTTTTTGTCAATTGAAAGAATCCAGTATATCTTATTATGTAAACACATTGTGATTTTTAATATTATTATTATTTGAGTTTTTCTTGCTTTACACTTCCTTACAAAGGATTAACTTTAACTTTTAATAAATCGACCTAATTATTCTTAAGTAATTAATTTAATATCGGTAGTCAAGTTTATAACACTATTATAGCGTTATAGTAGTATACAAATGGTAGAGTCAACTAAAAGTAAAAGAAAAAAGAAAAAAGAGATTATGTGTTTAATTAAAGTCATACCTAATTTGTTAATTAATTAATTATAATTAAATGAATTAGGAGTGCATATCTGTTTAAATGTAAAGCGTAAACAAATCAAGAACAAGTTAATCTCTGTATGTACATTTCAGTTTGAATCACGCACAAAGCACTATCCTGTCTATAGCTCTGCTGATGAGGCTGAAATGTACATACAGAGATTGACTTGTTCTCGATTTGTTTACGCTTTACATTTAAACCGATATGCATGCCTAATTCATTTAATTATAATTAATTAATTAACAAATTAGGTATGACTTTAATTAAGCACATAATCTCCCCAAAAATTGTCGGCTATCGCCATTTCAAACACATTGTTTGTCCACTCATATATATATATATATATATATATATATATATATATATATATATATATATGTGTGTGTGTGTGTGTGTGTGTGTGTGTTTGACATAAGCAAATTAATTCGGTAGAGAAAATCCTTAGAATGAATTAGTGAATCAGATTTACAGTATTTCTTTTTCTCATACTATCGGTTTGATTCCAAACCTTACAGCACCAATATATGTTTGAGGATGACTATATATATATATATATATATATATATATATATATATATATATATAGTCAAACACAAATAGTGTGTTTCACCGTATCACGCCTCCTCAGTGTGGCGAGACATAGCAGGCTACCTCCCTCCGGGATTGAAACCCGACCTATTTATTATTCAGTCAGCTTGCCTAACAACTGGGCCATCAGCACACCTACAAACCGGAGTGAGAAGTTAACTGATAAGTACATACATATGTATAGATGTAAAGGCCGTCAAAGAGAGAGCTTCATCCATTTTAGATAAGAGCCTTGCATTTAAGTATAATCGGCGGTCATCAGTGAAATCCTCTCCAAAAAACTCAACCTACTAGATGTGCGGATATATAATATATATATATATATATATATATATATATATATATATATATATAGGAAGGCAATACAATGCATTAAAATAAAGACAACAAGATGTATTCAGTCTTATCGATTTCAAAGTAAACTTTATCTTCAGAGACGGTTTGCAGAAATGGACGTGTTTTTTTGTGTCGTTATTTTATTTTTCTTATGTTATAAACATGCGTCTCGTGGCGTTCTTTTTATAACCACGCGGAAGGTCGTGATAGTCGTAATAGCCATTGTTTATTCAATTTCAATTTTATTATTTTTATCTATTTATGTATTTATTTATTTTTATTTATTCATTATATGTATATATATATGTGTGTAAAATATATATACTATATATATATATATATATATATTATATATATGTGTGTGTGTGTGTGTGTGTGTGTGTGTGTGTGTGTCTCAAATTGGCATAACATTTTATGGGTCTTAAGTCAACATACGAAAAAAAATACATAGGTCTTGTAGATCTATAGAACAAGTGGATGCGAAGTGACAAACGAAAGCTGGGCAATCATTTAGAGAGTCTGGTCTCTTTCTTTGAGACAGCATCCTTACAACCTTCTTTTCCTGTTACAGGTTAAGATAAGAAATATAAAGTAGTTCTTAACGAATACATACATATGTTAGATAGAATCGAACAGAGTTTTGATTTACTCTATATCAGACACGATTTCAAATGACGCAGCAGCTTTAAGTATTAGCTAATAACATATCCCTTGGCGCGACATAGAAACTCAACACTCCAACATATTAGAGACTTTCCATAATTAGATATACTATGCCATATATTAGATAACGACGAAACTTAACTTTTTTCATTATTGATCCAAGATCAACTTTCGATCTTACTTAGCGTCGTTTTTCCACAAATGAAAAGAAATACAGTCCAATCTCTTCATTTATTCTATTAGTTCTCTTTTAATTACCGTCATATACTTCTAAATAATAATTTTAAAAGCAGCGAAATTGCAAATGCAGATGCAATTTTTCTTTTGTGCAACGAGATACCCACTGCATCACAACCTGCAAAATTCTTCTGTTTGTATTTTGTCAAATATTAAATATAATAACTAACACGACATTATAGCCATGTCGGCTTCGTTTATAATACATTAACTGCACCGCTTTTAGGATGTCCTAAGTATTACAATAAACTGCATCTGATGCAGTTTTAGAGATATGTGCAGTGCGACACACGTCTTCATTGCCATTACTTCTAGATACACACTATCCCGAAGTGGTAGTACCTGTTTCTTATTCATGTGTCAAATAGATATGATTAAACATTATTCAAATCGACAGGTCCGTTACATAATCTATGCGGTTGCATAGATTATTGTCAACCCCCTGTATTTCCAAGGGATGGCCCTTTTCATATCACGGGCGGGACTTTCCATGGAATATTACAAAAGGCCCGCAAATACGTAAAGTCACGTGGGACCTGGTTGGATACTAGTTTCTGTTTGGACGTCAGGCAGAGAAGATGTACTGCCTTAACTGGAGCTCACTGCATACGCGCTATATTAGTCAGATGAAAATTTTTAGTTAATAAATAAAAGCTTACGAAAATAATATGCTTTTGTGGTTAGTGAATGTCTTGGTAACAAGACTGACCTAGAAGACCATGCACGAAGCCCCCAAGACTAGCCCAGACACTGGAAGAAGAACGTAAGATACAAAAGATGAACAGAAGAAAAATAGAAGTAAGAAAGTAAAAGAAGAGTATACAACACCGTGAGCAAAAGAAACAAAATCTTAAGAAACAACCACTCACAAAATGTAAATATAAAAGTGCAATGAACGCGGTTTCCTATTTTCTAGACATAAAATAAAACCTGAGGGATTGACGTGCCCTTAAAATCAATCAACAGATCACGATCACTTGACCTTGATTTCGTAAGATATCATTTATTGTGAATGTTTGTAGTGACATTATTTTCAAGATTTGTGTAAATTATATTGGTTTACATTTGTTTTTATTATTAATGAAGTTTACGCCCCGAATTAGTGTCCTAAGTATGAGACAGAAGATGGTGGTGAAATTCGTTTTTTTATAGTTATGAGAAGTGTAGAGTCACTCCTTTATTGCCATTACCCCAGGTCTACTCTGATCGCGAATGGTATTACATGTTAGTGTCCCATCAATGTGTCAAATAGACCTGTTTGAAAATGAATAGTATTAGACTGAAAGGAATTAAACGGGATAGTGTCGAGGATATTATTTGTATTACGAAGCAAGCAATAATTGTCTAATGAGGATTATTATCATCGTTAGAGATTTAAACTATATAATTATGGCGAATTACCGCTATAAGGATGCTCTTCAAAGACACGAAATCAATGGTTCGTTCACCTGATTTTGGCACTGATTTCTTTGACATTGTTGCTACAGTCTTGCAAAAAATATAATTCAGCAGCATTTCTGTATATATCCTGCATAGATTACGTAATATAATTATCATTAGATCTAACCGAGGAAAATGGTTTCACATTTAAAAAAGTAGGAAGTAGACGATATTTCATATAAGCGGTTATAGATACAGCCGATGGAGATGATTTAGTGCTTATCGAAAATATACCTGCTTTAGCCTAATCTGTGCTGCATAACCTGGATATGTTAGTACGTGGCGTTATTCTCAACGTTAACTCGTGTAAAACAGAGCTTACGAGTCTGAAACAAGTTGGAGCTTATCTCCAAATTTCACATCAAGCCCTGAAATTAATAAACCAGTTAACATACGTAAGTAGTAATACTTTATCCACATAAGACAATATACGCATAGGTGAGACATTGATGGGTTACCGATCATATGGAAATTTGATCTCACTTGGAATTCTTCCGAGCTGAAATCGTATCAATACAACTGTATGGCTACACCACCTGTACTTTAACATAGTGTTGAGAATTTTGGCATATAAGGCGTGTGCTAGACACCCGCTTCTACTTATAGACTCGGCGATAATCATGTGACCAAGCTCTTGGCCAATCACTGGCAGCACTCTGCTGTTGATATTGTTATTTATATCGGCTGTTCTGATCTTAGCTACTTACAACTACCTTGAACCTTCGTGGACGGCGGAACATAGGATTATATCACTGGACCTTTGACACTACGTAGGATTTCATAACTCAGGACTTATTCACTTACCAAAGGATTCTATAACTCAGGACTTACTTACTTTAAGTCCTTTTCAACTGGCCAAGGATGGCGGTCAGAAACTTAACACATGGCATTTAGAAAAAACGCTAGATAGGAACTACACAAGGATGTTGCATGATTTTCTGAAAAAATCATCGAAGTAACCGCCCCAAAAAGCAAGCCCATAAAATGTAGGTTTACGGCTACTTACATCATATCACACAAACCATACGAGTAAGAAGAATAAGACATGCTAGTCACTGCTGGATAAGTAGTAATGAACTCATGAGTGTTGTTTTTCCTGGACACTTACACATGGAGACAGTTCTGGGCGACCAGCAAGAACTTACATCCATCAACTCTATGAAGACACCGGATGCCGTCTAGAGGGCTTACCAAGAGCAATATCCGATAGAGACATATTGTTAGCGAGAGTCAAGGAAATTCGTGCTACCAGCATGACTTGGCGATGATAAGGATGATGACGACGATGATAATCTATGCCATTGCGCATATTGACCATGCAATTCAACATACTTCATAATTAAGTAACAACTTGGAAATCCCCTTCAAAATATCTAAATCGATCTTGGTTAGTTCGAAAACTCTTCATTACCCTCGTAAAATGGATTAAATCTAGCAATGATACAATAGTAATGTATTGAACGATTGAATACAAGTTTCATTATGAAAAACAGAATAAAAGGTAATACATTTAGCAATACATTATTACTTATAATGAAACTCAGTGTTTTGATAAAAAGCGAATTAAGATGTCGCAAAACTAATATTAAATCTATCAATAATGGAGATTCGCTTTCGGTTTTTGTCTGTAGCAAGAATTACGTCACTGCTTACGTCACATTACCCAAAATTGTCATAACATAGAATAAATACACTCAAAATTTTAACATGCAACATTAGACAGTCCTCATTGTTTTTTAAAACAAGTTTTAATAAATACATGATTGGTATAATATATCTATATATAGTTTGTTTTATTTTAATACATATTTAAAGTTTACATTTCAAATTGTTTTATTTTTTAATCCTTTAATGAATTTGATGATTTTACTTACTTAGGGTACAAACTCGCTGACACTGAATTTTTCACTCCCACCCCTCCGGCAATATGTTTCAAAAATCTATTTTTACATTGCCCGCGTAAGCATTTTTTTTATTTTGTACTAGTTAAAATAATTTATTTAAACTAGAAACGCTTACTCATATTACACAGGTGTTTTAAGACACAGGTTTTTAGGATAATTATTTGCATATAAAGTTTTATTTTCTATTTTTGTAGTTTATTTAATGTGTGAGTCTTGTTTTTACTGACGTACAGAATACGGCTTCGTGTTTCTTAAGAAAATTCCTAGAAATTAATATTTTGAATAGTTCTTCAGTTTGCATTCCAAATTCGAATGAGCAAATACAAATTGAATTTCTAAGTATTTTCTAGGCTGAGGTAACGTTGAGATTAAATAGATATTAAACTTCGATTGTTAATTCTAAATAAGTATAGCGAAGTAAACATTTTAAAATACTTTGACTTCCAACATATATAACTCATCTAAAAGAACATTTTCTTTAACATCTGGAAAGCACACGGTAAAATTCATACAATAGGAATACTTTGAAATCCTTTCACAATTATTAATGTAGGTTTGGTTATTTTGATTTATTTTTAACGGCATATAAAGTACGTAAGGAAGCGCGTGGTGTAATGGTTAAAGCCATGGGAAATGGACTCGTCGTCCCGAGTTCAAATCCTGGATGTGATAATTGCATTTCCCTTTACGTTAATACCTTTGGGAAAGGTATAAATCCTACTCTCCCTCAAGCTATGGATAAATAGTAGGGCAGACTGGGCTCTTTAACCTTGGCTAGGTAACCTGTCTAGGAGAAGGAAAACTCTGAATTTAAACCTGTTAAACTCCGCCTAAGAAATTGACCTTGTGTCACATCCTACTCGTGCGCAGGGGTTTGGTAAATATATATAAAGTACGTATGGCTGATTTAATGCCGACATTTGATTCATTTGCACATGTTTGATTGTAACCATAACTATTTATATCTACAACGTTTCACTACAATCTAATAACTTTGACTTTTCGCTGGGAAGCACGCATCCATTTCAATATTAGTTCGTGAAACTGAAAAAAATCATTTTTCACTCATGGTTAAGCATACCAAATTGACCTTGCATATCCAACACTTGAACACCTACGGAGTTTCCAGCATTGATTCTTATTTTTCAATTATATGCAACCAAAATATAACAAAACGGCAAGTAAATAATTTTACATTTCGCTAAAAATTGCCTCTGATTTTTCCTAAAATATTTCACAATGTTAATTTTATTTATACAAGACGACGAGGTTTTTCGATAAGATAGTTTTAGCGCGACAGTTGTTAAGCAATTCCAAGTAAAAAAAAAAAAAAGCCAAGGAGATTTTTTTTGTCAGCTAGAGCTTGCGTGAAAAAATTCCAAAGAGTAAAATAATAATAAAGGGTTTACTAATAAGATTAGTATATATATATATATATATATATATATTATATATATATATATTATTATAGATAGATAGATAGATAGATAGATAAAAGGTGGCTTACCGGTGAATATGGGCACGATCGTTGGAGGTGCACAAAATCCAGGGGTTAAGTCAGCGATATAACAAATACAAAGTGCTCAATACAAAGTCGAGCAAATTTATTAAAGAAATGGACAATAAAAACACGTATAATCGGCTGCAATTAATCGGTACCTCGATTAATTCAGTATATATATATATATAGTATGTGCTAGAGTACGCGCGCGCGCGTGTGTGACGTAAATAGACAATTTCATACATTCGTATCGTTGTTAGTATACGTTTCATATAGCGAATAATTGCACAATCAAACAGAAAAAAAAAGTTTACCAACACAGATAAATCTGGAATAAGTTTTTTTTTTATTTTTATACTGCTATGGATTCGGGCGATTTGTTTGGTTTGATTTGATTTGGTCTATTGTTAACAATAAATCAAATTCTCATGGGTTATTCAATGCCAAAATTTGATTAATATGTACGTGTCTAATTTCATATCATAATGGTTATTTCAGTTAAAATTTTCCATTGTGCCTAACGTGCTGAACTGCTACATCTTAGTAAGCGAATTAGGATTCCACTTGCTATATTACGTTTATGTTCGGACTAATACCCATGGGAAACGTATGAATCTCCTCCGCGTATGGGTTAAAGAGTACTACGGGTCTTTTACAAAGATGGTTTTAGAATAAAAAAACACCCCACGAATGTTAATAAGGCACTAGACTAAGAAAACTTAAACCTTAAATTTCAATTAGAAACTGTTTTGAAACAATATTTACGCAGCCTATGTTCTACAATGGCCAATTAGAAACCATTTCAAGCAAACACACGTGTTTGTCTGATTCGCCTATAAAGTGTTAAATAGTCTTAGTGACAAATACGATGATTGCCCTTTTAGAAATATCTCTTTACAAATATTGCATAAAGAAAACGAAAAACTCTTCTTTAGAAAGTATGAAATTATTTCGTAAAAATCAATTTTCTGACGTCTCAAAAATATTTTGAAATTATTTTCGAAATGAATTTTTTTAGCAAAAAACTATTCTATACAAACACGCGAATATGAAATATTGAATATATAGCTTGAGTTATATGCACATGCTGAAATACAAAAGGATATACAAATCAATACAAATCGATCGAACGTTTTATATAATCATCTATTGTAACTTGAATGACTGTGAAAGGCAAAGTTCTAAATCATAAGTGTCTTTGTAGACGGATAAAAATTATGATACCAAATAACTATTTCCTATTCTATCAATGCGATGATATAAAAGTATTGCCTTTTGATAATTGAATAAATTGAACAGTATAAAATCTTCAATAGCTAAATGCAACTAATATAGGTAACTCCAAGAAAAGCCATGCTTTGTGTAACGGTTATCACTGAACGAAATGGAATCGGCGACCCAAGTTTAAATTCTGGTTGAGTTTGTTTGCATTTCCCATCGCGCTGATGCACTTGGAAAATGTATGCATTCATCTGCCCTTCCCGATCAGCTAATGGCAAATAACACTGGTTTACAAAGAAATTGAGGCAAGTACATAAACCTAATTTTGGGGTGCTTAATTTAAATTTGAAATCCGTTTTTACTCATCACCTCTAGTCTTTTAGATATGCATACTGTACATTTTGTACACATACTGTACATAAAGGCGTATATACATTCATGTTTAATTTCTAATATTGTGTGACTTATGTCTTCTTTTTTAGTATTATGCAGGAAACAGAGCATGGGAAGCATTTAAGTCAGTCTGTAGTGGCTTCCTTGGTAACACACGCGTATCAAATTACCAAGCCTGTATTGAGAAGTTGCTAAAGACTTATGAGGATATGGAATGTCACTCAAAATTCATTTTCTCCAATCCCACCTCAACTTTTTCCCTCCCAAACTTGGAGCAGTGAGTGATGAGCACGGAGAAAGATTCCACCAAGATATTACGAAGACGGAGAGCAACTACCAAGGCAAGTGGAATCCTGGAATGATGGGAGACTTCTGCTGGATGCTCTTGCGTGATATCCTGGAGGCAAAATACAGCAGATCATCTAAGAAAACACACTTCTTACTGTCTGCAGTACTATGAATTGTGTACATTGTGTCATCCAAGTATATTTATTCCGTCAATGTTCTTTAATCTATCCTATTTTTGTCTGTAATAAGCTGCTGCACCTGTTTGAAATAAGCACATATATACTCTGTAGATACTAAAATAAGACTATTTAAAAGACAGAAAACTAGAGGTAATAGAGCAAAACTGTTTATAAATTTGAATTCAGCACACCCAAATTAGTAAAAAAAAACAACAATTTACATCTTTCCTCAGAGAAAAAATATTTGTTTGTAAACCAGTGTAATAGAGGTAACCAGCCTTGAAGAAAGAAAACATCAGAATTCAAAACAACTATGCTGGGCTCTTTAAAATGACTTGGCGTCGCATATTGACCGTGGCGTAGGGGTTGGTTAAATGCACACGGCCGAGAAAAAGAGAGTCTGATATTGATGATGACACCGGTACGATCTGATAGGTACATAAAACATTTTAAATGACTTGACTGGTTTATTAGCGATGTTAGAAGCGTGGCTGATGCATTATAGATATTAACAAGCTTGCTTGTCATCCACAGGTGGCCTTAATATTAATGGGTGTATGTGTCAGACCTGGTTGCTGGCAGTGTACAGATACAAACGAGTTCAGCCATGGAGATATATATATGATTTTTTTTTTAATCAGACAGGATTGTTCCACGGAATGTCAGTCCTGGGGTTATATCAAATTGGAGTCGAAAGGCGCTGTCTCGTGAAGAGAAAACTCACAACATTAATAAAAATATAAAAGGTGTTTTGATTGAACGATTCACATTCAACAAACAACTGTTGTTAGCGTACCTCGTAAATTTTCATTTTCCTGACCTCTAAACAGATAAACGTTTAGAGAATAGACATTGAAATGTACTATATCTAAAAAGTGTTGTTTTAAATATATTTCCTCTTGTCCACAACCAGTAATACGATTAGCCATCATCATCTCCACCTACGATAATCTGCACTCTTTTTATAAAATGTTCTTCTGTGCGACGTTGAATGATGTCTGGATAAAATATCAACTAAACATTAAGGTATCAGTAAAAATTAATGAGTGAGACAATTCATTTTTTTTCTATTTGTTCATATGTTACAATTAATGTTACTGACTGCTGTAATTAATTTTTTTGATATTTTTTAGTGTATTTCTCGAGTCCTCGAATTATAGCTTCTATACACTGACCCTTCATCCTTCCTTTTCTGACATATAGTCTATGTCATCTCTCGAGTGTGTTGCCATGTACATGGACATCAATTTCCTTGTCCTTTGATCTATTTGTCAGAAATCCTACCTTGTCCATTTTAAGAATAGTCCAGTGCAATGGGAACACCACAGGTTCTTATTCCCTGAACAAGATTTCTGCTTGGTTTCTAGAAGTTGTCTTGTTCTTTCTGAGGGACTATATTCTCCCGTTTTTTTTCTGTGTTTGTGGTATGTATACTACAGACCACAAGAAACAGAAGTTAGAAAGAAATGTCCAGCCTACACAAGAAACAGACAACAGAAGAAGTAAGGTAACCAGCCAGCTACACAGCAAATAGTAAGTAAAAGATTTATGAGGTTATAACCACGGATGCTCTCGTGATCTTAAGTAAACACTGTCTCTCTCTCTATATATAAAATACAGTAAGAAAGAAATGTCCCAGCTGCAAAATTATAGTAGAAGCAGACCAGAAACAGAAGTTAGAAGAAATGTCCAGCTACACAAGAAACAGACAACAGAAGAAGTAAGGTACCGCAGCAGCTACAACAGCAAGATAGTAAGTAAAAAGATTTATGAGGTTATAACCACGGATGCTCTCGTGATCTTAAGTAAACACTGTCTCTCTCTATATATAAATACAGTAAGAAGAAATGTCCCAGCTGCAAACTTATAGTAGAAGCAGACCAGAAACAGAAGTTAGAAGAAATGTCCCAGTAACACAAGAAACAGACAACAGAAGAAGTAAGGTACCAGTCAGCTACAACAGCAAGATAGTAAGTAAAAGATTTATGAGGTTATAACCACGGATGCTCTCGTGATCTTAAGTAAACACTGTCTCTCTCTATATATAAAACACAGTAAGAAGAAATGTCCCAGCTGCAAACTTATAGTAGAAGCAGACCAGAAACAGAAGTTAGAAGAAATGTCCCAGCTACACAAGAAACAGACAACAGAAGAAGTAAGGTACCAGTCAGCTACAACAGCAAGATAGTAAGTAAAAGATTTATGAGGTTATAACCACGGATGCTCTCGTGATCTTAAGTAAACACTGTCTCTCTCTATATTATAAAATACAGTAAGAAGAAATGTCCCAGCTGCAAACTTATAGTAGAAACCAGACCAGAAACAGAAGTTAGAAGAAATGTCCCAGCTACACAAGAAACAGACAAAGAAGAAGTAAGGTACCAGCCAGCTACAACAGCAAGATAGTAAGTAAAAGATTTATGAGGTTATAACCACGATGCTCTCGTGATCTTAAGTAAACACTGTCTCTCTATATATATAAAATACAGTAAGAAGAAATGTCCCAGCTGCAAACTTATAGTAGAACCAGACCAGAACAGAAGTTAGAAGAAATGTCCCAGCTACACAAGAAACAGACAACAGAATAAGTAAAGGTATCAGCCAGCTACAACAGCAAGATAGTAAGTAAAAGATTTATGAGGTTATAACCACGGATGCTCTCGTGATCTTAAGTAAAACACTGTCTCTCTCTATATATAAATACAGTAAGAAGAAATGTCCCAGCTGCAACTTATAGTAGAAGCAGACAGAAACAGAAGTTAGAAGAAATGTCCCGCTACACAAGAAACAGACAACAGAAGAAGTAAGGTACAGTCAGCTACAACAGCAAGATAGTAAGTAAAAGATTTATGAGGTTATAACCACGGATGCTCTCGTGATCTTAAGTAAACACTGTCTCTCTCTATATATAAATACAGCAAGAAGAATGTCCCAGCTGCAAACTTATAGTAGAAGCAGACCAGAAACAGAAGTTAGAAGAAATGTCCAGTACACAAGAAACAGACATAGAAGAAGTAAGGTACCAGCCAGCTACAACAGCAAGATAGTAAGTAAAAGATTTATGAGGTTATAACCACGGATGCTCTGTGATCTTAAGTAAAACTGTCTCTCTCTATATATAAAATACAGTAAGAAGAAATGTCCCAGCTGCAAACTTATAGTAGAACCAGACCAGAAACAGAAGTTAGAAGAAATGTCCCAGCTACACAAGAAACAGACACAGAAGAAGTAAGGTACCAGCCAGCTACAACAGCAAGATAGTAAGTAAAAGATTTATGAGGTTATAACACGGATGCTCTCGTGATCTTAAGTAAACACTGTCTCTCTCTATATATAAAATACA
This sequence comes from Doryteuthis pealeii, assembly GCA_023376005.1. Taxonomy (NCBI): domain Eukaryota; kingdom Metazoa; phylum Mollusca; class Cephalopoda; order Myopsida; family Loliginidae; genus Doryteuthis; species Doryteuthis pealeii. The sequence continues at coordinate 95,586,830 of CM042144.1, forward strand.
GTAAGAAGAAATGTCCCAGCTGCAAACTTATAGTAGAACCAGACCAGAAACAGAAGTAGAAGAATGTCCCAGCTACACAAGAAACAGACACAGAAGAAGTAAGGTACAGTCAGCTACAACAGCAAGATAGTAAGTAAAAGATTATGAGGTTATAACCACGGATGCTCTCGTGATCTTAAGTAAACACTGTCTTCTCTATATATAAATACAGTAAGAAGAAATGTCCCAGCTGCAAACTTATAGTAGAAGCAGACCAGAAACAGAAGTTAGAAGAAATGTCCTAGCTACACAAGAACAGACTATAGAAGAAGTAAGGTACCAGCCAGCTACAACAGCAAGATAGTAAGTAAAAGATTTATGAGGGTATAACCACGGATGCTCTGTGATCTTAAGTAAACACTGTCTCTCTCTATATAATAAAATACAGTAAGAAGAAATGTCCCAGCTGCAAACTTATAGTAGAAGCAGACCAGAAACAGAAGTTAGAAGAAATGTCCCAGCTACACAAGAAACAGACAACAGAAGAAGTAAGGTACCAGCCAGCTACAACAGCAAGATAGTAAGTAAAAAGATTTATGAGGTTATAAACACGGATGCTCTTGTGATCTAAGTAAACACTGTCTCTCTCTATATATAAAATACAGTAAGAAGAATGTCCCAGCTGCAAACTTATAGTAGAAGCAGACCAGAAACAGAAGTTAGAAGAAATGTCCAGCTACACAAGAAACAGACTACAGAATAAGTAAGGTACCAGCCAGCTACAACAGCAAGATAGTAAGTAAAAGATTTATGAGGTTATAACCACGGATGCTCTTGTGATCTTAAGTAAACACTGTCTCTCTCTATATAAAAATACAGTAAGAAGAAATGTCCCAGCTGCAAACTTATAGTAGAAGCAGACCAGAAACAGAAGTTAGAGAAATGTCCCAGCTACACAAAAGAAACAGACAACAGAATAAGTAAGGTACAGTCAGCTACAACAGCAAGATAGTAAGTAAAAGATTTATGAGGTTATAACCACGGATGCTCTTTGATCTAAGTAAACACTGTCTCTCTCTATATATAAAATACAGTAAGAAGAAATGTCCCAGCTGCAAACTTATAGTAGAAGCAGACCAGAAACAGAAGTTAAAGAAATGTCCAGCTACACAAGAAACAGACACAGAAGAAGTAAGGTACCAGCCAGCTACAACAGCAAGATAGTAAGTAAAAGATTTATGAGGTTATAACCACGGATGCTCTTGTGATCTTAAGTAAACACTGTCTCTCTCTATATATAAAATACAGTAAGAAGAAATGTCCCAGCTGCAAACTTATAGTAGAACCAGACCAGAACAGAAGTTAGAAGAAATGTCCCAGCTACACAAGAAACAGACAACAGAAGAAGTAAGGTACCAGCCAGCACAACAGCAAGATAGTAAGTAAAAGATTTATGAGGTTATAACCACGGATGCTCTTGTGATCTTAAGTTAACACTGTCTCTCTCTATATATAAAATACAGTAAGAAGAAATGTCCCAGCTGCAAACTTATAGTAGAAGCAGACCAGAAACAGAAGTTAGAAAAATGTCCCAGCTAACACAAGAAACAGACAACAGAAGAAGTAAGGTACAGCCAGCTACAACAGCAAGATAGTAAGTTAAAAGATTTATGGGTTATTAACACGGATGCTCTTGTGATCTTAAGTAAACACTGTCTCTCTCTATATATAAAATACAGTAAGAAGAAATGTCCCAGCTGCAAACTTATAGTAGAAGCAGACCAGAAACAGAAGTTAGAAGAAATGTCCCAGCTACACAAGAAACAGACAACAGAAGAAGTAAGGTACCAGCCAGCTACAACAGCAAGATAGTAAGTAAAAGATTTATGAGGTTATAACCACGGATGCTCTTGTGATCTTAAGTAAACACTGTCTCTCTTATATATAAAATACAGTAAGAAGAATGTCCCAGCTGCAAACTTATAGTAGAACCAGACCAGAAACAGAAGCTAGAAGAATGTCCCAGCTACACAAGAAACAGACAACAGAATAAGTAAGGTATCAGCCAGCTACAACAGCAAGATAGTAAGTAAAGATTTATGAGGTTATAACCACGGATGCTCTCGTGATCTTAAGTAAACACTGTCTCTCTCTATATATAAAATACAGTAAGAAGAAATGTCCCAGCTGCAAACTTATAGTAGAAGCAGACCAGAAACAGAAGTTAGAAGAAATGTCCCAGCTACACAAGAAACAGACAACAGAAGAAGTAATACCAGCCAGCTACAACAGCAAGATAGTAAGTAAAAGATTTATGAGGTTATAACCACGGATGCTCTTGTGATCTTAAGTAAACACTGTCTCTCTCTATATATAAAATACAGTAAGAAGAAATGTCCCAGCTGCAACTTATAGTAGAAGCAGACCAAAACAGAAGTTAGAAGAAATGTCCCAGCTACACAAGAACAGACAACAGAAGAAGTAAGGTACCAGCCAGCTACAACAGCAAGATAGTAAGTAAAAGATTTATGAGTTATAACCACGGATGCTTTTCGTATCTTAAGTAAACACTGTCTCTCTCTATATATAAAATACCAGTAAGAAGAAATGTCCCAGCTGCAACTTATAGTAGAACCAGACAGAACAGAAGTTAGAAAAATGTCCAGTACAAAGAAACAGACTATAGAAGAAAGGATTATCCGTGATTTTAGTGTTTCCATTTACACTGTGACCTTTTTCTTCTTGTAACTTGTTCCTGGATAACATGCATTTTTTTTACCGTCTTTGGTCAACCTAAAATCAGGATGTCAACAAATACTTACGAGTAGAATTAACATTCACAAGTGCGTAGTACTTATTAAATATATAAGGGCGTCAAATCTTGTGTACTGGTTAGCGATGAGTCACACAATCCGGTACTATTGAATAACGTGTTCCTCCTCACTGATATCTCAGGTGTTACATATTACCCGCGGCGACCGGGTTGGGAAAATATCTATCATGAATATCTTTAATGTTTTCACGATCATAGTATTTTATAAGTAACATTCACTACCTGTAATTTAAAATCTATCATTTAGTATTTAAAACATTCAGTTTATTGATATTGTTGGTAAGAGTATATATATTTATACATATATATTATATATATATATATATATATATTATATATACTCTATCCAAAAGAGATTTATAGCCCTGAGAGCTTTATGCGAAACTAAGTAGTAGATTCGTCTGACTCAGTAGATTATCTTTATTACTTGGCTCTACTTAGATATCGAGCACTTTTTACAAATTAGCTTCTCCTAGCGGTTATGAAAATATATATATATATTATCTATATACATATATATACATATAAATTGTTTTTCTTTTGGCCAAATACTATACCAATAGATTATTTTTTGTGGTACGAATATCTTGGTCTTTTCTTTTTTTCAAAAATTTTTTTGGAGGGGATATGTGCTTAATTGAAATCGTACCTAATTTTGAAAGTTAATTATTAATAATTAATTAATTAGGCCTACCTATTTAAATGTAAGGCTAAACAAATCGAGAGAATCATCTCTGTATGTACATTTCTGCCTATTAGGCCTCATCAGCAGAGCTATAGATAGGAGACGCCTTGTGCGTGATTCAAACCGACTGTCAAGCTGACAGGCGAACACCAACCGAATATCTTTAGATTTTTTCGATTTGTTAGAAGTAATGCTCCTATTTACTCTTTAAAAAGTCACTATAAGAGGAATTTGAACTTCTAACAAATAGAGATTAATGAGTATAGATAAAAGGATATGAAAACAAGACAATATGCTGTTAAAGTGAATATTAATATGTATTCTTTTTTTCAAAAACTGTTACAATAAGAGATACATGACTGTCGCTGACGAGAAAGCGTTGGCAGATTGCTTATATTTGAAAACTACCGCAATAACTTTTTTGCAACTCAATGTTTTCGTTTTGAATTCATATTATTTTCGTCTCCGCTATGATAAGTTCAGTGTATAAACAAGCTCTGATTTTTATAAATCGAAATATTGTTCAATATTAGCTATGAATATATATAAATCTTTTTCACTTTAACAGCATATTGTGTTGTTTCATATCCTTTTATCAATACTATACCGTCGGATTCATTTCCTTTTATTGAATTATATAGAGATTAATATATTTATCTCTATTTAGCTTCATGTTCTCGCTTCATTTTCCATTTCTAACTCTCTCCCTCCCCTCCCCTCTCTCTCCCAATCCCCTCTTTCCCTCCCCTCCTCTCCCTCCCCTCTCTCCCTCCCTCTCGCTCCCCTCTCCTCTCTCCCCTCTCTCTCCCTCTCTCTTCCTATATATATATATAATGTCATCCACAGCACCATGTTTCGTCGTTTCCACTTCAGTGTGCTAGAACAACAACTGGCCTGGATCGAAATTCGAATGACTTTTTGTCTGCCCGACTTCTTAAGGTCCCGCATTGACAGCTGCCGTAAAGGGATGGTGTCTAAACTATTAAATAATATGTTTGCTTATTATTTTTACGATACTAGAGAGATCCAGTCTGATTATAGACGATCATTGCTTATATATTGCTGGCAGTGAAAGATAATTTAATCACCCCCTAAAAGCGCTACCGATTTTTTGAGCATATATATATATACATATTATATATATATATATATATATATATATTTATATTAACCTATCTATCTATCTCTATCTCTCTGTATCTTTTATATATTTTCTTCTTATTTTTAAACATATTTTTCTCTTTATTTCTGCTTATTTTTTTTTTTGCTCACTCATGTTTCTCAACCACCGACTAGACAGTGGCCACAATCTTCAATCATTTGTAAGGAAGGGGTCGATCCATATGTATGTAATCCTTTTATACGATGGGAAATCGTACTAAGTCACCTACAATGTATCCAATATCTCATCCGGTATTTACAGTCGTATCATGCAACATTCTCTCTGTCCATTCGCGCTTCAAGCATTGGGTCTTATCTTCTCCCGAAGCTGAGAAACGGTGAGTTGTCTTGGAGCTTAGAGGAGAGTCCTTTAGTAATAAACATTTTATGCTGTTAGCAATTTACGATCTGATGCCTGAATAAACAAAACTTATTAAACAAAATAGCTGAATAATCAATTTTCTATACGAAGGATGGAGTGCTGTACACACCTATGAATTGCATATTGATAGTGGCAGAAATTCAGAATATCCGTAAATAAGGACATTTTTCTAAGTGCAATGTAATACATAGTCAGCTTTTTGGAAAACAAGCGTAATGGTGACTACGGAGCTTGAATGAGGCAGTGTTTACTCATATATCATCAGTTCGGTTAGTGCTTCAAGTAGAATTTTCGTTTTACGAAGTGTTTTAAATGAGATGTGCTTAATATTCAGTAGCAAAAACCGAAATGTCGGAATATAAGATTATTGTAAGTAATTTTCAAGTTTTAAAAAAATCTATTACATGTATATAAAAAAAATGTAACTATGTACTGTGTTGACAGTTTTCACACTTTCGGTTGACTTGATCCAGCTATGATATCAATTGAAAAATACCCTGTGAATTACAACTTTACAAGAAAAATAATAGATGTTTCCAGCTACAATAAAAGAATAAACGAATGCTCACATTTTGAAGTATTGCACACACACACACACATATATATATATATATATATATATATATATATATATATATATATATATATATATATTAGAGAGAGAGAGAGAGAGAGAGAGAGAGACAGAGAGACAGAGATAGATAGATATACATATATAGATATAGATATAATGTGTGTTTTTGTTTCAAGTTTCGTAGTTTTCTTTTGGTTGTTACAACTGGTCACCTTCCTTCTCATATATATATATAATTATATATATTATATATATATATATATATATAAATATAGAGAGAGAGAGAGAGAGAGAAGAGAGAAAGGGGGGGAAGATCAATCTGTTATCCAATTTAACGTTAGAATATGGGTCATGATAAATATTTGGGATAATGAAAGTTGACAATGTATTATTACAAAAAAAAACCTACTGGGTGTTTCACCTGAAGAATCAATACTGCTGTGATTCAATATAATAGTTAAGAGGTCACGAGTCTATGGCTTCAATTTCCTCTAATGGAAAACAAATTGTATATGAAATGTGATGTGTGAACAGCTGAACTATTTATTACAAGACAGTGATGATGTCTCAACGTTTAGACTTCAATCTAGTAATGACAACTTTGTTACAATGGGAAGATAATGAAGCTGGTAAACCTTTTTTTACGGAATTTTTGGTTGTTACAAAACGGTGATTTTAAATGTACACCATCTTCTGAACTCACATTGCTGTGATGTTTTCAAGTGACTTTTAAACGAATATGTTGTCATTGAAATAAAACATTTTTAAATTATTATGTGGAATGAATCTATCATTTATTTACTGAATCACAGGCTGTCGACCAAGGATTTACTCGAGGAAGGTTTGGTGATTGGGGAAGCAATTTGTTCATTGGTGCTACAAATAGGGATAAAAGGAAGAAAAATACTTATATGCGCGCGCCTGTGCTGTGTGTTGTTATATATAATATTTTTTAAAATTATTATTGTTATTTGAATTTACTTAATTATTTATTCATAATGACTGAATTAACAGGGTGTTCGAAACAGGATTTACTCAGGATGGCTCTGGTCACAGACAGTGATTTTGGTGCTGACATAGGGATAAAAGGATGAAAAATACTTATACTGCGTGCGCATGTGCGTGTGTGTGTGCTCACGTATGTGTGTGAGTGTGAGTGTCGTGCGTGTGTGCATGTTGTGTGTGCGTGCTGTGCGTGTGTGTGTACATGTGTGTGTATGTGTGCGTGTGCACGCGCACGTGTGTGTGTGTGTGTGTGGTTGTGTGTGTGTGTGTTGTGTTGTGCATGTGGTGTGGGGTGAGAGATAGAATTAGCCTCTTGACATTATACATTTATCCTGTTAACAATTCATTACGTACTGAACTCCAATATGCAGTTTTTTTAAAGATTAATCTATATAATAAACGATCATTAATTAGCGACGGATTTTGTCTTTCTAAAACCGATCAAAGCGCAAAATTTCACCCTTGATGGTAGTGTAAAAATGAAGGTTCATCAGAAACGAATGCCAATAGAGAGCATGGAAGCCATGCGCAGAAAGGGGAGACAGACACGCAACAAATAAGAGTACTGTCAATAGCCGCACCAACAGCACTTTGGAGACCTTATATTTTAGATTACCCTCGTATATATATATTATATAATATAATATATTATTATATATATATATATATATATATATGCGAAAAAAACTTCAAAATAATTGAGCTTTATATATAAAAGAAACAAAAAAACTTGATGTATGTTAATGTATCCTAAAATGCTTATAATTTTCTGCTAACATTACTTCCATTTTTCCCCCTCCCCTTATCACAACCTGTTGCCCCCCCCGCCTAAAAAAAAATCGCCACTGCTTTGTTCAAACTACTACCATTCCAAAAACCTTCCACTACAATTGATATTACCTCCCACTAATTCCTGCTACTACTCGTTCTCGTTAAACAGACATGAAAACATTCCTCATTTCCACCTGAGGATAGCAAAGTGTATTGCCGAAGCACTAGTGTTGAAAACCTTCGGTGGACTGTTATAACAGTTCCACCCTGACACCAGATGGATGGCCCGAAGATTGGAACGGATCAATGAAGACTTGTCAGACAGGGAATTGTCTGTTCAATTCAACAAAACTGTATAAAAAAAAATGCTGCCAAAATACACTTATATATTATATATATTATATATATATATATATATATAATTTTTTTTTTTTCTTCAGTTCCTCCATAAGTAAACTACAATTATTTCGATGCCCTCGTCGTATGCATTACTTTATCATCTGCCACTTTTGGAGGAACTCATATGTATGAAGAGAGAGAGAGAGAGAGAGAGAGAGAGAGAGGAGAGAGAGAGAGATAGATAGGAGAACAGAGAGAGAGAGAGAGTGTGTATGTGTGTGTTGTTTGTTTGTTGTGTTAGAGGAGAGAGAAAAATGAGACAGAGTTAGAGAGTAATACGTGCCTGAGTGTGTGTATTTCCGGGTTAACATAAATTGGTCTCACTATACAATTATCAAATTTCCATTGTATAGTCACATTGAATCATTAGTCAACACCCCCGAAAGCAAAAGAATGATACCGAGAGACATGAATGACCAGAAGACTACTCTATTTTTTATGCCTGTTATTTTCTTTTCTTTTGCTTTGTTTTTCCCTTTTCAATATAATATTTTATACTCCAATCTTGCTTCTCTATTCATAATTACATGTTTTCTCTTTTTGAATTATAATTTCTTTACAACTTATATGTCTGTGAATTTCTTCCATGGTTTCGTTTCTTCATTACTCGGTTATGTTAAAGGAATACAGTCCATCAATTTCCCTTGCGATACAACTCCGTAACGACGTGCTATATCGACAACTTTAACAAGTAGAAAAATCTTAATCTATGTCTATAACAATTTCTTGATATCACGTGAAACAAATGTTATTTAACTGTAATACTTTACCTTTCACTTTTATATCATGGTATGAAATATGTCACATAAAGTTAAATTAGAGAATTTCAGCAGAAGAAGTCAGTTGCGTGACATTTATCTTATGTGCAAGCTTCATTTAAATAACACCGTAAAGAATAAGTAAATTCGACGGGGCGCTAAAGTCAAGGATCAGCCAGTCGGCGAGGAGTCTACCCCCTTTTCAATAGTGCTAGACCAAGGAGTTGTTTTTAGATCTGAGGTGGGCGCCACACACCTCAGCTCCTTACTTTACCGACAGATCCTTGTGCTACTCATACGCCTGAGTTGGCGAGGGACCGGTATCGAACTAGGGAACCTTTTGGGTTGTAGCGAACGCTCTACCCGGCCCATATCGTATCCAACAAATATATTCTCTTTGTTTAGCATTTACATTATGAATTAAAAAAAGAGATGACGAGCCGCAGCCCTTTATTTTCCATATTATATCAATAGCTGTTCAATATAGATTATGTCTATTTAGAGATATTGAACTATTTCTTTCTCTATTTATATCCTTATCTAATAAAATTGGTGATGAACTAAATAACGTTCAAACACGAAGCATACACAACAAAATTGTCACCCAGTACATATTGTTAGTAATGATACTTCATTTGGTTAATTCTAATAATACTAATCTGTATTCATATATCATATTACATCATAGCCTGTTTCAATATAGATTATTCTATATTTAGAAGATATTGAATATTCTATCCCTTACTAATAATTTGGTGATGAATAATAACCGTTCAACACGATAAATACACAACAAAATGGTCACCCCAGTACAATGATAGTCAATTGATTACTTCATTTGGTTAATTCAATAAATTACTAATTACTGTTATTATGATATCAATATTACATCAATAGCCTGTTTCAATTAGATTTATTATTTAAGAAGATATTAATGATTCTATTTCTCTATATAATCCTTATCTAATAAATTTGGTATGATGATAAATAACGTTCAACACGAAGCATACACAACAAAATTGTCACCCAGCTTACATATGTTAGAATGATTACTTCATTTGGTTATTCAATAATACTAATACTGTTATTATGATTTTAGTTGTTTTAGTTTATTTTGTTATTGTTGTGGATTTTATGTTTTTGTTATGTTATATTTTGTGGATGTTTGGTTTTATCTAATGGTCGACTAATTTATATTTGGATGTTTCATATCGTGAATACTTGTCTAATATAATTTTATGAGGAGTAAAAGTTATGATTTAGATTAAGCTATTTTTCATTTTGGCGAACATTCAATATGATATTCGAAATTACTTAATTTGCTAAATTGCATATTAAAAGGTATTGTCTTATTAAATATTCCTTTGAAGTTACTGTTTAATTTATAGTGTCTGGATATTGATAAAAGAGTGGTGGTTGACAAAACACTTCATAGGGAAAACTAACTCAATACTTAGATATCTATATATTACTATTTTTATCATGATTATATTCAACAATCAACCATATAAACAGCACTTCATAGCGAATATTTAATAAGACAATACCTTTAATATGCCAATTTAGCAAATTAAGTAATTTCGAATATCATATTGAATGTCCCCCAAAATAGAAAAATAGCCTTAATCTTAAATCATAACTTTTACTCCTCATCAAAAATTATATTAGACAAAGTATTCACGAATATGAAACCATCCCTAAATAATAAATTAGTCGACCATTAGATAAAACCCAAACATCCACAAAATATAACATAACATAAAAACATAAAATCCACAAAAATAACAAAATAACTAAAACAACTAAAACAATCATAATAACAGTATTAGTATTTATTGAATTAACCAAATGAAGTAATCATTACTAACAATATGTAACTGGGTGACAATTTTGTTGTGTATGCATTCGTGTTGAACGTTATTTATTCATCATCCAAATTTATTAGATAAGGATATAAATAGAGAAATAGAATATTCAATATCTTCTTAAATAGAATAATCTATATTGAAACAGGCTATTGATGTAATATTGATATCATAATAACAGTATTAGTATTTATTGATTAACCAAATGAAGTAATCATTACTAACAATATGTAACTGGGGTGACAATTTTGTTGTGTATCATTCGTGTTGAACGTTATTTATTCATCACCAAATTTATTAGATAAGGATAGAATATTCAATATCTTCTTAATATTAGAATAATCTATATTGAAACAGGCTATTGATGTAATATTGATATCATAATAACAGTATTAGTATTTATTGAATTAACCAAATGAAGTAATCATTACTAACAATATGTAACTGGGTGACAATTTTGTTGTGTATGCATTCGTGTTGAACGTTATTTATTCATCATCCAAATTTATTAGATAAGGATATAAATAGAGAAATAGAATATTCAATATCTTCTTAAATAGAATAATCTATATTGAAACAGGCTATTGATATAATAGGAAATAAAGAGGCTTGCGGCTCGTCAATCTCTTTTTTTAATTCATAATGTAATGCTTAAACAAAAGAGAATATATATTGTTGGATACGATAGGGCCGGGTAGAGCGTTCGGCTACAACCCAAAAGGTTCCTAGTTCGATACCGGTCCTCGCCAACTCAGCGTATGAGTAGCACAAGGATCTGTACGGTAAAGTAAGGAGCTGATGGTAGGTGTGGCGCTCCACCTCAGATGCTAAAAACAATCTCCTTGGTCTAGCACTATTGAAAAGGGGGTAGACTCCCTCGCCGACTGGCTGATACTGACTTTAGGCCGCCCCGTCGAATTTACTTACTTTACGGTGTTATTTAAATGAAAGCTTGCACATAGATAAATGTCACGCAATGACTTCTTCTGCTGAACATTCTCTAATTTAACTTATATTGACATTATTTCATATCCATTGATACTAAAAGTGAAAGGTAAGTATTACAAGTTAAATAACATTGTTCACGTGATAAATCAAGAAATTGTTTATAGATAGATTAGATTTTCTACTTGTTAAAGTTGTCGATATCAGCATCGTTCGTTTACGGAGTTGTCATCGCAAGGAAATTGATGGACTGTATTCCTTTAACATAACTCGAGTAAAATGAAAGAACGAAACCATGGGAAGAAAATTCACAGACATATAAGTTGTAAAGAAATTATAATTCAAAAAGAGAGAAAAACATGTAATTATGAATAGAGAAGAAAAGATTGGAGTATATAATATTATATTGAAAAAGGGAAAAACAAAGCAAAAGAAAAGAAAATAACAGGCATAAAAAATAGAGTAGTCTTTCTGGTCATTCACTGTCTCTCGGTATCATTCTTTTGCTTCGGGGGTGTTGACTAATGATTCATGTGACTATAACAATGGAATATTTGATAATTGTATAGTGAGACCAATTTATGTAACCCGGAAATACACACACTCAGGCACGTATTCACTCTCTACTTCTCTCTCATTTTCTCTCTCCCTCTAACACGAACAAACAAACAAACACACACATACACACTCTCTCTCTCTCTCTGTCTCTCTCTATCTCTCTCTCTCTCTCTCTCTCTCTCTCTCTCTCTCTCTCTCTCTCTCTCTCTCATACATATATGAGTTCCTCCAAAAGTCGCAGATGATAAAGTAGATGCATACGACGAGGGGCATCGAAATAATTGTAGTTTACTTATGGAGGAAAACTGAAAAAAAATTATAATATATAATAATATATATATATATATATATATATATAATGTTTTGGCAGCATTTTTTCTTTTATACAAGTTTTGTTGAATTGAACAGACAATTCCTGTCTGACAAGTCTTTCATTGATCCGTTCCAATCTTCGGGCCATCCATCTGGTGTCAGGGTGGAACTGTTATAACAGTCCACCGAAGGTTTCAACACTAGTGCTTTCGGCAATACACTTTGCTATCCTCAGGTGGGAAATGATGGAATAGTTTTCATGTCTCGTTTTTAACGAGAACGAGTAGTAGCAAGGAATTAGTGGGAGGTAATATCAATTGGTAGTGGAAGGTTTTTTGGAATGGTAGTAGTTTGAACAAAGCAGTGGCGATTTTTTTTTAGGCGGGGGGGGGCACAGGTTGTGATAAGGGGAGGGGGAAAAATGGAAGTAATGTAGGCAGAAAATTATAAGCATTTTAGGATACATTAACATACATCAAAGTTTTTTTGTTTCTTTTATATATAAAGCTTCAATTATTTGAAGTTTTTTTCGCTATATATATATATATTATATATATATATATATATATATATATATATATATATATACGAGGGTAATCTAAAATATAAGGTCTCCAAAGTGCTGTTGGTGCGGCTATTGACAGTACTCTTATTTGTTGCGTGTCTGTCTTCCCTTTCTGCGCATGGCTTCCATGCTCTCTATTGGCATTCGTTTCTGATGGAACTTCATTTTTACACTACCATCAAGGGTGAATTTTGCGCTTTGATTCGGTTTTAGAAGACAAAATCCGTCGCTAATTAATGATCGTTTATTATAATAGATTAATCTTTAAAAAAACTGCATATTTTGGAGTTCAGGTAAAGTAATGAATTGTTAACAGGATAAATGTATAAATGTCAAGAGGCTAATTCTATCTCTCACCCCCCCACACAATGCACACACACACACACACACACACACACACACACACACACACACGTGCGCGTGCACACGCACACATACACCACATGTACACACACACGCACACGCACGCACACACACACATGCACACACGCACGGACACTCACACTCACACACATACGTGAGCACACACACACGCACATGCGCACGCAGTATAAGTATTTTTCATCCTTTTATCCCTATTTGTCAGCACCAAAATCACTGTCTGATGACCAGAGCCATCCCTGAGTAAATCCCTTGTTTCGACACCCTGTTAATTCAGTTCATTATGAATAAATAATTAAGTAAATTCAAATAACAATAATAATTTTTAAAAAATATTATATATAACAACACACACGCACATGCGCGCGCAATATAAGTATTTTTCTTCCTTTTATCCCTATTTGTCAGCACCAATGAACAAATTGCTTCCCCAATCACCAGAACCTTCCTCGAGTAAATCCCTTGGATCGACAGCCTGTGAATTCAGTAAATAAATGAATAGATTCAATTCACAATAATAATTTCAAAAATGTATTATTTCAATGACAACATATTCGGTTTAAAAGTCACTTGAAAACATCACAGCAATGTGAGTTCAGAAGATGGTGTACATTTAAAATCACCCGTTTTGTAACAACCAAAATTCGTAAAAAAAAGGTTTACCAGCTTCATTATCTTTCCCCATTGATACAAAGTTGTCATTACTAGATTGAAGTCTAAACGTTGAGACATCATCACTGTCTTGTAATAAATAGTTCAGCTGTTCACACATCACATTTCATATACAATTTGTTTTTCCAATTAGAGGAAAATTGAAGCCATAGACTCGTGACCTCTTTAACTATTGATATTGAATCACAGACAGTATTGATCTTCAGGTGAAACACCCAGTAGGTTTTTTTTTGTAATATACCATTGTCAACTTTCATTATCCCAAATATTTATCATGACCCATATTCTAACGTTAAATTGGATAACAGATTGATCTCTCCCCCCCCTTTCTCTCTCTCTCTCTCTCTCTCTCTCTCTATATATATATATATATATATATATATATATATATATATATATATATGAGAAGGAAGGTGACCAGTTGTAACAACAAAAAGAAACTACGAAACTTGAAAACAAAAACACACATATATATCTATATCTATATATGTATATCTATCTATCTCTGTCTCTCTGTCTCCTCTCTCTCTCTCTCTCTCTCCTCTATATTATATTATATATATATATATATATATATATATATATATTATATATATGTGTGTGTGTGTGTGCAATACTTCCAAAAATGTGAGCATTCGTTTTATTCTTTTATTGTAGCTGGAAACATCTATTATTTTTCCTTGTAAAGTTGTAATTCACAGGGTATTTTTCAATTGATATCATAGGCTGGATCAAGTCAACCGAAAGTGTGAAAACTTGTCAACACAGTACATAGTTACATTTTTTTTATATACATGTAAGTAGATTTTTTTTAAAACTTGACAATACTTACCAAATAATCTTATATTCCGACATTTCGGTTTTGGCTACTGAATATTTAAGCACATCTCATTTAAAACACTTCGTAAAACGGAAAATTCTACTTGAAAGCACTAACCGAACTGATGATATATGAGTAAACACTGCCTCATTCAAGCTTCCCGTAGTCACCATTACGCTTGTTTTCCAAAAAGCTGACTATGTATTACATTGCACTTAGAAAAATGTGCCTTATTTACGGATATTTCTGAATTTCTGCCACTATCAATATGCAATTCATAGGTGTGTACAGCACTCCATCCTTCCGTATAGAAAATCTGATTATTCAGCTATTTTGTTTAATAAGTTTTGTTTATTCAGGCATCAGATCGTAAATTGCTAACAGCATAAAATGTTATTACTAAACGGACTCTCCTCTAAGCTCCAAGACAACTTCACCGTTTCTCAGCTTCGGAGATAAGATAAGACCCAATGCTTGAAGCGCGAATGGACAGAGAGAATGTTGCATGATAACGACTGTAAATACCGGATGAGATATTGGAACATTGTAGGTGACTTAGTACGATTTCCCATCGTATATAAAAGGATTACATACATATGGATCGACCCCTTACCTTACCAATGATTTGAAGATTGTGGCCACTGTCTAGTCGGTGGGTTGAGAACATGAGTGAGCAAAAACAAAGAAATAAGACAGAAATAAAGAGAAAAAAATATGTTTAAAATAAGAGAAAAAATATATAAGAAAGATACAGAGAGATAGAGATAGATAGATAGGTATTATATATATATAATATATATATATATATATATAATATTATATATATATATGCTCAAAAATCGGTAGCGCTCTTTAGGGTGACTTAATTATCTTTCACTGCCAGCATATATAAAGCAATGATCGTCTATAATCAGACTGGATCTCTCTAGTGATCGTAAAAAATATAAAGCAAATATGTATTTAATAGTTTAGACACCATCCCTTTACGGCAGCTGTCAAATGGCCGGGACCTTAAGAAGTCGGGCAGACAAAAAGTCATTCGAATTTCGATCCAGGCCAGTTGTTGTGTCTCCACACTGAAGTGGCGTGAAACGACGAAACATGGTGTCTGTGGATGACATTATATATATATATAGAGAGAGAGAGAGGGGGAGAGAGAGGGGGGAGAGAGAGGGGAGAGAGAGGGGAGGGAGAGAGAGGGGAGGGAGAGAGAGGGGAGGGAAAGAGGAGGAGAGAGAGGGAGAGGAGGAGAGATTAGAAATGGAAAATGGAAGCGAGAACATGAAGCTAAATAGAGAATATAGAAATATATTAATCTCTATATAATTCAATAGAAAGGAAATGAATCCGACGGTATGAGTATTGATAAAAGGATATGAAAACAACACAATATGCTGTTAAAGTGAAAAGATTTTATATCATATTCATAGCTAATATTGAACAATATTTCGATTTATAAAAATCAGAGCTTGTTTATACACTGAACTTATCAATAGCGGAGACGAAAATAATATGAATTCAAAACGAAAACATTGATGTTGCAAAAAAGTTATGCGGTAGTTTCAAATATAAGCACATCTGCCAACGCTTTTCTCGGTCAGCGACAGTCATGTATCTCTTATTGTAACAGTTTTTGAAAAAAAAGAATACATATTAATATTTTCACTTTAACAGCATATTGTCTTGTTTTCATATCCTTTTATCTATACTCATTAATCTCTATTTGTTTAGAAGTTCAAATTCCTCTTATAGTGACTTTTTAAAGAGGAATAGGAACTTACTTCTAAACAAATCGAAAAATCTAAAGATATTCCGGTTGGTGTTCGCCTGTCAGCTTGACAGTCGGGTTTCGAATCACGCACAAGGCGGTCTTCCTATCTATAGCTCTGCTGATGAGGCCTAATAGGCCAAAATGTACATACAGAGATTGATTTCTCTCGATTTGTTTAGCCTTACATTTAAATAGGTATGGCCTAATTAATTAATTATTAATTAATTAACTTTCAAAATTAGGTACGATTCAATTAAGCACATATCCCCCTCCAAAAAAAATTTTTGAAAAAAAGAAAAGACCAAGATATTCGTACCAACAAAAAATAATCTATTGGTATAGTATTTGGCCAAAAGAAAAAACAATTTATATGTATATATATGTATATAAGATATATATATATATATATTCATATAACCGCTAGGAGAAGCTAATTTGTAAAAAGTGCTCGATATCTAAGTAGAGCCAAGTAATAAAGATAATCTACTGAGTCAGACGAATCTACTATTAGTTTCGCATAAAGCTCTTCAGGGCTAAAATCTGACATTGTTGGATAAGAGTATATATATATATATATATATATATATATATATATATATATATATATATATACTCTTATCCAACAATATCAATAAAACTTGAATGTTTTTAAATACTTAAATGATAGATTTTTAAATTAAGGTAGTGAATGTTACTTATAAAATACTATGATCTGTGAAAACATTAAAGATATTCATGAGTAGATATTTTCCCAACCCGTTCGCCGCGGGTAATATGTAACACACTGAGATATAGTGAGGAGCGAACACGTTATTCAATAGTACCGGATCTGTGTGACTTCATCGCTAACCAGTACACAACGATTTGACGCCCTTATATATTTATAAGTACTACGCACTTGTGAATGTTAATTCCTACTCGTAAGTATTTGTTGACATCCTGATTTTAGGTTGACCAAAGACAGGTAAAAAAAAATGCATGTTACTCCAGGAAAGCAAGTTATCAGAATAAAAGGTCACAGTGTAAATGGAAAACACTAAAATACAACGGATAATACCTTTCTTCTATAGTCTGTTTCTTGTGTAGCTGGGACATTTCTTCTAACTTCTGTTTCTGGTCTGGTTCTACTATAAGTTTGCAGCTGGGACATTTCTTCTTACTGTATTTTATATATAGAGAGAGACAGTGTTTACTTAAGATTACGAAAGCATCCGTGGTTATAACCTCATAAATCTTTTACTTACTATCTTGCTGTTGTAGCTGGCTGGTACCTTACTTCTTCTGTTGTCTGTTTCTTGTGTAGCTGGGACATTTCTTCTAACTTCTGTTTCTGGTCTGCTTCTACTATAAGTTTGCAGCTGGGACATTTCTTCTTACTGTATTTTATATATAGAGAGAGACAGTGTTTACTTAAGATCACAAGAGCATCCGTGGTTATAACCTCATAAATCTTTTACTTACTATCTTGCTGTTGTAGCTGGCTGGTACCTTACTTCTTCTGTTGTCTGTTTCTTGTGTAGCTGGGACATTTCTTCTAACTTCTGTTTCTGGTCTGCTTCTACTATAAGTTTGCAGCTGGGACATTTCTTCTTACTGTATTTTATATATAGAGAGAGACAGTGTTTACTTAAGATCACGAGAGCATCCGTGGTTATAACCTCATAAATCTTTTACTTACTATCTTGCTGTTGTAGCTGGCTGATACCTTACTTATTCTGTTGTCTGTTTCTTGTGTAGCTGGGACATTTCTTCTAGCTTCTGTTTCTGGTCTGGTTCTACTATAAGTTTGCAGCTGGGACATTTCTTACTGTATTTTATATATAGAGAGAGACAGTGTTTACTTAAGATCACAAGAGCATCCGTGGTTATAACCTCATAATCTTTTACTTACTATCTTGCTGTTGTAGCGCTGGTACCTTACTTCTTCTGTTGTCTGTTTCTTGTGTAGCTGGGACATTTCTTCTAACTTCTGTTTCTGGTCTGCTTCTACTATAAGTTTGCAGCTGGGACATTTCTTCTTACTGTATTTTATATATAGAGAGACAGTGTTTACTTAAGATCACAAGAGCATCCGTGGTTATAACCTCATAAATCTTTTACTTACTATCTTGCTGTTGTAGCTGACTGGTACCTTACTTCTTCTGTTGTCTGTTTCTTGTGTAGCTGGGACATTTCTTCTAACTTCTGTTTCTGGTCTGCTTCTACTATAAGTTTGCAGCTGGGACATTTCTTCTTACTGTATTTTATATATAGAGAGAGACAGTGTTTACTTAAGATCACAAGAGCATCCGTGGTTATAACCTCATAAATCTTTTACTTACTATCTTGCTGTTGTAGCTGGCTGGTACCTTACTTCTTCTGTTGTCTGTTTCTTGTGTAGCTGGGACATTTCTTCTAACTTCTGTTTCTGGTCTGCTTCTACTATAAGTTTGCAGCTGGGACATTTCTTCTTACTGTATTTTATATATAGAGAGAGACAGTGTTTACTTAAGATCACAAGAGCATCCGTGGTTATAACCTCATAAATCTTTTACTTACTATCTTGCTGTTGTAGCTGGCTGGTACCTTACTTCTTCTGTTGTCTGTTTCTTGTGTAGCTGGGACATTTCTTCTAACTTCTGTTTCTGGTCTGCTTCTACTATAAGTTTGCAGCTGGGACATTTCTTCTTACTGTATTTTATATATAGAGAGAGACAGTGTTTACTTAAGATCACAAGAGCATCCGTGGTTATAACCTCATAAATCTTTTACTTACTATCTTGCTGTTGTAGCTGACTGGTACCTTACTTCTTCTGTTGTCTGTTTCTTGTGTAGCTGGGACATTTCTTCTAACTTCTGTTTCTGGTCTGCTTCTACTATAAGTTTGCAGGGACATTTCTTCTTACTGTATTTTATTATAGAGAGAGACAGTGTTTACTTAAGATCACGAGAGCATCCGTGGTTATAACCTCATAAATCTTTTACTTACTATCTTGCTGTTGTAGCTGGCTGATACCTTACTTATTCTGTTGTCTGTTTCTTGTGTAGCTGGGACATTTCTTCTAGCTTCTGTTTCTGGTCTGGTTCTACTATAAGTTTGCAGCTGGGACATTTCTTCTTACTGTATTTTATATATAGAGAGAGACAGTGTTTACTTAAGATCACAAGAGCATCCGTGGTTATAACCTCATAAATCTTTTACTTACTATCTTGCTGTTGTAGCTGGCTGGTACCTTACTTCTTCTGTTGTCTGTTTCTTGTGTAGCTGGGACATTTCTTCTAACTTCTGTTTCTGGTCTGCTTCTACTATAAGTTTGCAGCTGGGACATTTCTTCTTACTGTATTTTATATATAGAGAGAGACAGTGTTTACTTAAGATCACGAGAGCATCCGTGGTTATAACCTCATAAATCTTTTACTTACTATCTTGCTGTTGTAGCTGACTGGTACCTTACTTCTTCTGTTGTCTGTTTCTTGTGTAGCTGGGACATTTCTTCTAACTTCTGTTTCTGGTCTGCTTCTACTATAAGTTTGCAGCTGGGACATTTCTTCTTACTGTATTTTATATATAGAGAGAGACAGTGTTTACTTAAGATCACAAGAGCATCCGTGGTTATACCCTCATAAATCTTTTACTTACTATCTTGCTGTTGTAGCTGGCTGGTACCTTACTTCTTCTATAGTCTGTTTCTTGTGTAGCTAGGACATTTCTTCTAGCTTCTGTTTCTGGTCTGGTTCTACTATAAGTTTGCAGCTGGGACATTTCTTCTTACTGTATTTTATATATAGAGAGAGACAGTGTTTACTTAAGATCACGAGAGCATCCGTGGTTATAACCTCATAAATCTTTTACTTACTATCTTGCTGTTGTAGCTGGCTGGTACCTTACTTCTTCTGTTGTCTGTTTCTTGTGTAGCTGGGACATTTCTTCTAGCTTCTGTTTCTGGTCTGGTTCTACTATAAGTTTGCAGCTGGGACATTTCTTCTTACTGTATTTTATATATAGAGAGAGACAGTGTTTACTTAAGATCACAAGAGCATCCGTGGTTATACCCTCATAAATCTTTTACTTACTATCTTGCTGTTGTAGCTGGCTGGTACCTTACTTCTTCTATAGTCTGTTTCTTGTGTAGCTAGGACATTTCTTCTAACTTCTGTTTCTGGTCTGGTTCTACTATAAGTTTGCAGCTGGGACATTTCTTCTTACTGTATTTTATATATAGAGAGAGACAGTGTTTACTTAAGATCACGAGAGCATCCGTGGTTATAACCTCATAAATCTTTTACTTACTATCTTGCTGTTGTAGCTGACTGGTACCTTACTTATTCTGTTGTCTGTTTCTTGTGTAGCTGGGACATTTCTTCTAGCTTCTGTTTCTGGTCTGGTTCTACTATAAGTTTGCAGCTGGGACATTTCTTCTTACTGTATTTTATATATAGAGAGAGACAGTGTTTACTTAAGATCACAAGAGCATCCGTGGTTATACCCTCATAAATCTTTTACTTACTATCTTGCTGTTGTAGCTGGCTGGTACCTTACTTCTTCTATAGTCTGTTTCTTGTGTAGCTAGGACATTTCTTCTAACTTCTGTTTCTGGTCTGCTTCTACTATAAGTTTGCAGCTGGGACATTTCTTCTTACTGTATTTTATATATAGAGAGAGACAGTGTTTACTTAAGATCACGAGAGCATCCGTGGTTATAACCTCATAAATCTTTTACTTACTATCTTGCTGTTGTAGCTGACTGTACCTTACTTATTCTGTTGTCTGTTTCTTGTGTAGCTGGGACATTTCTTCTAACTTCTGTTTCTCCTTCTACTATAAGTTTGCAGCTGGACATTTCTTCTACTGTTTTTATATATAGAGAGAGACAGTGTTTACTTAAGATCACAAGAGCATCCGTGGTTATACCCTCATAAATCTTTTACTTACTATCTTGCTGTTGTAGCTGGCTGGTACCTTACTTCTTCTATAGTCTGTTTCTTGTGTAGCTAGGACATTTCTTCTAACTTCTGTTTCTGGTCTGCTTCTACTATAAGTTTGCAGCTGGGACATTTCTTCTTACTGTATTTTATATATAGAGAGAGACAGTGTTTACTTAAGATCACGAGAGCATCCGTGGTTATAACCTCATAAATCTTTTACTTACTATCTTGCTGTTGTAGCTGACTGGTACCTTACTTCTTCTGTTGTCTGTTTCTTGTGTAGCTGGGACATTTCTTCTAACTTCTGTTTCTGGTCTGCTTCTACTATAAGTTTGCAGCTGGGACATTTCTTCTTACTGTATTTTATATATAGAGAGAGACAGTGTTTACTTAAGATCACGAGAGCATCCGTGGTTATACCCTCATAAATCTTTTACTTACTATCTTGCTGTTGTAGCTGGCTGGTACCTTACTTCTTCTATAGTCTGTTTCTTGTGTAGCTAGGACATTTCTTCTAACTTCTGTTTCTGGTCTGCTTCTACTATAAGTTTGCAGCTGGGACATTTCTTCTTACTGTATTTTATATATAGAGAGAGACAGTGTTTACTTAAGATCACGAGAGCATCCGTGGTTATAACCTCATACATCTTTTACTTACTATCTTGCTGTTGTAGCTGACTGGTACCTTACTTCTTCTGTTGTCTGTTTCTTGTGTAGCTGGGACATTTCTTCTAACTTCTGTTTCTGGTCTGGTTCTACTATAAGTTTGCAGCTGGGACATTTCTTCTTACTGTATTTTATATATAGAGAGAGACAGTGTTTACTTAAGATCACGAGAGCATCCGTGGTTATAACCTCATAAATCTTTTACTTACTATCTTGCTGTTGTAGCTGGCTGGTACCTTACTTCTTCTGTTGTCTGTTTCTTGTGTAGCTGGGACATTTCTTCTAACTTCTGTTTCTGGTCTGGTTCTACTATAAGTTTGCAGCTGGGACATTTCTTCTTACTGTATTTTATATATAGAGAGAGACAGTGTTTACTTAAGATCACGAGAGCATCCGTGGTTATAACCTCATAAATCTTTTACTTACTATCTTGCTGTTGTAGCTGACTGGTACCTTACTTCTTCTGTTGTCTGTTTCTTGTGTAGCTGGGACATTTCTTCTAACTTCTGTTTCTGGTCTGCTTCTACTATAAGTTTGCAGCTGGGACATTTCTTCTTGCTGTGTTTTATATATAGAGAGAGACAGTGTTTACTTAAGATCACGAGAGCATCCGTGGTTATAACCTCATAAATCTTTTACTTACTATCTTGCTGTTGTAGCTGACTGGTACCTTACTTCTTCTGTTGTCTGTTTCTTGTGTAGCTGGGACATTTCTTCTAACTTCTGTTTCTGGTCTGCTTCTACTATAAGTTTGCAGCTGGGACATTTCTTCTTACTGTATTTTATATATAGAGAGAGACAGTGTTTACTTAAGATCACGAGAGCATCCGTGGTTATAACCTCATAAATCTTTTACTTACTATCTTGCTGTTGTAGCTGGCTGATACCTTACTTATTCTGTTGTCTGTTTCTTGTGTAGCTGGGACATTTCTTCTAACTTCTGTTTCTGGTCTGGTTCTACTATAAGTTTGCAGCTGGGACATTTCTTCTTACTGTATTTTATATATATAGAGAGACAGTGTTTACTTAAGATCACGAGAGCATCCGTGGTTATAACCTCATAAATCTTTTACTTACTATCTTGCTGTTGTAGCTGGCTGGTACCTTACTTCTTCTGTTGTCTGTTTCTTGTGTAGCTGGGACATTTCTTCTAACTTCTGTTTCTGGTCTGGTTCTACTATAAGTTTGCAGCTGGGACATTTCTTCTTACTGTATTTTATATATAGAGAGAGACAGTGTTTACTTAAGATCACGAGAGCATCCGTGGTTATAACCTCATAAATCTTTTACTTACTATCTTGCTGTTGTAGCTGACTGGTACCTTACTTCTTCTGTTGTCTGTTTCTTGTGTAGCTGGACATTTCTTCTAACTTCTGTTTCTGGTCTGCTTCTACTATAAGTTTGCAGCTGGGACATTTCTTCTTACTGTGTTTTATATATAGAGAGAGACAGTGTTTACTTAAGATCACGAGAGCATCCGTGGTTATAACCTCATAAATCTTTACTTACTATCTTGCTGTTGTAGCTGACTGGTACCTTACTTCTTCTGTTGTCTGTTTCTTGTGTAGCTGGGACATTTCTTCTAACTTCTGTTTCTGGTCTGCTTCTACTATAAGTTTGCAGCTGGACATTTCTTCTTACTGTATTTTATATATAGAGAGAGACAGTGTTTACTTAAGATCACGAGAGCATCCGTGGTTATAACCTCATAAATCTTTTACTTACTATCTTGCTGTTGTAGCTGGCTGGTACCTTACTTCTTCTGTTGTCTGTTTCTTGTGTAGCTGGGACATTTCTTCTAACTTCTGTTTCTGGTCTGCTTCTACTATAAGTTTGCAGCTGGGACATTTCTTCTTACTGTATTTTATATATAGAGAGAGAGACAGTGTTTACTTAAGATCACGAGAGCATCCGTGGTTATAACCTCATAAATCTTTTACTTACTATCTTGCTGTTGTAGCTGGCTGGTACCTTACTTCTTCTGTTGTCTGTTTCTTGTGTAGGCTGGGACATTTCTTCTAACTTCTGTTTCTTGTGGTCTGTAGTATACATACCACAAACACAGATAAAAAAAACGGGAGAATATAGTCCCTCAGAAAGAACAAGACAACTTCTAGAAACCAAGCAGAAATCTTGTTCAGGGAATAAGAACCTGTGGTGTTCCCATTGCACTGGACTATTCTTAAAATGGACAAGGTAGGATTTCTGACAAATAGATCAAAGGACAAGGAAATTGATGTCCATGTACATGGCAACACACTCGAGAGATGACATAGACTATATGTCAGAAAAGGAAGGATGAAGGGGTCAGTGTATAGAAGCTATAATTCGAGGACTCGAGAAATACACTAAAAATATCAAAAATTAATTACAGCAGTCAGTAACATTAATTGTAACATATGAACAAATAGAAAAAAAAATGAATTGTCTCACTCATTAATTTTTACTGATACCTTAATGTTTAGTTGATATTTTATCCAGACATCATTCAACGTCGCACAGAAGAACATTTTATAAAAGAGTGCAGATTATCGTAGGTGGAGATGATGATGGCTAATCGTATTACTGGTTGTGGACAAGAGGAAAATATATTTAAAAACAACACTTTTTAGATATAGTACATTTCAATGTCTATTCTCTAAACGTTTATCTGTTTAGAGGTCAGGAAAATGAAAATTTACGAGGTACGCTAACAACAGTTGTTTGTTGAATGTGAATCGTTCAATCCAACACCTTTTATATTTTTATTAATGTTGTGAGTTTTCTCTTCACGAGACAGCGCCTTTCGACTCCAATTTGATATAACCCCAGGACTGACATTCCGGTAGGAACAATCCTGTCTGATTAAAAAAAAAATCATATATATATCTCCATGGCTGAACTCGTTTGTATCTGTACACTGCCAGCAACCAGGTCTGACACATACACCCATTAATATTAAGGCCACCTGTGGATGACAAGCAAGCTTGTTAATATCTATAATGCATCAGCCACGCTTCTAACATCGCTAATAAACCAGTCAAGTCATTTAAAATGTTATGTACCTATCAGATCGTACCGGTGTCATCATCAATATCAGACTCTCTTTTTCTCGGCCGTGTGCATTTAACCAACCCCTACGCCACGGTCAATATGCGACGCCAAGTCATTTTAAAGCCCAGCATAGTTGTTTTGAATTCTGAGTTTTCTTTCTTCAAGGCTGGTTACCTCTATTACACTGGTTTACAAACAAATATTTTTTGTCTGAGGAAAGAATGTAAATTGGTGTTTTTTTTACTAATTTGGGTGTGCTGAATTCAAATTTATAAACAGTTTTGCTCTATTACCTCTAGTTTTCTGTCTTTTAAATAGTCTTATTTTAGTATATACAGAGTATATATGTGCTTATTTCAACAGGTGCAGCAGCTTATTACAGACAAAATAGGATAGATAAAGAACATTGACGGAATAAATATACTTGGATGACACAATGTACACAATTCATAGTACTGCAGACAGTAAGAAGTGTGTTTTCTTAGATGATCTGCTGTATTTTGCTCCAGAATATCACGCAAGAGCATCCAGCAGAAGTCTCCCATCATTCCAGGATTCCACTTGCCTTGGTAGTTGCTCTCCGTCTTCGTAATATCTTGGTGGAATCTTTCTCCGTGCTCATCACTCACTGCTCCAAGTTTGGAGGGAAAAAGTTGAGGTGGGATTGGAGAAAATGAATTTTGAGTGACATTCCATCCTATATCATAAGTCTTTAGCAACTTCTCAATACAGGCTTGGTAATTTGATACGCGTGTGTTACCAAGGAAGCCACTACAGACTGACTTAAATGCTTCCCATGCTCTGTTTCCTGCATAATACTAAAAAGAAGACATAAGTCACACAATATTAGAAATTAAACATGAATGTATATACGCCTTTATGTACAGTATGTGTACAAAATGTACAGTATGCATATCTAAAAGACTAGAGGTGATGAGTAAAAACGGATTTCAAATTTAAATTAAGCACCCCAAAATTAGGTTTATGTACTTGCCTCAATTTCTTTGTAAACCAGTGTTATTTGCCATTAGCTGATCGGGAAGGGCAGATGAATGCATACATTTTTCAAGTGCATTAGCGCGATGGGAAATGCAAACAAACTCAACCAGAATTTAAACTTGGGTCGCCGATTCCATTTCCTTCAGTGATAACCGTTACACAAAGCATGGCTTTTCTTGGAGTTACCTATATTTAGCTATTGAAGATTTTATACTGTTCAATTTATTCAATTAGCAAAAGGCAATACTTTTATATCATCGCATTGATAGAATATGAAATAGTTATTTGGTATCATAATTTTTATCCGTCTACAAAGACACTTATGATTTAGAACTTTGCCTTTCACAGTCATTCAAGTTACAATAGATGATTATATAAAACGTTCGATCGATTTGTATTGATTTGTATCTCCTTTTGTATTTCATCATGTGCATATAACTCGAGCTATATATTCAATATTTCATATTCGCGTGTTTGTATAGAATAGTTTTTTGCTAAAAAAAATTCATTTCGAAAATAATTTCAAAATATTTTTGAGACGTCAGAAAATTGATTTTTACGAAATAATTTCATACTTTCTAAAGAAGAGTTTTTCGTTTTCTTTATGCAATATTTGTAAAGAGATATTTCTAAAAGGGCAATCATCGTATTTGTCACTAAGACTATTTAACACTTTATAGGCGAATCAGACAAACACGTGTGTTTGTTTGAAATGTTTTCTAATTGGCCATTGTAGAACATAGGCTGCGTAAATATTATTTCAAAACAGTTTCTAATTGAAATTTAAGGTTTAAGTTTTCTTAGTCTAGTGCCTTATTAACATTCGTGGGGTGTTTTTTTTTATGCTAAAACCATCTTTGTAAAAGACCCGTAGTACTCTTTAACCCATACGCGGAGGAGATTCATACGTTTCCCATGGGTATTAGTCCGAACATAAACGTAATATAGCAAGTGGAATCCTAATTCGCTTACTAAGATGTAGCAGTTCAGCACGTTAGGCACAATGGAAAATTTTAACTGAAATAACCCTTATGATATGAAATTAGACACGTACATATTAATCAAATTTTGGCGTTGAATATCCCATAAGAATTTGATTTATTGTTAACAATAGACCAAATCAAATCAAACCAAACAAATCTGAACAGCTCGCCCAAATCTATAGCAGTATAAAACTTAAAAAAAAACATATTCCAGATTTATCTCTGTTGGTAAACCTTTTTTTATGTTTGATTGTGCAATTATTCGCTATATGAAACGTATATTAACAACGATACGAATGTATAAACTTGTCTATTTACGTCACACACACACACAGCACATGCGCGTGCACGCGCACATACTACTAATATTATATATTTATAGAGAGAGAGAGAAAGAGAGATCATACAAACCTACTAAACGTTTCGCTTAATGCTCTTCAGGGCTGATATCTGAGTAGATCTCTGCCTGAAGAGCATTAAGCGAACTTTTATTTGACTCATTAGTTTATCATTATTATTGCTCTACTTAGGTATTGAGCACTATTAGCTTTAGTCTTAGCTATATATATATATATATATATATATATAAATTGTTTTTTCTTTGGCCACAATATAACAATAGATATACGATTATCTTGGTCTTTTATTTTTATTTTTTTTCCCCGGTTGATGTTTGGTAGTATATTTTTCAATCTATACCGCGAGGATTTACCATAAGTTTGTATATTAATATATATATATATAATATATATATATATATACTAATCTTTTTAGTAAACCCTTTATTATTATTTTACTCCTTGCAATTTTTTTCACGCAAGCTCTAGCTGACAAAAAATCTTCTCGTTGGAATTGCTTAACAACTGTCGGTTAAAATATCTTAATCGAAAACCTCGTTCGTCTTTGCATAAATAAAATTAACATTGTGAAATATTTTAGGAAAAATCAGAGGCAATTTTTAGTGAAATGTAAAATGATTTACTTGCCGTTTTGTTATATCTTGGTTGCATATAATTGATAATGCTGGAAACTCCGTAGGTGTTCAAGTGTTGGATATGCAAGGTCAATTTGGTATGCTTAACCATGAGTGAAAAATGATTTTTTTCAGTTTCACGAACTAATATTGAAATGGCTGCATGCTTCCCTGCGTAAATGAAATGTCTTAAAAGTTAAAGTTATTAGATTGTAGTGAAACGTTGTAGATATAAATAGTTATGATTACAATCAAGCATGTACAAATGAATCAAATGTCGGCATTAACTCAGCCATAAGTACTTTATATATATTTACCAAATTCCTCCGCAAGAGCAGGATGTGACGCAAGGTCAATTTCTTAGGCGGAGTTTAACAGGTTTAAATTCAGAGTTTCCCTTCTCCTAGACTGGTTACCTAGCCAAGGTTAAAGAACCCAATCTGCCTTACTATTTATCCATAGCTGGAGGGAGAGTACGATTCATACCTTTCCCAAAGGTATCAGCGTAAAGTGAAATGCAATTACCACATCCAGGATTTGAACTCGGGGCGACGAGTCCATTTCCCATGACTTTAACCATTACACCACTTGCTTCCTTATGTACTTTATATGCCGTTAAAAATAAATCAAATCAAAATAACCAAACCTACATTAATAATTGTGAAAGTATTTCAAAGTATTCTTATTGTATGAATTTTACCGTGTGCTTTCCAGATGTTAAAGAAAATGTTCTTTTAGGTGAGTTATATATGTTGGAAATCAAAGTATTTAAAAATGTTTTCTTCGCTATACTTATTTAGAATTAACAATCGAAGTTAAATATCTATTTAATCTCAACGTTACCTCAGCCTAGAAAATACTTAGAAACTCAATTCGTATTTGCTCATTCAAATTTGGAATACAAACTGAAGAACTATTACAAAAATATTAATTTCTGGGAGTTTTCTTAACAAACACGAAGCCGTTTTCTGTACGTCGGTAAAAACAAGACTGAAATATAAACTTTAAATATGTATTAAAGTAAAACAAACGATATATAGATAGATAAACACCAGTCACGTATTTATTAAACTTGTTTAAAAAAACAATGAGGACTTCTAATGTTGCATGTTCAAATTTGAGTGTTATTTTATTCTTGTATGACGATTTAGGTAATGTGACGTAAGCAGTGACGTAATTTTTGTTTACAGACAAAACGGAAGCGAATCTCATTATTAATAGAATTTAATATTAGTTTGCTACATCTTAATTCGCTTTTTATTCAAAACACTGAGTTTCATTTATAAGTAAAATGTATTTACTAAATGTTTTACCTTTTTTATTCTCTTTTTCATAATTGAAACTTGGATTCAATTGTTCAATACATTACTATTGTATCATTGCTAGATTTAATCCATTTTACGAGGGTAATGAAGAGTTTTCGACCTAGCCAAGATCGACTTACATATTTTGAAGGGGATTTCCGAGATGTTACTTAATTATGAAGTATGTTGAATTGCACGGTCAATATGCGCAGTGGCATAGATTATCATCGTCGTCGTCATCATCATCATCATCATCATCGCCAAGGTATGCTGGTAGCACGAATTTCCTTGACTCTCGCTAACAATATGTCTCTATTGGATATTGCTCTTGGTAAGCCCTCTAGACAG
This sequence comes from Doryteuthis pealeii, assembly GCA_023376005.1. Taxonomy (NCBI): domain Eukaryota; kingdom Metazoa; phylum Mollusca; class Cephalopoda; order Myopsida; family Loliginidae; genus Doryteuthis; species Doryteuthis pealeii. Next base: position 95,616,477 of record CM042144.1, read on the forward strand.
CATCCGGTGTCTTCATAGAGCTGATGGATGTACGTTCTTGCTGGTCGCCCAGGACTGTCTCCATGTGTAAGTGTCCAGGAAGAACAACACTCATGAGTTCATTACTACTTATCCAGCAGTGACTAGACATGTCTTTATTTTCTTTTCTACTTATATGGTTTGTCTGATATGATATAAGTAGCCGTTTATACCTACATTTTATGGCTTGCTTTTTGGGGCGGTTACTCGATGATTTTTTCAGGAAATCAATGCAATATCCTTGTAAGTAGTTCCTATCTAGCTTTTTTTCTAAATGCTATGTGTTAAGCTTTTGACCGCCATCCTTGGCCAGTTGAAAAGGACTTAAAGTAAGTAAGTCCTGAGTTATAGAATCCTTTGGTAAGTGAATAAGTCCTGAGTTATGGAATCCTACGTAGTGTCAGAGGTCCAGTGATATAATCCTATGTTCCGTCGTCCACAAAGGTTCAAGGTAGTTGAGAATAGTACCTAAGATCAGAACAGCCGGTATAAATAACAATATCAGCAGCAGAGCACTGCCTGTGATTGGCCAAGAGCTTGGTCACATGATTATCGGCGAGTCTATAAGTAGAAGCGGGCCTCTAGCACACGCCTTATATGCCAAAATTCTCAACACTATGTCAAAGTACAGGTGATGTAGCCATACAGTAGTATTGATACGATTTCAGCTCGGAAGAATTCCTAGTTAGATCAAATTTCCATATGATCAGTAACCCATCAATGTCTTACCTATGCGTATATTAACATCGCCTTATGTAGATAAAATAGTGCTACTTACGTATGTTAACTGGTTTATTAATTTCAGGGCTTGCTATGAAATTTTGAGATAAGCTCCATCTTGTTTCAGACACGTGAGCTCTGTTTTACACGAGTTAACGTTGAGAATAACGCCATGTACTAACATATCCAGGTTATGCCAGCACAGATTAGGCTAAGGCAGTTATTATTTTCGATAAGCACTAAATCATTCTCATCGGCTGTATCTATAACCGCTTATATGAAATATCGTTTCTACTCCTACTTTTTAAATGTGAAACATTTTCTTCGGTTAGATCTAATGATTAATTATATTACGTTAATCTATGCAGGATATATACAGAAATGTGCTAAATTATATTTTGCAAGACCCTAGCAAAACAATGTCAAAGAAATCAGTGTCACCATCAGGTGAACGAACCATTTTTGAGTCTTTGAAGAGCATCCTTATAGCGGTAATTCGCTATAATTATATAGTTTAAATCACCAACGATAATAATAATCCTCATTAGACAATTATTGCTTGCTTCGTAATACAAATAATATCCTCGACACTATCTCGTTTAATTCCTATCAGTCTAATACTATTCATTTTCAAACAGGTCAATTTGACACATTATGGGACACTAACATGTAATACCATTCGCGGTCAGAGTAGACCTGGGGTAAGGACAATAAAGGAGTGACTCTACACTTCTCATAACTATAAAAAAGGAATTTCACCACTATGTTCAGTCTCATACTTAGGACACTAATTCGGGGCGTAAACTTCATTAATAATAAACACAAATGTAAACCAATATAATTTACACAAATCTTGAAAATAATGTCACTACAAACATTCACCATAAATGATACCTTACGAAATCAAGGTCAAGTGATCGTGATCTGTTGATTGATTTTAAGGGCACGTCAATCCCTCAGGTTTTATTTTATGTCTAGAAAATAGGGAATCGGGTTCATTAACCTTTTATATTTACATTTTGTGAGTGGTTGTTTCTTAAGATTTTGTGTTCTTTGCTACGGTGTTGTATACTCTTCTTTTACTTTTTATCTTCTATTTTTCTTCTGTTCATCTTTTGTATCTACGTTCTTCTTCCAGTGTCTGGGCTAGTCTTGGGGCTTCGTGCATTGGTCTTCTAGGTCAGTCTTGTTACCAAGACATTCACTAACCACAAAAGCATATTATTTTCGTAGCTTTTATTTATATAACTAAAAATGTTCATCTGACTAATATAGCGCGTATGCAGTGAGCTCAGTTAAGGCAGTACATCTTCTCTGCCTGACGTCCAAACAGAAACTAATATCCAACCAGGTCCCACGTGACTTCACGTATTTGCGGGCCTTTTGTAATATTCCATGGAAAGTCCCGCCCGTGAATGAAAAGGGCCATCCCTTGGAAATACAGGGGGTTGACAATAATCTATGCAACCGCATAGATTATGTGTTACGGACCTGTCGATTTGAATAATGTTTAATCATATCTATTTGACACTATGAATAAGAAACAGGTACTACCACTTCGGGATAGTGTGTAATCTAGAAGTAATGGCAATGAAAGACGTGTGTCGCACTGCACATATCTCTAAACTGCATTCAGATGCAGTTATTGTAATACTTAGGACATCCTAAAAGCGGTGCAGTTAATGTATTATAACGGAAGCCGACATGGCTATAATGTCGTTTAGTTATTATATTTAATATTTGACAAAATACAAACAGAAGAATTTTGCAGGTTGTGATGCAGTGGGTATCTCGTTGCACAAAAGAAAAATTGCATCTGCATTTGCAATTTCGCTGCTTTTAAAATTATTATTTAGAAGTATATGACGGTAATTAAAAGAGAACTAATATAATAAATGAAGAGATTGGACTGTATTTCTTTTCATTTGTGGAAAAACGACGCTAAGTAAGATCGAAATTTTGATCTTGGATCAATATGAAAAAAGTTAAGTTTCGTCGTTATCTAAATATATGGCATAGTATATCTAATTATGGAAAGTCTCTAATATGTTGGAGTGTTGAGTTTCATGTCGCGGCAATGGAATGTTATTAGCTAATACAAAGCTGCTGCGTCTTGAAATCTGTCATATAGCAGTAAATCAAAACTCTGTTCGATTTCTATTCTAACATATGTATGTATTCGTTAAGAACTACTTTATATTTCTTATCTTAACCTGTAACAGGAAAAGAAGCGTTGTAAGGGATGCTGTATCAAAGAAAGAGACCAGACTCTCTTAAATGATTGCCCAGCTTTCGGTTTGTCACTTTCGCATCCACTTGTTCTATAGATCTACAAGACCTCTGTATTTTTTTTCGTATGTTGACTTAAGACCCATAAAATTGTTATGCCAATTGACAACACACACACACACACACACACACACACAATATATATATTATATATATATATATATATATATAGTATATATAGTATATATAGTATGTATATTTTACACATATATATATACATATAATAAGTAAATAAAAATAAATAAATACATAAATAGATGAAAATAATAAAATTGAAATTGAATAAACAATGGCTATTACGACTATCACGACCTTCCGCTTGGTTATAAAAAGACGCCACGAGACGCATGTTTATTAACATAAGAAAATAAAATAACGACACAAAAAGACGTCCATTCTGCAAGCCGTCTCTGAAGATAAAGTTTACTTTGAAATCGATAAGACTGAAACACCTGTTGTCTTTATTTTATATGCATTGTAATTGCCTTCCTATCATATATAATATATTTATTATATATATATATATTATATATATATGATCCGCACATCTAGTAGGTTGAGTTTTGGAGAGGATTTCACTGATGACCGCCGATTATACTTAAATGCAAGGCTCTTATCTAAAATGGATGAAGCTCTCTCTTTGACGGCCTTTACATCTATACATATGTAGTACTTATCAGTTAACTTCTCACTCCGGTTTGTAGGGTGTGCTGATGGCCCAGTTGTTAGGCAAGCTGACTGAAAAAATAGGCGGGTTTCAATCCCGGAGGAGGTAGCCTGCTATGTCTCGCCAAACTGAGGAGGCGTGATACGATGAAACACAATATTGTGTTTGACTATATATATATATATATATATATATATATATATATATAGTCATCCACAAACATATATTGTGCTGTAAGGTTTGGAATCAAACCGACAGTATGAGAAAAAGAAATACTGTAAATCTGATTCACTAATTCATTCTAAGGATTTTCTCTACCGAATTATTTGATTATGTCAGACACACACACCACACACACACACACACACACACACACACACACACACACACATATTTTAATATATATATATATATATATATATATATGAAGTGGACAAGCAATGTGTTTGAAATGGTGATAGCCGACAATTTTTTGGGAGATTATGTACTTAATTAAAGTCATACCTAATTTGTTAATTAATTAATTATAATTAAATGAATTAGGCATGCATATCGGTTTAAATGTAAAGAGTAAACAAATCGAGAACAAGTCAATCTCTATATGTACATTTCAGCCTATTAGGCCTCATCAGCAGAGCTATAGACAAGGCAGTGCTTTGTGCGTGATTCGAAACTGAAATGTACATACAGAGATTAACTTGTTCTCGATTTGTTTACGCTTTACATTTAAACAGATATGCACTCCTAATTCTTTTAATATAATTAATTAATTAACAAATTAGGTATGACTTTAATTAAACACATAATCTCCCCCCCCCCAAAAAAAAACCTGTGTGTGTGTTTGTGTGGGTGTAAGGTGTCGTTTCAATTTAATTCACAACGTGCATAGATTTTTTTCTTTTACTTTTAGTTGACTCTACCATTTGTATCCTACTATAAGACTATAATAGTGTTATAAACTTGACTGTCGATATTACATTAATTACTTAAGAATAATTAGGTCGATTTATTAAAAGTTAAAGTTAATCCTTTGTAAGGAAGTGTAAAGCAAGAAAAACTCAAATAATAATAATAATATTAAAAATCACAATGTGTTTACATAATAAGCTATACTGGATTCTTTCAATTGTCAAAAAAAAGATTTGTGTCACAAAAGGCAAATTCCTAAAACAATGGAATTGAAAATGAATTCCAATTTTTGATTTAAATAAATAAAACAATAATTTACTTTGAGTCATCAGGTCAAGGCAATTGAAAAAATACTAATGGAAGATTCCAACTAAGGCCATCTATACAATAATAAAATATTATCGAGTAGCTAACTAATCCAAGAGAAGTGGGGGGGGGGCTTTTCTACTCCTCCCCGATGTTTTACGCTGTGAGGCCATTGGTCCGGCGTTTCTATTGGCTGTCCAATCAGAGCTGTATGTTCAGGACCCCATAAAAGAAGACCCCAAGATGAAACAGAGAAGATCTAAATCTGGCTCCATAGATAAAACTCAGAGCCCTTACCACCACTTTGCCGCTGCCCTCCACTACCTTTCCACTCAGTATTGAACTTGACCATTTAGCCATAAGAATTTAACTGTAAATCACCAGTCAACTAACAAACTCCAACTCTGGCTTTCACACCCACAGTCCTTTGTTATTGTACAGGATTTTGGTCACTCTATGATTGATAAAAGTAATGTTGTATATAATCATTAATAAGCGTTTCGTAGTTATTGCAATTGTTGACCCGTTCACAGCATTGGTGAATTTGGCCACTTCAGACACAACCCGAACAGGAAGTCCGAACGAGCAGGTTCATCAACCTATAAGTGGCCCACAGCACAACACGCACTTATAGGACGACATTTGGTCCCGTGACTAGCATAGGACTGCATTTAGTATCGTGACCACTATAGGACCACATTTCATGCCGTGACCAGGATAGGTCCATACAACTTTGTATCAGTATCACTTTGGTTATGACGAGAAATATTAAAACACAAATAATGTGGCAGTCCGGCCAGACTTTTTGAATAGTATTTCGACTTTCTTTACAAAGTTTAACCCATTTGAAAACCTAACGATATTTTACAATGCGGTAAATACAGATGAAAGCTCTTTGTTAAGAGAAATTGAAAACTGAACTAAAATATGCTAATACGACACTGATAACAATGCATAGAAAGGTTAAAAGGATCCGATATATATATATATATATATATATATATATATATATATATATATATATATATATATATTATTTTTTTAAAAATTCACTCCGATGAAGTTCGTAAAAAAATCTCTCTGTGTACGGAATATTTTTACATTTTTCCTATTATCATTATTATCATTATTTCAATTTCATCTGATTATTTGAATAATAATAATAGCGTAATCCGTATACATTTTGATAAACGGACCGAAACACATGTGTATGTGATATCGATTAAAAGGGATATCGATTAAATTCATTTTTATCCATCTACATTTCGTTTCTTTACTCATTTTTTCCTCATATATATATATATATATATATATATATATATATATATATATATATATAATATGTGAAACACACGCCTACTCGCACACACACACATACACACACAAACAGACACATATATGTTGTTTTACATACTATACATCTTGTTTTATATTCCAAATACATACATTTCCTGTATAACAATACAGATTGAATTATATGCTATGCGGGCTGAAAGACGCTGTTCAAACCACCTGGTTTAAACTTTTAAACATTCAAGAAATGTCCTTTTTATATTCTGAGCAGACACCCATATATAGAAAAATTAAATCGCAGTCGTAGATATTCAGTATTTCTTTTTGTGCAACTTGTTATATTTTTCTCTTTTCTAGGAAAAAAAAGTATGATTGAATTTAGTAGTGAGTAAGTCCTTACAAATTCACATTTACTGTTTCCATACGGTTGTGTATTCGACAGGTGAAATCAAAAAATAACTTTACCCTGTCTACGACACTAATTATATATACATTTTTATTCTTTTTTGTAAACAGAAATAAATATGAGACACGTTTCTCAAGCGCTGACATCTAAGCGGATAGAGTGATATTTACGCACCACACACCACACACACACACACACACACACCACACATATATATATAATATATATATATATATATATATTATGAGAGTGAGTAAAAATAAACAAATGTGTTTATTTGATATGGCTTTTTTAGCCGACAATTTTTAGAGGATATGTGCTTAATTGAAGTCATACCTAATTTTGAAAATTAATTAGTTAATAATTGATGAATTTTAGGCGGGCATATATGTTCAAATGTAAGGCTAATGTCAGCTTGGCAGTCGAGGTTTCGAGTCACACACGGGGCAGTCTCCCATGTCTATCACCTTGCTGATGAGACCTAATAGGTCGAAATGTACATTCAGGGATTGACATTTTCTCGATTTGTTTAGCCTTACATTGAACATATATGCCCGCCTAAAATTCATTATTTATTAACTAATTAATTTTCAAAATTAGGTATGACTTCAATTAAGCATATATCCTTAAAAAAAATATATATATATTTATATTATCATTATTATTGACACTAGATATCTCTAACTTGGGGTTTCAGGTGGTATGCACAATCATCAGTCGAGAATATGATAAAAGTGACTAATAAAGCGTCTATATTTACATGTAGACGTCTGGTTAGCGACTTTCCGTGTGATTATTGTGCACATTTCATGAACCTTTAAGTACCGGACTTCTAGCTACCATAATTATTATAATATTTTAGATTTAATACTTGGTCTGCAATTGTAGGAGCGATCATGTTTTTGCACAACTGTTTATTATTTACAATATTTTTATTATTAGTAGTAATAGTGTATATATATATATATATATTATATATATATATATATATATAATATATATACACACACACACACACACACACAATATATATATATATTATATATATATATATATATATATTACGCTGTGACGTAGTTTAAATTAAGACGCTGACGTTTGTCAACAGTTTTAATAGATCTTTTATTCCCTACATTTGAAGATCAACAAAAAGAAGCCCAACACACCAAAAACAGAGGCTCGCAGAAGGTCGAAAACAAATTCTTGCCCCCCCCCTCAAAGATAGATTTATTGCAAGCCCAAGGGTGAATTTCATTGGCAGAGCGTTCTTACAGAGATATAATTAATTTATTGTTTTTCCAAATGTTTTTTTTCAAGACCATTTTTCACTCTCTCATATGCAAACACGAAGTGAGAAAAATTAGAACACACATACTCACAGACATGTACACACACGTTAAATGGATCAAACAACCTCCCACATAATAGTAAGAACGATAAATATATGCAGGGACAATGCAACTGTTGAAACCCTACATTGTTCCCAGTGAAAGGTAGAACTTTGATTGAAGGTATTGTTTATTAGGCTTCGGTAGCATCTATGCAATTCCAGATTTAACTAAATTTTATGAGAAACACAACAACTTCCTTTGGTATGTTTGGGAATTGAAAAATTAAAACCAGTCACTGATTAGAAATGAAACCTATACAGGTTTCTGAATTATGTGTATCCCCTATCCCTACACGAAAAATTAGCAATACTTAGAGTTGTCGATAATAAGAATTTATTAAATAATAGAATATAATTTATCTGTAATTGTAGACATAAAACAAGTTGTGTATCAGTAGGGTTTTATTCATAAATGTTAACCGTTTACACAAGATATCGTTTGAAATAGGAATTAACTTCAAAGAAAAGGAATACATTGAGAAAAAGGGATATAAATAAAGAGAGAGAATTAAGCTGGACATGCAATAACAATTATTAAAAAAGCATATGAACAGAAAAAAGAGGAAGCACTCATAAAATAACTCCAGTCTTTATTTAATAAATTGCTATTTTTTACATGTACGCTCATAATTTGTCAAAGGCTTTTACTCACCATGCATTTTCACTACAGGAAAAAACAGTTTCTCTACAAATGACAACAATCAATTAAGGTTTTCTTTTTCTTTGGGATATTCCAACCACCTTCCCTCTCTCCCTTCCTCTCTCTGTCTCTGTCTCTGTCTGTCTGTCTGTCTGTCTCTCTCTCTCTTTCCTCTCAATGAACTTTTGTACTCTTTATTTACGCTTTCGGTACACGATTGAAACTTCTGACATCAAATAATTGATATGTTCTAAAACACCAGTAATTTACGATCTAAAAGGCCTGGATTAATGTTTGAATGGGATCTTAAGTGAAGATTATTACAATCATGTCTCTAATGACTTAGAGTCTTCAGAATAGATTCGTTGTAAATGAAACTTTATGTTTGATCGTTTGTATTCTTGAGTTTCTTTTTGGCTCACCTAAATGACATGCCTCTGAAATTAGTAGATTAGTTTATATCTTAATATAATGGAGATTGTGTGTTTTTCTGTCTGTAACCGAAACTATATCACTACTCAAGTCACAATTCACTTTCGTTATTGACATCACATTCTCAATGATTTTATTTTAATTTTAACTTCAATTATTAATAAAATTGTTTTACAATATTAATACTGTTAACCATATCCACATACTAACAACATGCGATTATATTTATATATACAAAAAAATAGCGGTTTATAGTGTGAACGGGAAAGCTAATTTGCATACTGATATAAAAAAAAATCGAATTTAATAGATATGTGATAGTTATGTAGCGGGTCCAGTTAGTAATATGTGACGTTACGGTACCAATTAACAATATTTAACGTAGTGCCTTTTCTTTCTCGGCACTACAATTCGTATCTTCGTACGTACAGCAGTTTGTTTACAACTACACTCCCAGATCTAGCAGTCATCGTCTTCTTAGCCCCAAAATCCTTCTCCTCTTCTTTTGGTCAAGGGAAGATATCACTTTACACACGCCGCGTGCCCTTCGTTACGGCCAATTTGACTTGTTGACAAGTATACGCTTTAATGGCTTTCATTCATGATTACGATTCTTTGGCGTGTAGTAAATAAAGATGTGGACAGTATTTCTTGCTTCACATGAATTTATTTTCTCAATGAAAGTTATTGAGAGAGAGAGATAGTCGGCTTCCTTAAATATGTTTTTAGTGATGCTCTTAACTTCGTTCAAATTATCAGGCTTCACACTTAAAATATGTTTTCAACTTCGTCCAGTGTAAAATATTACATCTCAGGTTTAGTATTTAGCGACATCAGTTCATCAACTGCCAACTGCCACGCACGGCCTCCTGGCTCTGACTGCCTCCGGTCCCGGACCCTAACTGATCTGATCCCTCACTAACTCGTTAATATAGTCTGTCTGAATAATCTTCCAGAAGCTTCCTTCTCTAGAACTTTCGATCTCCTTCTGGACCAAATCGAATGTTCGATTCGTTCCATTCTCACTGGTCAACCAGAGTTCACTAGCCTAAGATCAAAAGGTTTCTTGGAGTCACTCCTCCTATTTTTTCGTTAAATCTAGACTTATCGTCTCCTTTCTCTCGTTAAAAAGATGTTATCTTTCCTAACTACTTTTTCGGTGATTCCACAAAGACCACCCAGTAATATAAGATAATCGGTAGTACATTTTTCTAAAGGTTTTTTCCTAAGTCTGGCACAAGGCCACAAATATAGGTGCTGGGCGGCGATTACGTAACAAGTGTTATAGATTTCTAACTGTTAGGTTTTATTTTAATGAATATAAGCAAAAATATCTTCAATAAATCTTAAATGAAATCCATTAACAAGAAAACATAACTGTCATTTTATTCTTTACTTCCTATTTTAACTAAATACTTAAATTAGAAAAAATAACAATGAAAGTCGAGAGTGATGGAAGAGTAAGTTTCAGTTGTTCTATTTTTCGATTATACTCCCTCTGTTCCAAATCTTTTTATCTGCATTCTTATTTAGTTTCATTAGCCTTTCTAATCTAATCTAATACTTTGTTACATTAAAACTTAAATACTTGCACCCGGAGGGTGCATATATTTGCTAGTAACCTTAATAGAAATATATAAGCTACTCAAAGCAATGACAATGTATGCATTGGTAAATCATGAACTGCAATAGACAGGTTATCGAACATATGGAAATCTGATATCTCTAAATAAAATAAAACGGGAATTTTTCTAAGCTCTTGCCATGTCAGTAATACTGTATGGTTGCAGGTTTTAGACTCTAGCAAAATGTTTGGAGAGAGAATAGATAGGAACTACACAAGGATGATTCATACTGTTTTAACAAATTCTGGTAGCAACAACCAGAAAACAAGAGTTGCACTCTGAAACGATCCAAGTATGATAAGAATGACAAACAGGACACTGCTGGCGAAGTAAGGACGAACTCATTAGTGATTTCTCCTATAAACCCCAACACATGGACACACCAATTTTTGTGTGATTAGCAAAAACTTATATTCACCAACTCTGTGCGAATACTGTATTACCAAGAAAGAGAGAGAGAGAGAGAGAGAGAGAGAGAGAGAGAGAGAGAGAGAGAGAGAGGGGGTCTGTCCTTTTGGTACGCCTTGATGTATATTGGACTGCACATGCTGCTAAAAGCAATACATTGAAAAGTCAGAATGTCCCCTTAACTTTAGAATTAGATAACTACAGACGCATGATTAAATCTATGGATTGCCACAAACTTATTATTGTAGAAGGAAGTTTCCGCTTAAAATGAAACGATTTTAACCGAGATGCAGAGTTCATTATCATAGAAAGAATCGAAAAAAAAAAATAGAATATTGCGGCGAAAAAAAAAACACATGAAGATAAATTGATAAAAGTTCAAAGGTCTTACCATGAAACTGACTTTTTTTCGACCAACGTTTTTCATATATATATATATATATATATATATATATATATATATATATATTTATATATATATACTTAAGAATTAATGTAAAAATGAAATGAATGAAATAAAAATGAATGGGTGAGTGGGATAAATGAAAAAATCTTTTCCGAGGGACCTTTCTCAAAAACTAAAAAAAAAGAATAATAAACAAAAATAAAGAATAAAGGATAATTTTTTGAGGAGAGAGAGAGAGAATGGGAAAGTTCCCTCATCTATTT
>CM042144.1:95630066-95655066 GCA_023376005.1 Doryteuthis pealeii
ACAACACACGTGTTTGTCTTTGATTCGCCTATAGTGTTAAATAGTCTTTAGTGCAAATACGATGATTGCCCTTTTAGAAATATCTCTACAAATATGCATAAAGAAAACGAAAAACTCTTCTTTAGAAGTATGAAATTATTTCGTAAAAAATCAATTTCGACGTCTCAAAATATTTTGAATTATTTTCAAAGAATTTTTTTAGCAAAAAAACTATTCTATAAACACGCGAATATGAAATATTTGATTATATAGCTCGAGTTATATCACATGATGAAATACAAAAGGAGATACAAATCAATACAAATCGATCGAACGTTTATATAATCATCTATTGTAACTTGAATGACTGTGAAAAGCAAAGTTCTAAATCATAAGTGTCTTTGTAGACGGATAAAAATTATGATACCAAATAACTATTTCATATTTCTATCAATGCGATGATATAAAAGTATTGCCTTTTGCTAATTGAATAAAATTGAACAGTATAAAATTCTTCAATAGCTAAATATAGGTAACTCCAAGAAAAGCCATGCTTGTGTAACGGTTATCACTGAAGAAATGGAATCGGCGACCCAAGTTAAATTCTGGTTGAGTTTGTCCATTCCCATCGCGCTAATGCCACTTGAAAAATGTAGCATTCATTCTGCCCTTCCCGATCAGCTAATGGCAATAACACTGGTGGTTACAAAGAAATTGAGGCAAGTACATAACCTAATTTTGGTGTGCTTAATTTAATTTGAAATCCGTTTTACTCATCACCTCTAGTCTTTTAGATATGCATACTGTACATTTTGTACACATTACTGTACATAAGGCGTATTACATTCATGTTTAATTTCTATATTGTTGACTTATGTCTTCTTTTAGTATTATGCAGGAAACAGAGCATGGGAAGCATTTAAGTCAGTCTGTAGTGGCTTCCTTGGTAACACACGCGTATCAAATTACCAAGCCTGTATTGAGAAGTTGCTAAAGACTTATGAGGATATAGGATGCCGAATGTCACTCAAAATTCATTTTCTCCAATCCCACCTCAACTTTTTCCCTCCAAAACTTGAGCAGTGAGTGATGAGCACGGAGAAAGATTCCCCAAGATATTACGAAGACGGATAGCAACTACCAAGGCAAGTGGAATCCTGGCTGATGGGAGACTTCTGCTGGATGCTCTTGCGTGATATTCTGGAAGCAAAATACAGCAGTCATCTAAGAAAACACACTTCTTACTGTCTGCAGTACTATGAATTTGTGTACATTGTGTCATCCATTATATTTATTCGTCAATGTTCTTTATCTATCCTATTTTGTCTGTAATAAGCTGCTGCACCTGTTGAAATAAGCACATACATACTCTGTATATACTAAAATGAGACTATTTAAAAAGACAGAAAACTAGAGGTAATAGAGCAAAACTGTTTATAAATTTTGAATTCAGCACACCCAAATTAGTAAAAAACACCAATTTACATTCTTTCCTCAGACAAAAAATATTTGTTTGTAAACCAGTGTAATAGAGGTAACCAGCCTTGAAGAAAGAAAACTCAGAATTCAAACAACTATGCTGGGCTTTAAAATGACTTGGCGTCGCATATTGACCGTGGCGTAGGGGTTGGTTAAATGCACACGGCCGAGAAAAAGGAGTCTGATATTGATGATGACACCGGTACGATCTGATAGGTACATAACATTTTAAATGACTTGACTGGTTTATTAGCGATGTTAGAAGCGTCGTGATGCATTATAGATATTAACAAGCTTGCTTGTCATCCACAGGTGGCCTTATTATTAATGGGTGTATGTGTCAGACCTGGTTGCTGGCAGTGTACAGATACAAACGAGTTCAGCCATGGAGATATATATATATGATTTTTTTAATCAGACAGGATTGTTCCTACCGGAATGTCAGTCCTGGGTTATATCAAATTGGAGTCGAAAGGCGCTGTCTCGTGAAGAGAAAACTCACAACATTAACAAAAATATAAAAGGTGTTGGATTGAACGATTCACATTCAACAAAACAACTGTTGTTAGCGTACTCGTAAATTTTCATTTTCCTGACCTCTAAACAGATAAACGTTTAGAGAATAGACATTGAAATGTACTATATCTAAAAAATGTTGTTTTTAAATATATTTTCCTCTTGTCCACAACCAGTAATACGATTAGCCATCATCATCTCCACCTACGATAATATGCACTCTTTTATAAAATGTTCTTCTGTGCGACGTTGAATGATGTCTGGATAAAATATCAACTAAACATTAAGGTATCAGTCAAAATTAATGAGTGAGACAATTCATTTTTTTTTCTGTTTGTTCATATGTTACAATTAATGTTACTGACTGCTATAATTAATTTTTGATATTTTTAGTATATTTTTCGAGTCTTCGAATTACAGCTTGTATACACTGACCCCTTCATCCTTCCTTTTCTGACATATAGTCTATGTCATCTCTCGAGTGTGTTGCCATGTACATGGACATCAATTTCCTTGTCCTTTGATCTATTTGTCAGAAATCCTACCTTGTCCATTTTAAGAATAGTCCAGTGCAATGGGAACACCACAGGTTCTTATTCCCTGAACAAGATTTCTGCTTGGTTTCTAGAAGTTGTCTTGTTCTTTCTGAGGGACTATATTCTCCCGTTTTCTTTTATCTGTGTTTGTGGTATGTATACTACAGACCACAATAAACAGAAGTTAGAAGAAATGCCCCAGCCTACACAAGAAACAGACTATAGAAGAAGTAAGGTACCAGCCAGCTACAACAGCAAGATAGTAAGTAAAAGATTTATGAGGTTATAACCACGGATGCTCTCGTGATCTTAAGTAAACACGTCTCTCTCTATATATAAAATACAGTAATAAGAAATGTCCCAGCTGCAAACTTATAGTAGAAGCAGACCAGAACAGAAGTTAGAAAAATGTCCCAGCTACACAAGAAACAGACTATAGAAGAAGTAAGGTACCAGCCAGCTACAACAGCAAGATAGTAAGTAAAAGATTTATGAGGTTATAACCACGGATGCTCTCGTGATCTTAAGTAAACACTGTCTCTCTCTATATATAAAATACAGTAAGAAGAAATGTCCCAGCTGCAAACTTATAGTAGAAGCAGACCAGAAACAGAAGTTAGAAGAAATGTCCCAGCTACACAAGAAACAGACTATAGAAGAAAGGTATTATCCGTTGTATTTTAGTGTTTTCCATTTACACTCTGACCTTTTATTCTGATAACTTGCTTTCCTGGATTAACATGGATTTTTTTTTACCCCTCTTTGGTCAACCTAAAATCAGAATGTCAACAAATACTTACGAGTAGGAATTAAAATTCACAAGTGCGTAGTACTTATAAATATATAAGGGCGTCAAATCGTTGTGTACTGGTTAGCGATGAAGTCACACAGATCCGGTACTATTGAATAACGTGTTCGCTCCTCACTATATCTCAGTGTGTTACATATTACCCGCGGCGAACGGGTTGGGAAAATATCTACTCATGAATATCTTTAATATTTTCACAGATCATAGTATTTTATAAGTAACATTCACTACCTTAATTTAAAAATCTATCATTTAAGTATTTAAAACAATTCAATTAAGTTTTATTGATATTCTTGGATAAGAGTATATATATATATATATTTGGGGGGGGGGATATGTGCTTAATTGAAGTCGTACCTAATTTTGAAAGTTAATTAATTAATAATTAATTAATTAGGCCATACCTATTTAAATGTAAGGCTAAACAAATCGAGAGAAATCAATCTCTGTATGTACATGTTGGCCTATTAGGCCTCATCAGCAGAGCTATAGATAGGAAGACCGCCTTGTGCGTGATTCGAAACCCGACTGTCAAGCTGACAGGCGAACACCAACCGGAATATCTTTAGATTTTTCGATTTGTTTAGAAGTAAGTTCCTATTCCTCTTTAAAAAGTCACTATAAGAGGAATTTGAATCTACTTCTAAACAAATAGAGATTAATGAGTATAGATAAAAGGATATGAAAACACAATATGCTGTTAAAGTGAAAATATTAATATGTATTCTTTTTTCAAAAACTGTTACAATAAGAGATACATGACTGTCGCTGACCGAGAAAAACGTTGGCAGATGTGCTTATATTTGAAACTACCGCATAACTTTTTTGCAACATCAATGTTTTCGTTTTGAATTCATATTATTTTCGTCTCCGCTATTGATAAGTTCAGTGTATAAACAAGCTCTGATTTTTATAAATCGAAATATTGTTCAATATTAGCTATGAATATGATATAAAATCTTTTCACTTTAACAGCATATTGTGTTGTTTTCATATCCTTTTATCTATACTCATACCGTCGGATTCATTTCCTTTCTATTGAATTATATAGAGATTAATATATTCTATATTCTCTATTTAGCTTCATGTTCTCGCTTCCCATTTTTCCATTTCTAATCTCTCTCTCCCTCCCCCTCTCTCTCTCTCTCCCCCTCTCTCTCCCTCCTCCCCCTCTCTCTCTCCCTCTCTCTCTCTCTCTCTCTATATATATATATATATATATAAGGTCATCCACAGACACCATGTTTCGTCGTTTCACGCCACTTCAGTGTGGCTAGACACAACAACTGGCCTGGATCGAAATTCGAATGACTTTTTGTCTGCCCGACTTCTTAAGGTCTCGGCCATTTGACAGCTGCCGTAAAGGGATGGTGTTTAAACTATTAAATACATACGTTTGCTTATATATTTTTACGATCACTAGAGAGATCCAGTCTGATTATAGACGATCATTGCTTTATATATGCTGGCAGTGAAAGATAATTTAAGTCACCCCTAAAGAGCGCTACCGAGTTTGTGAGCATATATATATATATATATATATATATATATATATATATATATACCTATCTATCTATCTCTATCTCTCTGTATCTTTCTTATATATTTTTCTCTCTTATTTTTAAACATATTTTTTCTCTTTATTTCTGTCTTATTTCTTTGTTTTGCTCACTCATGTTCTCAACCCACCGACTAGACAGTGGCCACAATCTTCAAATCATTGGTAAGGTAAGGGGTCGATCCATATGTATGTAATCCTTTTATATACGATGGGAAATCGTACTAAGTCACCTACAATGTATCCAATATCTCATCCGGTATTTACAGTCGTTATCATGCAACATTCTCTCTGTCCATTCGCGCTCCAAGCATTGGGTCTTATCTTATCTCCGAAGCTGAGAAACGGTGAAGTTGTCTTGGAGCTTAGAGGAGAGTCCGTTTAGTAATAACATTTTATGCTGTTAGCAATTTACGATCTGATGCCTGAATAAACAAAACTTATTAAACAAAATAGCTGAATAATCAGATTTTCTATACGGAAGGATGGAGTGCTGTACACACCTATGAATTGCATATTGATAGTGGCAGAAATTCAGAAATATCCGTAAATGAGGCACATTTTTCTAAGTGCAATGTAATACATAGTCAGCTTTTTGGAAAACAAGTGTAATGGTGACTACGGGAAGCTTGAATGAGGCAATGTTTACTCATATATCATCAGTTCGGTTAGGGCTTTCAAGTAGAATTTTCCGTTTTACGAAGTGTTTTAAATGAGATGTGCTTAAATATTCAGTAGCCAAAAGCGAAATGTCGGAATATAAGATTATTTGGTAAGTATTGTCAAGTTTTAAAAAAAATCTACTTACATGTATAAAAAAAAATGTAACTATGTACTGTGTTGACAAGTTTTCACACTTTCGGTTGACTTGATCCAGCCTATGATATCAATTGAAAAATACCCTGTGAATTACAACTTTACAAGGAAAAATAATAGATGTTTCCAGCTACAATAAAAGAATAAACGAATGCTCACATTTTTGGAAGTATTGCACACACACACACACACACACACACAATATATATATATTTAGAGAGACAGAGAGACAGAGATAGATAGATAGATATACATATATAGATATAGATATATAGGTGTGTTTTTTGTTTTCAAGTTTCGTAGTTTCTTTTTTGTTGTTACAACTGGTCACCTTCCTTCTCATATATATATATAATATATATATATATATATATATATTATATATTATATAGAGAGAGAGAGAGAGAGAGAGGGGGGGGGAGATCAATCTGTTATCCAATTTAACGTTAGAATATGGGTCATGATAAATATTTGGGATAATGAAAGTTGACAATGGTATATTACAAAAAAAACCTACTGGGTGTTTCACCTGAAGATCAATACTGTCTGTGATTCAATATCAATAGTTAATGAGGTCACGAGTCTATGGCTTCAATTTTCCTCTAATTGGAAAAACAAATTGTATATGAAATGTGATGTGTGAACAGCTGAACTATTTATTACAAGACAGTGATGATGTCTCAACGTTTAGACTTCAATCTAGTAATGACAATTTTGTATCAAAGGGGAAAGATAATGAAGCTGGTAAACCTTTTTTTTACGAATTGTGGTTGTTATAAAACGGGTGATTTTAAATGTACACCATCTTCTGAACTTACATTGCTGTGATGTTTTCAAGTGACTTTTAAACCGAATATGTTGTCATTGAAATAATACATTTTTGAAATTATTATTGTGAATTGAATCTATTCATTTATTTACTGAATTCACAGGCTGTCGATCCAAGAGATTTACTCGAGGAAGGTTCTGGTGATTGGGGAAGCAATTTGTTCATTGGTGCTGACAAATAGGGATAAAAGGAAGAAAAATACTTATATTGCGCGCGCATGTGCGTGTGTGTTGTTATATATAATATTTTTTAAAAATTATTATTGTTATTTGAATCTACTTAATTATTTATTCATAATGAATTGAATTAACAGGGTGTCGAAACAAGGGATTTACTCAGGGATGGCTCTGGTCATCAGACAGTGATTTTGGTGCTGACAAATAGGGATAAAAGGAAGAAAAATACTTATACTGCGTGCGTGTGTGTGTGCTCACGTATGTGTGTGAGTGTGCATGTGAGTGTGCGTGTGAGTGTGCGTGTGTTTGCATGTGTTTGTGTGTGTGTGCATGTGTGTGGGGGTGAGAGATAGAATTAGCCTCTTGACATTTATACATTTATCCTGTTAACAATTCATTACTTTACCTGAACTCCAAAATATGCAGTTTTTTTAAAGATTAAACTATTATAATAAACGATCATTAATTAGCGACGGATTTTGTCTTCTAAAACCGAATCAAAGCGCAAAATTCACCCTTGATGGTAGTGTAAAAATGAAGTTCCATCAGAAACGAATGCCAATAGAGAGCATGGAAGCCAGGCGCAGAAAGGGGAAGACAGACACGCAACAAATAAGAGTACTGTCAATAGCCGCACCAACAGCACTTTGGAGACCTTATATTTTAGATTACCCTCGTATATATATATATATATATATATATATATATATATAATATATATTATATTATACGAAAAAAAACTTCAAATAATCGAAGCTTTATATATAAAACAAAAAAAAACCTACCCTAAACAAAAAAACTTTGATGTATGTCAATGTATCCTAGAATGCTTATAATTTTCTGCCTACATTAATTCCATTATTCCCCCTCCCCTTATCACAACCTGTGCCCCCCCCGCCTCCAAAAAAATCGCCACTGCTTTGTTCAAACTACTACCATTCCAAAAACCTCCCACTACCAATTGATATTACCTCCCACTAATTCCTTGCTACTACTCGTTCTCGTTAAAAACGAGACATGAAAACTATTCCATCATTTCCCACCTGAGGATGGCAAAGTGTATTGCCGAAAGCACTAGTGACGAAACCTTCGGTGGACTGTTATACCAGTTCCACCCTGACACCAGATGGATGGCCCGAAGATTGGAACGGATCAATGAAAGACTTGTCAGACAGGAATTGTCTGTTCAATTCAACAAACTTGTATAAAAGAAAAAATGCTGCCAAAATACACTTAATATATATATATATATATATAATATATATATATATATATATATATAATTTTTTTTTTTTCAGTTTTCCTCCATAGTAAACTACAATTATTTCGATGCCTCTCGTCGTATGCATCTGCTTTATCATCTGCGACTTTTGGGGAACTCATATATGTACGAGAGAGAGAGAGAGAGAGAGAGAGAGAGAGAGAGAGAGAGAGAGAGAGAGAGACAGACAGACAGACAGACAGACAGACAGACAGACAGACAGTGTGTGTGTGTGTGTGTGTGTGTGTGTGTTTGTTTGTTTGTTCGTGTTAGAGGGAGAGAGAAAATGAGAGAGAAGTAGAGTGAGTGAATGCGTGCCTGAGTGTGTGTATTTCCGGGTTACATAAACTGGTCTCACTATACAATTATCAAATATTCCATTGTTATCGTCACAGGAATCATTACTCAACACCCCTCGAAGCAAAAGAATGATACCAAGAGACAGTGAATGACCAGAAAGACTACTTTATTTTTTATGCCTGTTATTTTCTTTTCTTTTGCTTTGTTTTTCCCTTTTTCATTATAATATTATATACTCCAATCTTTTCATCTCTATTCATAATTTCATGTTTTTCTCTCTTTTTGAATTATAATTTCTTTACAACTTATATGTCTGTGAATTTTCTTCCCATGGTTTCGTTCTTTCATTTTACTCGAGTTATGTGAAAGGAATACAGTCCATCAATTTCCTTGCGATGACAACTCCGTAAACGAACGATGCTGATATCGACAACTTTAACAAGCAGAAAATCTAATCTATCTAAAAACAATTTCTTGATTTATCACGTGAACAATGTTATTTAACTTGTAATTTTTGAGTATCTGGCCGCCATCCTTGGTTCCAGATGTAGTAAATAAGTAAGCAAGCCAATAAGAATCCGGTGTTATAGTATTCTTTGTAAGTCCGACGTCCAAGATAATCCAAATAGCAATGAGCCAAAGTTAAGAATCAGACTAGTATAAATACAACAACAGCAGCAGCAGCAGCCCTGCCAGTAATTGGACAATAGGAATCTTTCTCAGGTCACGTGCTAGTCAACGAGTCTATAAGTAGAAGTGACCCATTGACGCACGCCTTATATACACAAAAACTCCAACAGTAATACTTACCTTTCACTTTTAGTATAAATGGATATGTAATAATGTCAATATAAGTTAAATTAGAGAATGTTCAGCAGAAGAAGTCATTGATTGACATTTATCTATGTGCAAGTTTTTATTTAAATAACACCGTAGCCAACAATATATATTCTCCTTTTTTTTAAGCATTACATTATGAGTTTTAAAAAAAGATTGACGGGCCGCAAGCCTGTTTATTTCCTATTATATCAATAGCCTGTTTCAATATAGATTATTCTATTTAAGAAGATATTGAATATTCTATTTTTTAAAATTTATATTCGTATCTAATACATTTGGATGATGAATAAATAACGTTCAACACGAATGCATACACAAAAAAATTGTCATCCAGTTACACATTTTTAGTAATAATTTCTTCTTTGATTGCTCCAATAACTATTAATACTGTTATTATGATTGTTTTAGTTGCTTTGTTATTTTTGTGGATTTTATGTTTTTATTTTATGTTATATTTTGTGGATGTTTGGGTTTTATATAATGGTCAACTAATTTATTTGTATTATTATATATATATATATATATTATATATATATGCAATTGTTAGTAAATAATATTAGATTGATAAAAACATTTTAGTGTATTTTCCTTATATAAAGAAGCAATTTATAAAGAAATAACATAATATTTTAAAATAAAATTAACGGACTAAGTGGATAATGTAATATTATCAAAAATATATTATAATCGATAATATTTTAAAATAAAATTAAAATAACATTTTTAAAATAATATTTTAAGAAATAAAATAATATATAATATTAACAAAATCTTAAAATAATAGTAGATAAATAAAAACATTATAATTTATTTGTATTATTATATATATATATTATATATTATATAAAAATTATATATATATATTATTATATATCGAATAATACAAATTATTAAAACTCATCTAAAAAATTCAGCCAGAATTTGGTGAAATTATTGTTTAGTAGGGATGGTTTCATATTCGTGAATTATTTGTCTAACATAATTTTTGATGAGGAGTAAAAGTTATGATTTAAGATTAAGGCTATTTTTCTATTTTACATTCAATATGATATTTGAAATTACTTAATTTGCTAAATTGGCATATTAAAGGTATTGCCTTGTTAAATATTCGCTATGAAGTGCTATTTATATGGTTCATTGTTGCATATAATCATAATAAAAATAGTAATATATAGATATCTGCCATAAGTATTGAGTTAGTTTTCCCTATGAAGTGTTTTGTCAACCACCACTCTTTTATCAATATCCAGACACTTTAAATTAAACAGTATCTATCGTAAACCTTGGTCTCTTTTACGAATGCATAAATTACAACAAAAAAATGATGCATCTACATTCATGATTAGCTGTTGATCAAATTACACGTCACCTTGGATTACGTGAATAGCATATATTCTTGCAGTGTTTTCTTAAAATTTGCCCAGCGTTTCATATAAATCAAGTAGAGGCCAAAAGTAAGTATCGCTCCACACGATTTTCCTTCAGATCCTTGCACGACCCAAAAGAGGACTAAATCACCCAAGCCGATATTTACTCTCCTTCATCTTACGGATAATTGCCACTTATTTCCCCAGCGCACTTTATTTTAAGACGATTTTATCGATTAGTCAAGATCAAAGGCTCGAAATCTAGAGCAAAAATAATCATTAAATATGGACGATATAGAAAAGAAGAAGAAGAAAAAAGTATGACATTAGCAGATAGTCCCAATGGTATGCAAAACACTGAGGACTGTATCGACCGACTTTTTAAGACGTTTTAAGGGGCTAACTTGCATGGTAACCTAAGCCAATCTTAATTTGATTTCGTCTCTTTTAAGGTGGACATAAGTGGACATTTAATGCGGAGTAAATGCAATGTAGTAAAAATCCAGGGAGATTAGTAAAAATCGGTTCTACTACTTATGAAAGGTTAGCTTGTGCAGAACCCCTTAATAGAATTGTACTAGATTTAGCTCAGTCTCTCAGCCGAAACAATGGAAGCCGTGATATATGTAAAAGCTGGAAGCCAAATAAGAAAGGAACAAACAAGTGCGGAAAAAGAGTTAAATAATAAAGTAAAAGACGAATTGGAAAGACGACAGTGAAAGATAACTGTATAAAGTCGAAAAAGCGGTGAACGCGTAAGTAGAAAACGAAGGAGAAAGTTGAAAAAGAAAAGAAAACTGAAAGAAGACGCTAATGACGTTTTGAATAATCAGATGAAACTGAAAATAACTAGAAACGGAGATTAAAATAGAAAGAAAAAAAACAACAAACTATAAAGTCAGTTGTCGAAGCATTCGAAAAAAAGGGGGAATCGAAGAGAATAAACGAATAAACAAAATGAGAGAGAGAGAGAGAGAGAAGAGAGAGAGAGAGAGAGAGAGGGGGGGTGAGGGAGGGAGGGGTGAGAGAGAGAGAGAGAGAGAGAGAGATGGGCGGATAAAGAAATAGATGAAACAAAATGGGTAAGAAGACATGGAACGAAAACAAGAAAAGAAAAGCGAGGGAAGATATGGAATGAAAAAAGAAATAAATCATGAGAAATAAATGAGAGTGAAAAGTCACGCAATTAAGGAAAAGGAGACATTGAAAAAAGAAAATAAAGGAAAATGATGAGAGTTGAAAAGTGACAAAAATATTAAACTGGTGAAAAGAAAATACGGCGGAGTATGGGGATACGAGATTGCAAAGAAAATGATATAATTGACAAAATGAGAGATGAGATACGATACAGAAGCTGAGATCAGATACGGATTTGAAATAAAGGGTATTAAATAGAAGCGCATAAATAAAGGAGGATGTGAATAGAAACAGAAAAGTGAAAGAAAAAATGAATGGGAAGAGAGAGAATACAGAGAACCAAATGATAAAGTGATGGAATAACTCAAAATAATGTATCAATCAAAGATGCATTATATTTTTTTAGTTTCACGAAAGAAAGAGCAATGTTTAGAATTGAAAATGTTCAAATTCATTTTCCCTCATTTATGTCGCCATGAAAAATGCGATTGAAAACATGGGAAATAATTATTACATTTTGGAAATACAATCTTACGCCTATTCGATAAATGAAGCTATGTTGTTTTGTCTTTTGTTTATGAATTTTTAAAAAATTTGGCTGAAACATAAAATTTAAAAACTATCGATATTGAAATGTAATTAAAGGACATTGTAGATTAAATAAACGCAAAAAAACAAAAATGAAATTACCCATGGTAAAATTGATATTTCTATAATAATTGAAAAGTTTGGGGAATAGTGAAAAGACATGCAAATAGCAAGACGATACACGGGAATTACGATACGAAAGATACAATTATCAAAATGAAATATTGAAATAAACAGACAAGACACGAAGATATTAAGATGGAATAGGAAAATAAAAAGGTGGGACACTGAAATAAAAAGAATTATCATAGAAATATCCAGACAAGATAGTGACATTGGCATCCGAAACAAGGAAATAGGCTGATGGGTCATATCAACAAATTAACGTTAAGCAGTTGTAAATAGAAGTCCGTACTGGTTAAATATCTCGACTCGAAAAGAAAAAAAGACTTTAAAACGCTAAAACAGTGTCCTGGTATACATAATAACCTTATGTTCATAAAAGTTACCCCGATTAGCGCCCTGTTTTAGCATTGGGCCTAATCCTTAAAATGGCACCAGTCCGTTGGACTTCAAGTCGCGTTTTTTTTCATCCAAGGCCTGAATGAGATGTTGTATACCCTTCTCATTACTTACTTCTTACTTCTTCTTCTGGCTTGTTTTCTATCTTACGTCTCATCTATCGTCTTGGTCTTCGTCGTGGTGACTTCGTCTTGGTGGTCGGTCGCACTTAACTCATTTCTTCTTGGTTCCTCAGTCTTGTTACCAAGACATTCATTAATCACAAGACCGTGTTATTCTTCTTAAGCTTTTATTTCCTTAACTATACATTTCATGTAACTAAATATCTGACTAACATACCGCGCGTATGCTGAGCTCCAGTTAAGGCAGGACATCCTTACTGCCTGACGTCCAACTGAAAACTGATGACCTAACCAGGTCCCACGTGATTCACGTATTTTCGCAGGCTTTCTGTACTATTCCATGGAAAGTCCCGCCCATGATATGAAAAGGGCCATCCCTTTAGAATTACAGGGGATTGACAATAATCTTATGCAACCGAATAGATTATGTAACAGAGATAGCATGTACATTTTATCTCTCCTAGTTAACTTTATAATACAAAATGTTAAGAACTTTTATTTAATTCATTCTACATTATCGTCAACTCAAATGTCTCATAAACCACGGCTATACTTTTTTTCATAGATCTTTAGACAATTATCTTGTCTCCGTAAGCACATGTTGACATTTTTTCTAATAACATTTTTTTTCCTATAAGTGTAGGGTCTATTTTATGTCAGAATTATTTCTCTTTTAATTCCGTTCTTCGTTTTAAAAGCCACAGTTAATTCAGTAACTATTATTATGTTTCCTCCTTATTTACGCCTCTTTCATTTGGGTCTCCAGACGATACTGTGTTAGACTATTTATGATAGCTTCAGTCAGCTTCTTTGTGTAACTTCGTCAGCTCTTACGACATTTAGCTATTTAGCTATATGTACTCAAACTAAGCCTACAGCGGCCAATTTATTCGCTGTATTATTTCTTTAGCAATCTTATTTGTGAAATGTATTTCTTATTTTCTGTTTTTATATTCTTCCACGGTTAATTAACCTGTTGATAAAAGCAGTTCGTCTTCAGAGTCTTAACTGCGTCGAAATATTTAACTATGCGCCAAAAGACTATGTCGACGTATCAAAGGAACTAGGATTGTCTATATGGGACGCGACAGATAGTATGCGAACAGAGAAACAAGTGAATAATGTATCTAATGGTTTTATGTGAATTTATTTCTTCTCTCCACCGTAATTTTCTTTAGAATAGTTTACTTAGTATTCAGCATACTGATTTCATTGGTCAAAACAACTTTGACGTAATTGTAGTATGGTGGGAGGATAAGTTGTATTTCTTTTAATATCTTACACATGCACAAATCTTACTCTTGAGATTCTTCTTCTTCTTCTTCTTCTTCTATTTTATACATATGCATTTATCTTATAGATTTCACTTGTTTAACTTTGCAGTATTACAAGGGGATGATTTCCTAACCCTTACTTCAGTGTCTACTTCAGTAGGACCTACTCAACGTATACGGAATAAATCAAACGTAAGACCCCACCAAAAGAGATGTTCTTGTTATGTCTCTAAACTGTATTTGGTGGAGACTCTCCAACTGCGGACTTCTGAGAAGTGTAGAGTACTCTTCATTGTTATTACACCCATGCCCACTCTGATCAGGAATAGCAGTACCTGTTAAACTCCCATCTATGGGTCAGATATATTTATCTTAAAAATTATTAATAGTAAATTTTAATACTTAATACCATATAATAATGTACAAACAAATGGTTATTATCAATTATAAATAATTAGATTAAACCATAGTATTGTGTGTAAAATACGAACACTTGAAACTACCAAACTCTCTGCAAATTATTTGTAATAGATGGGAATTTTTTATAGCATGTAACTGTGAAAACCAAAATTATTGAAGATGAATAACATAATATCATGCAACAGAAAATATAGGGAAGCTTGCAATCATTTAGGATCTAACCAGAGTTCGGTATTAATTAACCCATAAGGTGCTTATATGCCGTTTAAAAATAAACTAAACCAATGCAAGTTTTGAAAGACATGAAATGTAACCCTGCCACGGTGAGAGTCAACTTCTTTTCTTCTTCTTACAGTCATGATTGGATTTATTTTCAATACAGATACACATTCTGAATACCTGGACTTATATTGGCGGGATACAATTTAAATTATTCTTTTGTGCTTCCTAAAACTTAGTGTTTGATGGAAAGTATATTTTATTATGCGATAAGGTTGTTAGAATAATGTATTGTAACACGTCTTGTAATATTTGACGAAAACTACCTTTTCTCATGTGATATGTTTGTTAGAATTATGTCTTCGACAGTCTAAAAGAAAATAAATTGTATCATATCATATTTTTTTTTATTGTTTCCCCATTTATAATGCCTTTTCGCGTGATAGCACACCAGAACAAAATGAATTATTACTTGGTATTACACACTGATTGATAGGAGTTTTTTAATTTTTATTTTAACCAATTGTTTCTCGCTTGAAAGCATAGACTGGCAGAAAAGAAACGTTACAAAAAATGCTTGTAAATTTAAATTATTTTCAGTCCAAATGATTTTATTAATGATGACTTAAAAATGTTCCCTGTACGTATTCGTACATTGAATTTTGAAAAGATAATTCTATGTTAAATATGGCGTAATGTTGAAATTTGAACATAAATGGAAAGACGTACAGCAACGTATTACATAGATAATGAAAAAATACATGCCAATTATTTGATCAGCAATAGGGAATATTATGAATTAAAAGATTTGGAAAGCATTTTACCTTAGGCCACAAAATTGAAATAATAGGATTTAGGGTCCTTTTGTTTTTTTAATGAAATTCAAGAAGACGAAATGAATTGTTATTAATTGGGTAATTGTTACAAGAAATCCTGTTCTTAATAAAGATAGAAATATACACAGGATTGATACGAGTATATGTACAAAATTATTATGCGGTTAAATTTATTAGCAACATTGGGCATAATTGTAATCCGCATTACTTGAAGCTGTTAATTTGTGACCAAATTTATAATAACAGAAAAGTAAATAACCCATATACAGTCAAAATGGTTGCCTATTAAGTTTGTTGGCTATCTCCCCTGAGATGCCAAAATGGATTTTTGGAAAGATTTGAAGGATAAAGAAAGTAACGTTAAAAAAAAATCCCTGACTAAAACGAAGCTGTTGAAATCAATTAATTAATCACAAATACATCATTTAAAAATGATTACGAATAATGGGAGAGGGTAATAACAATTCATGGTTTTATTCTATGATTTTGATCAGGTATTTGCTGGAAATATCAATTTTAAAATATTTATTTAAATCTTGTCAGACATTTTTGATTTAGAGCTGTCTCTTTTTGGGGTCATTTTTCAATAAACATTTTCCAATGTTAGTATCACATTACAGAATAAAGGTGACCTTTTCTAGAGATCATTTCGTCGAGTAATAATTCAGAAGAGACAAAACGATTAAAAAACCATGGATGCAAATTTACAGCCACAATTTAAGCTTTTTTAAACATGAATGAATCCAGTTCCCCAAAAAGATGAGCAATTTTCATCAATAGGTCGTTAAAGGGGAATTTCAACTTAAATCAATTACGGCCTCGCAAGGAATCGGTATGGTATTTCATAAATAACAGTAGAATTGAAATAAAAAGGGTGTGTAGCATTTTATTTGCTTAGAGAACATATACAACTGTATGACTGTTTTATCGTTATAATACACTAATATATCCCAACTGGTGTTTCCCTCCAAATATTCTACAAATGCTTGTTGTTAATTAGTAATGATTTCAAACCAATGATTTTATTTGACCCTCTGGGATACGCTGTTAGTATATATATATATATATATATATATATATATATATATATATATATATATATATATATATATGCACTACTAAGCTTAGAAACTAAGCTCCTGCACCGTCATTAAATATTTTAGCTTTCTACCGTACCACGGTAAGTTAAGTAAATACTCATACAAAAGTGAGATGAATTTTTTTGAG
The DNA here is from genome assembly GCA_023376005.1 of Doryteuthis pealeii. Classification (NCBI taxonomy): domain Eukaryota; kingdom Metazoa; phylum Mollusca; class Cephalopoda; order Myopsida; family Loliginidae; genus Doryteuthis; species Doryteuthis pealeii. The sequence goes on from CM042144.1 coordinate 95,646,877, forward strand.
GTTTTGGTACAGTCCTTAGATTGATTCAAAACCCTACAAAATCAAGCTTTCAATTAGGATTAAAATATGATAGAGAACAATGCAAGTAATTTACCACTTTGTCGGTGGGCTTTTGATGTATACCCTGCAGAGCAGTAAGAACCTCACACCCAAAAAGTATGACACTAAACGGCATCTGAAGGTGAGGCTTCACTTCTGGAGATCTAGGGTTTGTGGAGTATCCCTCATAACATTACTTACTGGGTCTCTCTAATCCGGAGCATATGAATTGAACACAGTGCATATTTACAGGTGATTTTTGCGTATCTGTCAAATAAATCAGTTTAAAAATAATTTGTATTCGTATAACAGTGTACAATTTATAAATATTAGACAGGGGTACTGGATATTAACTGTGCTAAAGAAACAAAAATACAAACATATAAATAAAAATGAACACACATCCCTAAACTCTAGGAATAAAGTAACCCTAGATGCGTTGATATGCTATTAAAATTAATGAATCAGCAAGAAATTTAATGTGAAATTTAGTGCGAGCTGTTAACAATCATATTTATACATATTTTCATTTTAAACCCATTAGTAATATATCTTATTCATCAGATTTTAAAACAATTTTCAAATAGATATTCGTTAAAATTTATGACAATATAGTCCGTAAATGTTTCTCTTAAGAAAAAAGTCTATAACTCGCTGACATGATTTGTTTGTAGAATACACCCTGTAGGATATACAGAGAGAAGCCATTAACCTCGATTTCAACTCATATCCCTTGTAGATAAATTATATTATAATTATAAAAAAATAACCGAATTTCAATGGTGATGATACGTGAAAGCATATTCGAAAAAATTACTAAAACTTATCAAACCAAAGTAAAGAACAAAATAATCCTAAATTTCTTAAGATGATAATTGTTAACTTATTGATTTACTTGTTATATTTTGAAATTTACATTAAAGGTAAGTGTATGATAAGTACCTAATAATAATAATAATCTTATTATAATGGGGATTGTGTGTTTTTCTGTCTGTAAGCGAAACTATATTACTACTCAAGTCACAATTCCCTTAATTATTTACGTCAAATTCTCCATGATTTCATTCTTTTAAACCTTAAGTTATTAATAAAAATTGTTTTACATTATTAATACTGTTGACCATATCTACGTACTAATAACATGCAATTGTATTTATATATACAACAAAATAGCTGTTTACAGTTTGAACGAGAAGGCTAATTTGCATATTGATATTTAAAATTTTATTTTAATAAATATGTGCTTGGTATTATTGATTTCTAATTTTTGGTTTTATCTTAAGAAATATAAACAAAAATCTCGTGGATAAATCTTAAAAGAAATTTATTTACAAGAAGAAATAACTGTAATATTAGCCTTTACTTCCTATTTTAACTAAATAGTTAAATTAGGAAAATTTACCAATGAAAGAGGGGAGTAATGGAAAATGATAGAATAGTTAGTTTCAAAGTTGTTCTATTTTTCGATTATACCCCCTCTGTTGCAGATCTTTTTATCTGCATTCTTAGTCAGTTTCATTAGCCTTTCTAATTAATATGATATTTTATTATATCAAAACTTAAATACTTGCACCCGGAGGGTGCATATATTTGCTAGTAATAATAATAATAATAATAATAATATAATAATAATATATATATATATATATATATATATATATATATATATATATATATATCTTTTCATTTTAGTTTAAAGCTGAAAAATCATGATGGAAGAAAATAATGATATTTGGAAACTAATTGAAACAGACTGTACTCAAAACCCCTCGAGATCTAAGTGCCAAAATAAAATGGGTTAGTAAATAAAAAAAAGTGTTAATGATAAAAAACAATCTAAATAAAAAAAAAGATATTTGATCAAATCTAAATGTAAAAACGGTGTTCTATGTTTCTTTAGATTTTGAGAAACAATGGCTGATTTTTTTTTACATTCTGTAATATTTATAGTAATTAAAATAGCTAAATTAAAGAAACTATCGTCTTTATAGAGATTCGTGCAAAAGAAACCGCGCAAAATAACAAAATGCTGATAAGAATTTCGTACTGATTATGAGCGGAATGAAAACAATTTGACTCTCAATTTCTTCCGATAAAAGCTCTGTGATAAAGACAATGCTTCGACTGTACAATGAAACAACAATATGTATTGTGTGCATGGCGCAATACTTGCAATGATATTGTTAATTATAAAAACTAGTACAAAATAAAAAACACCCTCGGGGCTATGTAAAAATAGATTTTTGAAACATATTGCCTGAGGGGTGGGAGAAAAAATTCAATGTCAGCGAGTTTGTAGCCTAAGTAATTAAAATCATCAAATTCATTAAAGGATTAAAAAAGAAAACAATTTGAAATGTAAACTTTAAATATATATTAATATGAAACAAACTATATATAGATATATAATACCAGTCATGTATTTATCAAAACTTGTTTTAAAAAAACAATGAGGACTGTCTAATGTTGCATGTTTAACTTTTGAGTTTATTTATTCTGTTATGACGATTTTGAGTAATGTGGCGTAAGCAGTGACGTAATTTTTGTTACAGACAAAAACCGGAAGCGAATCTCGATAATTAATAGATATCAGAGAGAGAGAGAGAGAGAGAGAGAGAGAGAGAGAGAGAGAGAGAGAGAGAGAGAGAGAGAGATATTTGTCTCATAACCCACTTGTATGGACTGGGCACAAGGCCTCGTTTTAACGTGGGCCCACCCACAAGCAGAAGCTCATGGGTGGGAAAGAACAAAAATTGCGTCGATTCCTTCGGCATCCCCCCTCAAGGGGGCGCCTCAGGCGCTGGGCAATAAACCCAGCCCTGCCTCTTTAAGTCAAGGGGCAGGTGTTGCCTGGGGGCGAGCCCCCTGAGATCGACGCTAATAATTGTACTTTAACCCGGTCCAGTGCCGAAGCACACTGGACCCCCCGGATTAGACAGAGAGAGAGAGAGAGAGAGAGAGAGAGAGAGAGAGAGAGAGAGAGATTACATGCATACACACATACATAAATACAGAGACCATGATCTTTGTTATCAATAAATGACTATTTGTAAACAACTTAAATTATTTGATTTTTTAAGATGAAGTACTGTAATTATTGATTTCGACGAGTTTTCTTTCATCTTAGATTTGGTATTTCCTTACACTTAATTGTATTAACAATTCTAAGTTATCTTGGTGTCATTTCTGTTATCAAAATTGTAGTAGTCCACACTCAATGACAAGCCTCTTAAGCCAGTAGAACAATTCACGTACCTAGGTGGTAATATCTCCTCCACAGAGAACGATGTTAATACACGGATTGCAAAGGCATGGTCGGCCACAAATAGTTTATCAGTCATATGGAGGTCCGATCTCCCTGGCAAGCTGAAGCGACAGTTCTTCCAGGCTGTGGTTGTGTCGGTGCTGCTATATGGCTGCACCACCTGGACCCTAACAAAGCGTCTTGAGAATAAGCTAGATGGGAGCTACACAAGAATGCTGCGCGCAGTCTTGAATAAGTCGTGGAAACATCACCCCACAAGGAAACAGCTGTACGGTCACCTGACCCCCCATCTCACAAACTATCTGAGTTAGACGGACATGCACGCAGGACACTACTGGAGAAGCAAGGATGAATTCATAAGCGACGTTCTCTTGTGGAAGCCAACACCTGGACATGCAAGTGTGGGCGCCCAGCAAGGACCTACATTGACCAGTTATGTGAAGATGCTGGCTATTTCGCATAAGAGCTCCCAGGTGTAATGAATGATAGGGAAGATTGGCGAAAGATTGTCATGGATACCCATGCTGTGACATGATGATGATGATGATGATGATGATGATGATGATGAGTAGTAATGATGGTAGTGGTAACAGAAGTCATATGTTGTTTTGATTTCTTGAATGAATCACTGCAATTATTATTGATTGAATAGTGTTTTTTCATCTTATTTATGGTGTTTCCTTAGCCTTTACTTATTGTGTGAGTATTATTTATTTATCTAATGAGTAGTTTTCGGAATTGTAGTAATAATTATTTGTATGGATTTCTTAAAGTAAACGCTGTTTTTATTAGAATTATTTTACCCCGTTCGAGATTTCTGTAACAGTTGTGAGTGACTACAAGCATCGTCAATTTAGGAGCCTTCTCAGTATTCTAACCAATTTCAACGGTACTGTTGGCTGGACGATCTACAAAATATCGGTGGAGTTATATGTGATTGATACTTTTTACAGCATGAATAAAAAGAGAAAAGACCGAAAATGTGAATAGAAGGAAAAAAATGAGGAATCTGCTCTGTTAGTAAATAAGTACCGAAAATCGGAAAATAAAATGAAAATAAAAACTGAAAAAATAATTTTTGGATATTTTTTTTTACTCATTTCGATAATTATTTAATTGGCGATCATATTATAAAATAAAAATATACATCAATATTTGTTCGGTTTAAAAGACGGGACATTATATTTCCAATACAATTTTCGACAAAAAATCATTAACGATTGATACTAAAGTAAAGTAGATATTTTAAAAGTTTTTAGAATATAATAATATGAACATCTTAAACTTAACATCATGCTGCTTGTATTTTAAATTAATTCATCATAGCAGACATACCTAATTAAACCAGACAGTGTTTCTAGTATATATATATATATATATTCTCCCTCCAGCTATGTGTTAAATAGTAGGGCATACTGGGCTCTTCAGCCTTGGGTCGGTAACCAGTCTGGGAGAGGGATAACTCTGAATTCAAAATTCTTGAGGTAGGTCGTTGATTGGGTTTGTGGCAACCCTTGATGCACCGATTCTTTCCTATCGACTGTGCCAAAAAGTGTGGATGGTCCAACACAAGCCTTCACCACTATAAACAAATCACTGTGTGGACGTTCATTATATGAACACTCATACGTCGAAATCGACGGGAGAGTCCATTATATATATATATATATATATATATATATATATATATATATATATATATAGATGTTTGGATGTTTATTTTTTATAGAAGCATTGTTGAATAATGTATTATTTATATTTTGCTTGAAGGCAATTATAATGCATGTATCGCATAAAATTCGATAATTATAGAAAATAATCTTGACAAGTTAATCCCGGCAAAGGATGGCTCGCTATGCAGAACACCGTACAGACTGTTTCGACTTTATTAAGTCTCTTCAGCGATGTATACTAACGACTCCCCTCCGACAGGAATCGAAACCGGGACTTCACAGGCATAGTCAGAGACCATATCCGTTCGGCCGCCGGTACATAGCGAACAATCCCTGCGAAATTAACCTTGTCAAATGATACTACTCGCCTCTACCATGCCGAACGGATATGGTCTCTGACTATGCCTGTGAAGTCCCGGTTTCGATTCCTGTCGGAGGGGAGTCGTAAGTATACATCGCTGAAGAGACTTAATAAAGTCGAAACAGTCTGTACGGTGTTCTGCATAGCGAGCCATCCTTTGCCAGGATTAACTTGTCAAGATTATTTTCTATAATTATCGAATTTTATGCGATACATGCATTATAATTGCCTTCAAGCAAAATATAAATAATAAATTATTCAACAATGCTTCTATAAAAAACAAACCTCCAAACATCTTATTCACTTCGCCGAAGAGCTTACGGTCGGTTTGTTTACTACTCAATAAACGTCCACTTGCCTACTATGGTAGAGGCGTGTAGTATCATATATATATATATATATATATATATATATATATATATATATATATATATCGTGCAATCAGCACGGATATCCATAACAATCTCTCGCCAACCCTCACTATTATTCATTTACCCAAGACGGTCCTCCACGCAGCATCCAGCATCCTCGCAAAGTTAATCAATGTAGGTCTTTGATGGGCTGCCCACACTAGCATGTCCATGTGTTGGTTTCCACAGGAGACCGTCGCTTATGAGCTCGTTCTTGCTTTTCAAGCAGTGTCAAGCATGCCATGCCCGTCTCACTGGGATGGTTTGTGAGATGGTGGGCAGGTGGCCATACAGCTGTTTACTTGAGGGATGTTGTTTCCATGATTTGTTCAAGACAGCATGCAACATTCTCGTGCAGCTTCCATCTAGCTTATTCTCAAGGCGCCTTTTAGAGTCCAAGTGGTGCAGACGTACAGCAGCACTGATACAACCACAGCCTGGAAGAATTGTCACTTTAACTTGTCAGTGAGATCGGATTTCCATATGACTGATAATTTGTTTGTGGCCAACCATGCCTCTCCTATTCGTGTGTTAACATCGCTTTCTATGGATGAATATTACTACCTAGGTATGTAAATTGTTCTACTGGCTTCAGAAGCTTACCGTAACAATATATATATACATTTTTTTTTTCATTCAAAATAAAATTTCACTGAGATGAAGTTCGAATTTTCTCTGTGTACGGAATATTTTTATATTTTTCTATTATTATTATTTCATTTATTTGTTTAATAATAATAATAGTTTGAATCGTGTACACATAGAAAAAAATGACCGAAACACGTGTAAGTGATATTGATTAAATCCATCTTTTATTATTCATTCTGTACTTTCTTTTCTTTATTGATTCTTCCTCATATCGTCGGATTCAATTCCAATTCCATTTTTACACACACACACACACACACATATATATATATATATATATATATATATATATGGAGAGAGAAAGAGAGAGAGACACGAACTCAGATAAAACTGAGTTCATCTCTCTCTCTCTCTCTATATATATATATATATATATATATATATATATATAGTTTTTTATTCATTTGAATCCGTCCGGATATAATGTGTGACATATGATACGTAAAACTGTCATTTTCTTCTTATTCGTGTGACAGACACAAGATAATACATTAGGAGAAAAATGACGGTTCGGAATCAACGTCGAGATATTAACTTCGAGTCTGTAACGTCACAACTAATAATACGACTTGCCTCGTTTAGAATTATCGATTTAGCCACACCCCATAGAACGCAATGTACAATTTTCCTTGCAAGAAACAGTGAGCCTATCAAAACAGACGTTAATCAGGTTTCATTTACATATTCATATATTGTTTTGGTGCCCTGACTAAATCCAAAAATCAATTCTTCCCTAAGGATAGTGTATCTCATATTTGGAAAGCACTTTGCCATTTTATTGTAAGTTGTATATTCAGATGTTAGTGTTGTACTATTCATAGTCGTTAGTTGTTTCTATGTGTGACCTTTGTTTATTGTTTATTTAAATTAAAGTTTAAGTAAAAACCTGATGATGTGGTGAAAATCAAAAGAGAAATAACCTGCAGGTGTTTCTTGTCAAAATCAGGATTGAACCTGCAACCTAAAGATGATTTTCACTAATTTATTAACTCAATTCTAACTGTACTTCATAATTAGTATTCTTTTTTAAAATTCGAGAAGGTTTCAGAGTTCATCAAGAAACACCTGAAGAAAACCAGAGGGCACATAGGTCGAAACATACTGCTAAAATTAATAGTGTTTCAACAATTGTTTAGAATATTTTATCACTTAGACAAGTTTCCTTCGACTTGTAGTGAACTCGCTGGCATAAGTGTATTAGAGAGAATAGGTATAATAGATGAGAAATGGGTTATTCTGAAGAAAATTTATTTCTTTGTGTTTTTTCGGTCTTGCTTAATAAAACTGGATTCTTGATACGTTTTGAATACACTGCTTATTTAAAGTTGATTTTTGCATTTGTGCAAGGTCTTGGAGAGCAAAAGGCAGAAGATATCATTTAAGGAACTTATTGATAACGTTCACCGTCTATCATTTTCCCATGTGATAGAAAATTTATTTGATCCTTCCTCATATTTACAAGAAAATATATTTTGTTAAAAATGATTGTTGCGTTGAATAAACTTCTTTTTCGAGGGGGGCACATCGGGTTGATTTACATATCACTATAATTGCCGATTAGTGTGTCACGAATATGGCTCAAGTTCAAGATAGAAAACTGAGAAATAAGTAGAGGCAATCATTGTCAAGTTAGATATCGGGTTTAGTCTTAAAGTATGGTAATTGTAAATTATATGGGAAATAAAATAAAAAATTGATGTGGATTTTCTAAACGATACTCATGTGACAAAATTATAGAATCATAGATTTGAATATAGTAATACATGTAGGGTCTGATCATCTGACGGTGCACTT
>CM042144.1:95660066-95762789 GCA_023376005.1 Doryteuthis pealeii
TGCATATTGATATTAAAAATTTGATTTAATAAATATGTGCTTAGTGTTGATTTCTAATAGTTTGGTTTTATTTTAATGAATATGAGCAAAATCTCTTCAATGAATCAATAAATCCATTAACAAGATAAATAACTGTCATTTTATTCTTTACTTCTTTTTAACTAAATACTTAAATTAGAAAAAATAACAATGAAAACGGAGTGAGGAAGAAAGCAGTTGTTTCCCCCTCTGTTTCAAATCTTTTTATCGTATCTTATTTAGTTTCATTACCCTTTCTAATTTAATACAATATTTTATTACATTAAAACTTAAATATTTGCACCCGGAGGGTGCATATATTTGCTAGTATATATAGAAAAAACAACAAAAAAAAACGGTGCCTTTTATATATTATTGCTTCAAAATTTGTTCACTTTTTCAGTGTTAAGTTAATTTTAAGCCACCTTGTATTAATCTAAGGCGTAATGATAAAACGTTCTCAGTCAGTAGAGCATCTGGCTTGGAACCACAAGGTTCCGGGTTCAATACCGACACTCAGCGAATGAGTAGCACTGGGATTTGTGCGGTAAAGTTGGGAGCTGATTGTAAGTATGGCGCTCCCTCTCAGACGCAAAAAATATCTCTGGTCTAGTGTAGTGAAAAGGGGATAGACTCCCACGCTGTCAGGCTGATACCGACAATATGCCACTTTATCGACTTACTTACGTTTATATGTGTGAACGTAGAGTGGCACTCCGCATAATCATTAAGTCGAGGGTCCATATATATATATATATCACGCAGAAATAACCAGTATGATTTTTTACCTTCTATCTGTACCCTAAATGTCTATAAAATAAGTTGCAACACAAATCATCAGTATATCATTATCAGACGAGGGAATTTGAAACACTTATACTGAAACAAGTAGAAAAGAAATAGTAGTCGAGCAATATATATATATATATATATATATATATATATATATATATATAGAAGTGTATTTAGGCACCATTTTTTCTTTTATACATGTTTCATTGAATTGAACAGACAATTCCTGTCTGACAAGTCTTTCGCCGATCCGTTCTAATCTTCGGGCCATCCTTCTGGTGTCAGGGTGGAACTGGTATACCAGTCCACCGAATGTTTCGTCACTAGCGCTTCGGCAATGCACTTTGCCATCCTCAGGTGGAAACGATGGAATAGTTTTCATGTCACGTTTTTAACGAGAACGAGTAGAAGCAAGGAATTAGTGGGAGGTAATATCAATAGGTAGTGGGAGGTTTTTGGAATGGTAGTAATTTGAACAAAGCAGTGGTGATTTTTTTGGAGGGGGGCACAGGTTGTGATAGGGGGGGGAATAATGGAAGTAATGTAGGCAGAAAATTATAAGCATTTTAGGATATGTTGACTTACTTCAAAGTTTATTTTGTTGAGGGTAGGTTTTTTTTTTGTATCTTAATGAGACCAATATCGTGTATGAATTTAAATGTAACGTAGGAGACTGTCTCTCCCAAATCAATAATACATATATTGGCCACACGACGACTACATTATCTCGTAGATTAACCCTACACTTATCAGATTCCAGCTCCATTAATCAACATCTTAAAACACATTCATGCCCCCCCTCTACCTACCGCAAAATTCTAACTGAAAATACACACACACTATATAGAGAAAAAAACAAACAAAAACTTCAAATAATCGAAGCTTTATATATAAAACAAAAGTCGAAAGAATTGGTGCATCAAGGGTTGCCACAAACCAAACAAACGACCTCAGGAATTTTGAATTCAGAGTTATCCCTCTCCTAAACTGGTTACCTACCCAAGGCTGAAGGGCCCAGTCTGCCCTACTATTTAACCCATAGCTGGAGGGAGAATATATGGATTCATACCTTTCCCAAGTGTATTAGCGTTATGTGAAATGCCAACAGCTTCGTCTAGGAATTGAACTCGATATATATATATATATATATATATATATATATATATATAGATAGATAGATAGAGAGAGATATAGATATAGATATAGATATATGCTCGGAAATAATTTTCAGACTCAGATGAAGTCTTTTTTTTTTTTAGTTTCCGAGAGATTTTGTTTTGGTAAGGAGGCAATTCCGTATTGGGTAATGTAAAGGTATGTATTTGAAACAATTCTTCTCTGAAAATAAACATTCTTTCGGGTTTCAAGTTCCTTTATTTGTAGATTCGTATTTGCATGCAATTGTTCTATGTTGTGCTGTACAGGTATTGATACAGTTAACATTTCTCCCCTCAAAAATTTAAATTAGTAAAGCATTATGAGTTCAAAGCAGAAGGAAAGATATATGGCCTTAGCATCGGAAAGGTGGAAACGAATTACTCGATGTCAACGGGGGAATCTAAGCTGCAAAGTTAGTGCAAATGTAAACAAAAGTGATTCTACAGAAACCAGTTGACATTTAAGAAATGTAATGTGAATTGGGAACTGAATCAAGATATTTGAACTGTGCCACACTGAATAGTATTCTAGCATACCAAATGAAGAAGAAAATCACTATAACAATAAAAACACGAGCATCTAGGACTTGAATGTGCTAAGATATGGCTACAATTTTTTGTTAAGTATCTATTCGCATTCCTTGGCCAGTTGTAAAGAATTTAAAGTAAATAAGTAAGTAAGTCCTGAGTTATAGAATCCTTTGGTAAGTGAATAAGTCCCGAGTTCTGGAATCCTACGTAGCGTAAAAGGTCCAGTGATATAATCCTATGTTCCGTCGTCCACGAAGATCCAAGTAGCTTTGAGTAGGTATGACCAAAAAGCCAGTATAAATAACAATATCAGCAGCAGAATACTGCCTGTGGTTGGTCAATAAGTTGGTCACATGGTTACCAGCGAGTCTATAAGTAGAAGTGACCATTTACCACACGCCTTATATATTAAAAACGCCAACATTTTTTATAATATATAATATGGAGCCATCTATTAACAAATTGGCCCAAGTGACCGCTCATGTCAGGCTTGGTCAATGGGGAGTGGTAAAAAGATAAATAATTGTAGGAAATGCATACATTCTCATTCAGTGGTTAGTAGCAATCAGGCGAGACTAGGGAGATTTGCACAGGGACAGTTGACAAGCCGATTGATATAGGGCTTAAGCGAAATGCTCCCGAAGATAATAATGGAGAAAAAGTATTTTCACAATAGAAAATAAAACCTCTCCGCATATTTCATATCACTAGTTTGCAGATATAGTATCCGTAATAAAAACCTATTTTGAAAAACGTGTCTCTTTTCCCTTCCTGTCTTCTGGGGTCAAGTGACAACCTCCAAGACCACCAATACAACAAATTTAGTATTTACTGCTAAGAAATGTTTCAAGATTCAATGATCGATTGATTGTGTGAAGTCGAGATTAGCTAAACCGGTTGTTTACGGCAACTGTGGGGTGGCGACTGAGGAGGAATAATGTTTTTGATTAAGTTCGTTACTCGTAAATGATGCTGTGCTCTCAGGAGTAAGTAGATTGTATGGGTTGTTGCTGCTACCCAACAAATCCCTTATTTTGAATTCAGAGGTCTTACCTAAGAGTAAAATTATTATTTACTCATAACTAAGATGAGCATGGAAAAGAGATATTCAATGTCTTTCCAAAGATCCTCAGAAACGAAAACCGCCTAATCAAGATTTCAACTCAGCTCATAGATTTCCTTACCGACAGTGTGAACCATTAAGTTACTTTACATATATACATGTACTTGGATGAGGTTGTTTGCAATTAACTTCGTACTAAAGAACTTGGGAAATCAATGAATCTCTCTGTTCTCTCCCAGCATCTGAATGGTTTAACCGTGGCTATCAAGCTAGTTTTGGAGAGGGAAGTCTCTAAATCAAATCAGCCTTACTTTGTCTAAAATTGACTTTGTGTTATACTGAGATAGAGAAGGGGTTACGTACACGCACGCATGTACACACACACACACACACAACACACACACACACATATAATATATATATATATGTGTGTGTGTGTGTGTGTGTGTGTGTGTGTGTAAACTACAAATCATTGAAGCTATTCACATAAAAAATCAAAACAATTGATATAATGTAATAGAATTCAACCTCAGCGCCAATATTTTAAATATGTTTAATGACTAACTCATTATCGATGGAACAGCCACCTACAATAAGCTCACCCAACTGAACAAATTGCAGCTACAAGAAAAAAAATACAATAAACGTAACCAACACACCAAAAACAACAACTACAACAATCCCTCGAAAGACGCCCATTGACAGAATCCAAAGCGCTTGGGGAAAAGTTTTTTTTTTACCGAGCACTTTCAACCCTGATCATTAATTTTACACGAGTAAATTTGAGAAACTATATCTTTTCCTACATAACTGTTTCCCTGAATTAAATAAAATACTGTCTTTCGTTGAAATAAACAATGGCGGTTGAAAGCGCCCAAGGAAAATGCTTAAACACAATATATAATTCTGAATAAAATAAATGTATGCAGTATTTAGTGAGAACATTAGTATAACTGCTAAAAAAATCTTGTCTGCGATAAAACAAAACAACTTCTTAAAAAAAAAATGCCAGCCAGAAAATAGTGTATATTTACCCGCAAAACGAATGAAAATATGTTGATAAATACTTCATAATAAAGCAGATGTGACACTTCTGATCATAATTAGGTGCAGTAAATCATACTTAGGTAGGTACAAGCACATCTATATGAGCATGCATGCATATGAGTATAGCTGAAGTGTATCTGTACGGTTTTGTGTGAGTATAGTTGATTGTTTTTACGGCATATCAAACCATGGGTTATCTTATGCCGAATATTTTTTTTGTTTTATTCATTCTTGTTGGATATTCAATTTTTTTTAAACTCAACTTTTAAAACAGATTTTTGAGACTCAAATGTTGATATATTTAACCGCTAGTGGGACCTTAACTTGTATTATGACTCCAGGTCCGTGTAGACTTGTGAGTTATAGCAATGAAGTGGTACTCCACACTTTTCATAGATCCAGAATTGGAATATATATATATATATATATATATATATATATATATATAATAAATGGATATGTGTATAGTAGTATTAAATGGATGTTAGGGAGTTCAGTAGATTTTAGTAGGTGATAATGAGTAGAAAGATTTCTCGATTGAGATGAAAGAGTTCATTTTGTAATGTCTGTCATAAACAGAAGGAGGGCGCTAGGGGAAAGGTTGAGGTTATTACCTGGGGGCGGGGTCCTATATGTTCAGGGAACCAATCAGGAGATAGGAAGATATGAAGCGGTGCTGGGTAGTTCAACTGAGGTCATCCTTCCGCCCAATATCCTTGGTCACGCGGTGAATATAGACAGCAGAGTTAATTGACCGTTAGACCGAATAAGATAATCCTGATAGGATTTTTTTTAATAAAAGAATAATTTGTTGAGCACTCTAATAGTATATTTTAGAACAGAAGAATGCAAATAGCAAAATCCCCAAGTGATCCGAGACCTTTCGAAGAGAGTCGTTTTAAAAAAAAGAGTCCTGTTGAATGAACATCCGGTGTCCGCCATGTTGCTTTTTCTACCGCCTTCCTTTGTCTTTTTGTTTTTAGGTGTTTTTTTTTGTTGCTTTTCTTTTCTTTTGATCTTTTTTTTTGTATTTGAGCCTAATTTTTTTCCTTTTATTTCAGTTATTCATTCACCTAAATTCGCTGTATTTCCTTTTCATCTATCATTTCTTCATTTATTCCTGTCATTTCAAGTTTAACTAAATTCCTCTTTTTAAGCCGCTCTCCAGCGTTGTGAGATACATTTTTTCCATCTTACTTTTTGTTTATGATCATTATCAATTTTCTTGGACTCTTCGTTTATACGCATTATTTTGTCTCCTTTACTTAGCGAATTTGAGTAAATACACACATTCATATATATATATATATATATATATATATATATATATATATATATATATATGAATTTGAGTAAATACACACATTCATATGTATATATATATATATATATATATATATATATATATATATATATATATCATCATCATCATCATCATGTCGCGCTATTAGCACGGATATCCATGACAATCTCTCGCCAACCTTTCCTATCATTCATTTTCCCAGGAGGTCTTCTGTGCAGCAACCTGCATCTTTGCTTAGTTGGTCAATGTAGGTGCTTGCTGGGCGGCCCACACTAGCATGTCCGTGTCTTGGCTTCCACAGGAGAACGTCACTTATGAGCTCATCCTTGCTTCTCCAGCAGTGCCCGGCATGTCTTGTCCGTCTCACTCGAATGGTTTGTGAGATGGGGGGCAGGTGGCCATATAGCTGTTTCCTCGTGGGGTGCTGCTTCCACGATTTATTCAGGACTGCACGCAGCATTCTTGTGCAGCTCCCATCCAGCTTATTCTCAAGGCGCCTCTTTAGGGTCCATGTGGTGCATCCGTACAGCAACACTGATACAACCACCGCCTGGAAGAATTGTCGCTTCAGCTTGTCAGTGAGATCGGATTTCCATATTACTGATATTACACATATATATATATATATATATATATATATATATATATATATATATGTGTGTGTGTGTGTGTGTGTGTGTGTGCGGAGAAAGGTAGACAAACACGAGATCTTGTAGAAAATGGATGGTTTTTCGAAAATTAAAAAATAAATCTGTCGATTTTCTGTCGATATTACAATATTCCTACTAATTTTAATATTAATTCTATAAGAAAATGTCTTAATTCCGAGCTTAACAACAGAATTCGGTTCATTCTTTACATTTATAGATAATGTATGACAATGGCAATTTATCCTCACCACAGACATGGAAATTATATAAATTGCGCAGTATAAAAAATACATGAAATCTCGTTGACTTTGGTACAAAAACATAAGGAAAAGTCTCTGGTAAATGTAAAGAATTTGACAAAAAACGAATATTGATGAATGCCGTTTTATTTCAGTCCATTGCTCACTCATTCATCTTTTAAAAGCAAAAAGAAATTACATAACTAACATTAGGAATGCACTCGCAAAGATAACGAGTCTCTCTTTCATTGTCATTGTAAAGGATTCGTTTCGATTGTTGCAATGTAAAGGAGCTTGGGTAAATGAGAGCAGGCAGAATATGAATGCACAGTATTCAATAGCATGTCATTCTTAGTTAAGGTTCTTCGTGTAGACTGACTTTTCTTTCTATTTATTTTGTTAGCTCGGTCAATGACACACGTCTAAAAGAATATCCTTTCTAATTTCTTTTAATACAATGATCTGAATTCGTTTCGCTTTTCCTCTGTGAGACAGATAATCTTCAAGACAACAGGTTGGTATCATGAATTCGGGTAGAAAAGATGTTGGATACATATATGGATAGAAAGAGGAGGAGCTGCATAATTTAATGGTTATTCTCATAAAAGAATGGACACCATCCTTCTTTTCAAATCCGGGACGAGTTTTTTTGCATTTTCAATAGCGATAATGTCCTTGGGAAACATACGAATCCAGTTATTCTCCCTATAGCTTTAGGTAAATAGTAGGACAGACTGAGCTACTTAATCTTGGAATGGAAACTGCCCAAGAAGAAGTTAAATCTTCTTAAACTCCACTTACTATGACCTTGTGTCATATCCTGTTTGCACGGAGAGGTTGATACATACATCCATACATAGTCTGAAATAAGTCTGAAATCCAGATGCAAAGCGTTATTGCTATAATACAAAGAGTTCTTTAACAGGACACTTAATTCCTTACCAGACCCAAGAAAAAATTATACAATGTATCTGGTAGGAAAATATTTTGAGATTTAACCGAAACCTTGATCTTATGTTTATGTATTTTTCTAAATTATTTGTTTTTGTGCAAAGACATAGATATGGTGCACTTGGTAAGAAACAAATTCATTAAAGAATTGTCTACTCAGTTAGCTCGCTGACAATTGCATGACGCAAGACACAAGAAGCATTCCTACTAGTGAGTTGATGATGCAAGCAACTCCGAAAAATAACAAATGATCGACTATAATTTTTCAGATTGTACATGGAAGATCTCTTTCAAATTTTAAAAGATATTTTCCCTCAAAATACACATCTTTTATTCTGATGTACATTTTTACTTTCATTAAAAGGGTCTGAAGAATTGACCACCGATCAAACTTGCTGTCAAAACACACCATTTATTTCAGCTTTATGAAATTATAAATGAGCATTAATATGGACATTTTAATGCAATACTCCAATTCTTTGCCCTTTATAAATCCTATATACTAAATCCATTTCAAATAAGTTTTAGAAACGTAGTCTTCATGAATTTAAAACCATTCCAAAACATTAATGCAATTTTGGGGCCAATATATAAAGTTTCAGAAAATGGAAACGGTTGCGGATATTAGGGAAAACAATTTCCAGTGCAGTTTGCAGGATAGTGGAAACAATGTTTCGGGTAAAATCCATAGGAGTGGTGATATATATCAGATCATTTGACACATAACAAAACCATGGCATCTTTTTGTAAAATCACTTACTCTGTTGGTGGAGGTTTATCTTGAACATTATTGAGGAAGATCTAATAAATAAAAATATGCATATTTGACAAGATAAGACAATTCGGATGAGATCAGTTGCATTTTCCTCTAAGCCCTCAGCCTAACTCACGCGATTGTTGTATGATAAAGAGCTTACGAAAAAATAAAGATAAAAGAAGATTGATATTGTTGACACTTTAAGAAATATATGGGAAATAGCAATATAGATGATATTGACCTACTTTTGTAGGTTTTTATATAAAACTACCAGAGAAAATTATTGTAAAATGTTATAGATTAAAGAATGAATTGATATCAAAATAATTAGCATATAAATATCAATTAAAATAATAATTAAAATAATATCTAATTTGCATTATCTCTTGTTATTAGAATAAATGGAAATTCCGAATGACATCATTAATTTGTTATTGCCTTACACCTTCAAAAACAAAGAAAACAAATTGTAATAAACCGATGTTAAATGGAACTACTTATAACTTACAATAAGTTATATTTTGATTATATCAGCAGCATCTCCTGACGAGGTGATTGGAACAGAAACGGGTCGCAAATAAAGGAGACAGAACGCGGATCTAGTGCTCAACTCGATCATTATAATATCACAAGGAACTTTCCAATGTTAATCATTGATACTGTCTCCATTTTATATATATATATATATATATATATATATATATATATATATATATATATATATGTATATATGTGTGTGTGTGTGTGTGTGTGTATTTGTGTCTGTGTATATATATATATATATATATATATATATATATATATATATATATATATGCATGTGTGTATGTGTACGTGGATTTTCTTAAGCCCTTTCACAGAAGTTGAATACAATACGTGTTACATTATTTTAATCGGAATAAAAGAGGTTTGAATTCAGAGCTTTTTCCAACCTCTAGAACTTTTACTCCACCACGATTAAAGAGTTAAACCTTCCCTAATATTTACTCATAAATGAGGAAACAATAGTTGCATTCATACCTTTCCGAGGGGTATAATACCCCTCGGAAAGGTATGAATGCAACTATTGCCATAGGAATTGTAAGCAGATAAAATGTACATAAAAAGTACATAAAAAAGTGTTTAAGGTTTTTGTATTTTAATAGATCTAAAAGTCTTTGAGTCCGTTATGTTCCATGAGGATCGCACAATCATCAAACATAAATAGGAAAAAGTGATTAGTAAAGAAAGAAAAAGAAACAAAGAAAAATATAAGAAAAGAAAGAAAGATAGAAAAGAAAGAACAAAGAAAGAAAAGAAAGAAAGAATTTCAGGTGAGAGGAATATGTCACAAGGCATTCTTTTTCAAAAGGTATAAAGAATATAACTGTCTGAATTTAAGAGTACAAATTCAAAATGACACGTAATATTTTTCAAAATGCTTTTAGTAGCGATAAGGAAATAATTCCATCTATTTCCTTAAATACCTACACTTTCCTACATATTTTATACGGAGAACTGTGACTACAGCTTCAAAACCGAAAGAAACATTACGTACAAAGAATTTCTGACAGAAATATTATTTAAGCAAACGTTTCGCAGATTTGTTTCGCAGAAATAGGCAAGATATCAATTATTACCGTCAAACCACACGTGAGCATTAATCAGTGTAGTGAGAAGCCATGGAATTTCAAAACCGGATTTTTCTAGTAAGAAAATAATCTACGCGTTGAAAAATCAAATCAGATTAGAAATAAGAGAGAGTAGATGAGAGCATGAAACCGACGAATCGCTTTCAAATCCTGGATGTATATTTCTCGTTCCTGGCAACATTATTAAGTGTAGCATAAATCCAATCTTTTGCAAATTATCTGAATGCTGTTTATCTTTATACATAGCATACATTGTCCACGAAAGAACAGAGAGTAAGCGTGATGTTGTCAGTATCAGCATTAATCCAATTCCTTTCAATATATGATCATTCGAATTCCCTAAGCGAATGAACGAAAGCGTACAGAGAAATAGGCAAGTCCCACTGCTCTTTTCAATATCAGAATATCGGATGCAAAGATGTGAAGGGATTCTATGGTAGATTTTCAAAATGATGCAATCGGACGAATCACTGTAATTACACAAGAAAGAAATAATTTTCTTTAAATATTCTGACAGGAATTCCTTTATACATTGTCACTGTTTAATACGGATCCTAATTCATAAACACACACACATACACAGACACACACATACAGAGACACACACACACGCGCATATATATATATATATATATATATATATATACATACATGTTCTATCAATGATAGCGAGCCCTCTACTTAAAAGCATTACAAACTATATATATATATATATATATATATATATATATATATATTGTGTGTGTGTGTGTGTGTGTGTGTGTGTGTAATAAACTAGAATCAGGTGCGAACATGATTTGAGCAAAGCATCACTATGACACAATTCACTTCTGCAGATATCTGGAAACGGCATGCTGTACTGCTTGGCATTCATGCAGCTAACTCATATACGACAATTTTAGTGTCAATAGGATTTTTTGATGTAAGTATTCCTGATTCTGTAGGTAAGATCATTGCCTTAATTGTCAATGATCACAGTAAATTCATGAGATCCATCCTGTGTTCTAATTTAATTGTCTGCTATTGGATTTCTATAATAATTTCATATTTTAAACAATATTAAATCTTAGGTATATCAATATTAAAGTTATTTCATGCATTCTAAAAAATGCCATCTGAAGTTATTAGGCACAATAAAATCATCGCATTTTACTTCAATAAAAATGTAATAAAACATGAAAAAATAATCACACTATAATACGAGGTGAGTAAAAAAATAATAGTATTTTCATTATTTTATGTGAAGTTCTTTTTATAAGTCTAAGACCTACATTGAGACCCTAACGAGGCTCAGAGCAAGAATATGAATAATAAGACCCAACTTGCTAAACGACATTGTTCTCCTAGTGCATGGCAATGCTTGACCACACACACACACATTAGGACAAGGGAGAAAGTCGACCCATACGGGTGGACTTGTACCATTCAAAGAAAATAAAATCACAATAGTTAGCATTGTTTAGATTAACTCCTTAACTGCTTTTGAATGGTCAAATAATGGTTGGGTTGGCAATTCCAGCCCAAACCATCACTACGATATCCTAGTCACCTTCTTCTAGCCACAGGCATTTGAAGTGGATGAAATCCATCAATTAAGTCCATCAAATGTTAGTAAATTCCTGTATTTTATGGCCCAATTCTGACGCTTTAAACTATTCGCTCTAGTGAGAGGAGGCCCCCTAAAAGATAATTTTACTTCTCCCAAGTCACAAGTTACTATATCTATTGTTTTTATTGGATTTCAAAATTACAGATCTGAGAGTTGGTCGGAAGTGACCGTTTCGCTTTGAATTGGATTGGTCTACGTTAAACTCAAGGAAGTAATTTCTTAAATCCCTCCGTTGATTCGTGTTCTCATCTTAGTTGTATTTTCAAAAGCCTTCGTTATCATTCGATGATCTCTGTAAAAGCTCACTGATATCTCCCACGTGGACATTCCCTTACTCAATAAATTGTTATTTTCTTATGTCAACATTAGTTAGATCCTTGCCTTTACCTATGTTAAAAGATAGATTATGAATAAAAAGAATGAGTTTTTTTATAAGAATTGATGGGTCATAAGCTAATGTAGTCTAATCTATTAATAACTTCAGTCAGACCATTTCCCTTAGCTACATCGTAGTTCTGTAGTAGAAACAGATACTGGAAAATCTCAATGATTGAGGAAGTGTACCGAAGAGATATGATACCAAATGACTATAAACTAGTAAACATTAAATATATATATATATATATATATATATATATATATATATATATGTAAAGAGTGTTGAATATCGATGAACGTATGTATATCAGTGAGACTCTTGCTAACTCTCAGATTATCTGCTATCCGATTATAAGAAAACACACACACACACATGCACACATCCATATATATATATATATATATATATATATATATATATATACAAATACCCCCACGCACACACCCATATATATATATATATATATATATATATATATATATATATTTGAATATTTTTATGCATTTCTTATACCGACGGTATGGAGAAGGACCATGACGAAGCCATTCTCACATTGATAACCCGTTTATTTTTTCCAATTTTTAAAAATAATTTTGGACAGAAGCGTAGACACAAGAAAGATGAGGCTTTCCTTCTAAAGAACACATTATCAAAAGTATAAAATGGTGACAGCTCGGTGATGTTTTTGGATATTCTCAACCCAAGGCGGAATAGATGATTCATTGCAATTAGAGGAATAATGAAATCCGAAGACTATATAAAAATTCTCGATGAAAATCTATAACCATCAGCCCAAAATCTTGATCTAGGTCGGTGATTTACGTTCCCGCAAGATAATGATCCCAAAGATACGTCTGAATTTGTGATTGCATGGCTTCAGAAATAGATTAGAGTTCTGCTATAGCCTTCAATGAGTCCTGACTTAAACCCTATTAAAAATTATGGCAAGAATTGAAATTTCAAATATATCGTAGGTCACCTTCAGGAATTTTAACGTTGTAACCATTGAAGAATGCAAGAAATTCCCAGAAAGTACTTGATCAGATTTCATCAAAAACATTAAAAGAACGAGTGCACTTAGTTATAAAGATTAAAAATTTTTCATACTGTTTTATCTTTTACTCTTTTCTTTATTTTTCCTCTCATAGTTATTCAAACTATCCTTCTCAAAGATGAGTTTTATATTCATTTTTATATACTTAATAACATATAAAAGCCTAGCACCATACGGGTATCACAATTTAAGAAATGGGTCAAAATATTAAATATCTATGTGTGTACGAATAATTTCGTCGTTGATCTTTTTAATAAATAATATAGTTTGGTATATTTATAAGTAATGAGTGCTCAATATCATTGATAAAACATGTACATCAAAGTTAGAGTAGCAAAGACATGAAGTCAACGATGCTTAGTACTTGTGACCACCACTTGGAATTTTAGTATGGTCATTAGATGGCAACCTTTTGTAAAATAAAATATATCAACCATCTTGATTACTTTTAAAGGCAGATCTTTATTGCATTTGAGGCACGGCAGATAATATCATATCCCGTGTTTATATATATATATATATATATATATATATATATATATATATATATATATATATATATGCGCGCGCGCTGTGTGTGTGTGTGTGTGTGTGTGTGTGTGTGTGTGTGTGCGTGAGTCCACAATGTAGGTCTGATCCTTTCGTTGCCGGAAATATGATAATTTATTTTTAGCAAAATTTACGTATTTTATTTTCCACATACCTCTGTTTCAATTTCACATAACTTGGGAGTTCTGGCTGCTTAAGAAGGTTGCCTCTTGGTCCTATAAATTGGAGTTCACAGCATCAATGATGTCACTTTGTGATGGAGAACAAAAAGACAATGCACGGCAACTGCTGTGGTCAGAGAGAAAAAGAGCAAGATTTTGTCTTGCCTGCCGGAGTCAAACCAGCGTCTCCCGAATGCAACAAAGTGAGACTTAGTCATTGCATGTACGCGAGTTTCGACTCGGGTGCCCGGATGTTGGGGGCCTACCCGCGTCCGCTCGAATGCAACAAAGCGAGACTTGGGCGTTGCATGGATGCAAGGTTTGGTTCAGGTGCCCGGATGTTGGGAGGCTACTTCCAGAGAATAAACGACGTAAGACTTTAATTGAAACTAATGAGAAAAGACAAAAGAACAGTTACGAACTGAACAGTTTGCGGCGGACTTGATTGTGGACCCCCTCAACACAGATTTTTTTTTATTCAACAAAACTTTTAGTAGAAAAATGGCAATTGCTGAAAAATTTCAATTTAGGAAACAAGTTGAAATCCCTTGGCAATTAATCAGGTGAATATTGAACAGGTTCGATGCGATATTCTTGAACAACAGAAAAAAGTTCCAAATGACTTGGGAATTGGCGTATTTTCTTGCAGAAGTGCATTGATTAGACTTCGAGACGTACTATTAGTTATTATTAACAAATACAAAAAGAGTGGTCTGAATAGGCTCAGCACTACCCTTCGGTACACTTCCTCAATCATTGAGATTTGCCAATGTCTGTTTAGATCACATAACTACGATATAGTTAGGGAAAACACTCTCGAATTACTGTTTACTGTCTAGCTCTGGGCATTAAATCATAAATCGAATCAGATTTATTCTTGCCAACTTGTTATGACATATGTTCAGTGAAAAGTGTCTTTCCTTTTGATGTGCCGGTGCCCGTGGGAAATTTTCATTATATCGTTACATTGGCGATAATGTGTGCCACTGTGAATCATCAGATTAGAGAATATGGTATCATATATAAAAGCTGGTCAAAGAGACATGAAATACCTGACCTCGGGTCACAGATAAATTGATGTGGAAATATGAAATTCTCTTTGTAAAACAAAACTTATATCCATAAATAAATTAAATATTTTGATATATAAAAGTGCACTACTATCATATTAAAAAAAACATGTCAGTGTTTAAAAAGTACGATGGTTATGGGTCTCTGCCTGGGTGTGACGTATAGATAACAGATTATTTCTTATATGAACTGAGTGATGAGTTAATTATGGGAGAGGGATTTCCACACAAATTCCCATTTGTACAAAGTATTTCAATATTTTTGTGTATATACTTCATTCTATTGAAAATTTAGGACAGGGTTAGATCAGTCCATAGAGCGTTCGGTTAGAAACCACAAGGTTCTAGTTCGATTCCAGCCCTCGCCATCTCAGCCTATGAGTAGCACAGGGATCTGTGCGGTAAAGTAAGGAGCTGATGTTAGGCGTGGCGTTCCACCTCAGACACAAAAAAATCTTATTGGTCCAGCGCTAGGGAAAAGGGGATGAAATCCCTTGTTGATTAGCTGATACCAACTTTAGGCCGCCCCGACGAATTTATATATATATATATATATATATATATATATATATATATGTGTGTGTGTGTGTGTGTGTGTGTGTGTATATATATATATATATATATATATATACAGGTTTAGCTTTTTTATCATTGTAGCAATTATTGCCACCGTTCGGTTTCTTGCTCCGTGTCAGTCGTCAGCCAAACGGAATTGTTTTGGAAAATGGTACAAATGATATTAATCTGGTTAAATGTATGCTTTTTGATCGTATCCACGAGCGTGGATACGACTATAAAGGTCGTAGTTCTCACGCACACGCGCATGACAACATACGCACACGTACAAACAGAAAAAACGCAGACGACATTACATGCAATCACGCAAACATGCAACACGAGAATACAGTAAAAAAAAAACACCACACACACACACACATTTAACCATATTAATATCAATTGTATCATTTTGAAAAACAATTTCGTTTGCTAGACGACTGCGCAGAGCAAGAAATCGAACGGTGGCAATAATTGTTCCGATGATAATGAAAAAAGCTAAACCTTTTATTTATTCATTTATCTATCTATTAACGCCCTATCACATATATTGAGCACTCTTCTAATAACACTGTACGTTGTATTACTACCGCTTTTCAAGTATAATAGTGCCAAACATACACATTGATATATATATATATATATATATATATATATGAGGAAAAAATGAGTAAAGAAAAGAAATGTAGATGGATAAAAATGAATTTTATCGCTATCACTTTTAATCATATCACTTACAATGTGTTTCGGTCCGTTTATCAAAATGTATACGGATTTACGCTATCATTATTATTAAAATAATCAGATTGTATTGCAAGGAATAAAATGTTATTAATATTCTTAAACTATGATAATGAATTATTAAAACCCGTCATTTTTTACATCATTTCAACATCATCTGATTATTTTAATAATAATAATAGCGTAAATCCGTATACATTTTGATAAACGGACCGAAACACATGTGTAAGTGATATCGATTAACAGTGATAGCGATAAAATTCATTTTTATCCATTTACATTTCTTTTCTTTACTCATTTTTTCCTCATATTGTCGGATTCAATTCCCTTTCCATTCTTACACACACACACACACACACACACACACATATATATATATATATATATATATATATATATTTTTTAGCCGACAATTTTTGGGAGAATATGTGCTTAATTGAAGTCGTACCTAATTTTGAAAATTAATTAATTAATAATTAATGAATATATATTGTCTGATATTCCTGAAGATATTTCCCTGAATATTTTCACATTGTATTTTTTTACGTAAGGATTATTTGATAAGCAGATGTACAGGTTTAAATATAATCACCTTCATTCTATAAATGAACGCTCTATAAGTAGGGTTTAGAATACGCTATCTGCATCCTATGTCAAGGGTTAAGCCGTTGCCCACAAAAAACTGTGTATGACACTAAACTGCAACAGGTGGTGATGATCTAGGTATGGAAATCTTGGGAAGTGGCAGTCACCCTTTCATTGCCAATTCACTCGGATCCACTCTGACTTGTAGTAGTAGTACCTGTTAGATTCATTCTACTGGGTCAAATAGATATTTTTAAGATACTGGTTTGCTTTTTTAAAATACAATGTTGTAACATATATACTTGTTAGCGCGTGGTGTAATGGTTATATTCGTGGACGAGGTTATTTGCAATTCACATAGCGTAAATACACTTAGGAAGGTATCAATCCAACTATTCTACCTACAGCTATGGGTAAATATATAAAATTTAAATTATATGTAATTTGGAGGCGCGTGGTCTAATGGTTAGAGTCGTAGGAAATGGACTCGTCAACGCGAGTTCAATTCCTGGACAAAACTGTTGGAATTTCACATGGCGCTAATACCCTTGGGAAAGGTATGAATCCAATTCTCCCTCCAGCTATGGGTAAATAGCAGGTCAGACTGGACTATTTAACCATGGCCAGGTAACCAGTCTAGGAGAAGGAAAACTCTGAATTCAAACCTGTTAAACTCCGCTTAAGAAATTGACCTTGTGTCGCATCCTGCTCGTACGGAGGCGTTGGTATATATATATAAAATTGAAATGTGTCGCATACTGTTCGTGCTGCGGGGTTAGGTAATTCCTATATAATTATTAGCCATACATCTTAAATTGATTTCAGCATACAAAAACCTAAAAATGGTTAAAAGCCGCCAACAACAACAACAAAAAACTACATTTTAATGATGTATTTAACAAAGGCCAAATTAATCATCGGATGAAATAATGAAACATTCGAAAGTTACACCAAACAACCCCAAAACGGATAATGTCTTACATTGAAGTCACTCTGGAAGAACTGGGTTCCGTCAGATCACCTAAGTTAAGCATCGATTAACCTTTTCAATTCTGAGAAGGGTCACCAGTTAAAAACGCCAGGTAGTGTGAACAGCCGGATGCTGTTAGACTAAAGAAAACCAAATAAATAATTGAAAATATGATCTTATTTCTGCGTGTATGACAAATAGATAAGAATCTTTATTCATTTTGTCTTTCCATTGTAGTTGTGTGAATCAAACAAAGTTAACCTTTTTACTTCGGGGTTGGATGATTACTTAGGAACAGAAAGTAATGTAAGCATCATGTATGCGTGCCAGACGAAGTATCGCTTAGTAAATGGAAATTCTTTTCATCTGATAATTGTATTTTAGCGATGTGAACTTGTGTCACATTGCAGAGTCTCAGTGCAAGTTGCCGTAGACAAAGACGAGATGAAGAGATCACAATGAGTTAGTAAAGAAGAACAAATAGACACCTGTTTTACAGAAAATATCAATCACTTTATTAGTGTGATTAAATTTCCCACTGGGCCGGATAAAAACAAAGAGACGTGAAGTTGAATTTGAGTGAGGAAAGAAGCCCAACCCCAATGTAGAGGGATCAGTCTCGTTTGCTCTGTAATTTAATTTCCTTACTAGGTACTGACGGCCTCCAACAATCGTGTGAGTGTTCCATGCATTTATAGCGAGAGATATCGTTGGTTGGTTGACATTCGAATTTACATGTATAATTTAGTTGTGATCGCCAAATAAAGACTCTTTATTTGTCATAAAGAGTCACAAGGTTTATTTTGGCTAGAAAATCCCTACTAAATAACACATGTAAATTCGAATTTTTTTTTTCGATATTTAGTTCGTCGTTCTATAAATGAAACAAAGAAAATAATCGAAACTTCACAGTTGGTAGATAACCATTTTGAAACCAACGGTACTGTTAGCCACTAATATATGTGCCAGAATAAGCATTAAGATTAGTAAATCACAATCAGTGAGCTAATGATGGTATTTCAGCGAGGGAGACTTGTACATTAAGATCTTTATTCATTTCGTCTTTACTTCGTCCTTGCGTAAATGAAACAAAGAGAAAAATACAATCGGTTCACTTTGCGGAAAAATGACCACTTAAGAACAGAAGGTACCGTCAGCAACGGGCATAATTTCAAGCGAAAGCAAAGCATAGTGAATG
The DNA here is from genome assembly GCA_023376005.1 of Doryteuthis pealeii. NCBI lineage: Eukaryota > Metazoa > Mollusca > Cephalopoda > Myopsida > Loliginidae > Doryteuthis > Doryteuthis pealeii. The sequence continues at coordinate 95,679,077 of CM042144.1, forward strand.
ACAATTTCTGAACTGATAATGCTATTTCTGCGAGATTGACTTGTAAATAAGAATCTGTATTCGTTTCGTCTTTAATTTGTCGTTGTGTAGAAGAACCAAAGAGAATAATGCATGAAGATATGTCGTTTTGATGGTTTTTGCATGTAAATCCCGGCCATTTATATGTAATCATTTTAATCAGTTCCGTTAACGAGAGATTTTACACGAGGCTATCTTGAGCTCAAAGTCTCAGGCGTAGCACAAAATTAAAAAAGAGAGGGGGGAACGAAAACCTCTAAGACGTACTTTTCCCCTTAGCTGCTATACCCGGAATAGGAAAAATAGGTAGGCTAAGATAAACTTTTATGTTAAGCAAGAAGAAATGCAGTATAATTTACAGGTATATTTCTTGTAATATAACCAGTCACATTTCATAGAGCAAGGATTTGAGAATTCGATCATTCATCCCTTTACTTTAGACACGATTCTCCGCATATCCTCTCCGAAGAGGAAAAGTTGAGTAAATACATACATTAAACAAGCTAATGTTATAAAGTATTTGTTATAGGTGATATACCCTATAGACTAAAGAATGCGCCGACGGGTTACTATAAATAACAGGGACAATTATGGCTTGTAGAGTAAGCCAATGCGAGTCAGCTCATACCTCTATTGTCGGACGTAATTCCCACTTCTCTGTACTGTAATTGTCTACTCTTTTGTTAATACATTTTCCTACATTTGTTACCCGTCGTTTTGTTCTTATTTGACCCCTTAAAACACCACAACAGTATTTATACATTATTTTATTTTTTAAATGTTTTTTTTAGATAAGTTAACAAAAGATTGATTGCTAGTTTAACGGCACGTCAAATCAACTAAGGTTATTCTATGGCAGGAGGTTAGGGATTCACATACATCGCACATTTTAGTTTTTACAATTTTTATGTAGTTGCTTCTTAAGACGTTTTCTTTTTTCCCTAAGTTATATATCAAGTTTCCTATAATAATAAAAATAATCTTCACACCGTTATAAGGTTTCAAGTATTCCTATCTAATACTTAAAATTATTAGGTTTTTTGTAATTATTTCTATTTGATGATAGTCATTCTTTTGTAATCAAATATATGATTTCAAGGTACTAATGATAGTCGTGAGTAAACAACTATGACTTCAAATAACTATTCTTAATACAAACACTTGACATTTTTATGCAGTCGGGCATTTTTTCATTTTTCAACAGAACTATTTGAGTCATAGATGGAACCCTAACATCGAATGATACTCTGCGTGTACTCTACACACCCTAGCTCTCCAGAACTGGAGACTCGCCATCAAATACAGTTTAGGATCATACGTAGGACACTCCCTTTTTAAACAGGTTTACCCCTCAGCAAGGCATAGTGTATTCTGGCCCGCAGAAAGTTAAAGATTTGTCGCTTCCGTGCAAATAAATAGATTTGATATGCAGTCTGTAATTAGCCAGATTTCCTCTCCTTTTATCTTCCAGGCATTATTAACAAAATAGAGACATCTGGTTGGCAAATTAAAGTATTGTATTTCTGCAATTCCATAATAACAAATGTAAATAGCTGGGTTTTGCATGCCATAATATACATCAATATCTACTAAAATTAAAACTTAACATATTTTATGCTACGAAGTCGTGTTGTATACCCTTTCTTTACTTCTATTATTCTTCTGCTCATCTTTGGTATCTTACGTTCTTCTTCTTGCGTCTCTTCTAGCGTCTCTGTTCTTGCTGGTTGGTCGTCCTTGATTCATTTCTTCTTCTAGGCCAGTCTTGTTGCCAAGACATTCATCAACAACAAAACCATATTATTTATGTAAACTTTTATTTACTTAACTAACCATATTTCTCTAACTAACACAACGGCGTGTGCAGGTGAGTCCCAGCTAGGGCAGTTATATCTTCTCTGCCTGACGTCCAAGCTGAAACTGAGAGCCAACCAGGTCCCACGTGACTTCACGTATTTCGTGCGCTTTCTGTAATATTCCATGGAAAGTCCCGCCCGTGATATGAAAAGGGTCTTCCCTTCAGAAATACGAGGGTTGACAATAATCTATGCATAGATTATGTAACAGTCGGAGTTAAATCTATGAATATGTGGCTGATATCGACTGGACATGTCCAAATTGTAGTAAGTTACTAAAGAAGGATAAATCTGTTATGACGCAATATAATTCAACCTATAAGATGAGATTATCTACTATCTATATTTGCCGATCAATAAGCTACTTACTTAACGAATATTTTCGTAGGAAATGAAATTGATGACTTGCGTTCAAATCCTACACGAAGCCGTTTGCATTTCATTTTTTGCTAATGCATTTGGAAAAGACATGAGCCAATCTGTTCTTAGGACAGACTGGGGTTTTGACCTTTATTAGGCAACCCATTCAGAAGGAAAAATATTTCTATTTAATAATCATGTTTTCCAAACAGTTATTTCACAACGTGATTGCTGAGGAAGCAATCAAGTGGAATATGCAGAATCATGTGATAAGAATAAGAAAGACGTAAACAAGAAATGTTGGCGCCATTTATAGGCTACCCACCATCTGAGACGCTGTGTCATGTCTTTTATCAAAGGTTCGAATCGAGTAGTACGGTAAATTGTTTGTTTGTAGTCAACTGCCTAATATCTGAGCAACTCATACGCTGAGTTGGCGAGGACCGGTATCGAACTAGGAACCTTGTGGTTTCTAGCCGAACGCTCTACCGACTGGCTAATTTGTTATTAAATGAAAATCTAAACTTTAGATTTTACTATGAAAATACTAAAAAAATTATTTAGTGCAGTCTTATTAGTAGGTAATACATTTCAATATGGCCTTTAAACATGAAAATGTTCTTCACCCCTGCACTAGCCTCATTTGAGTATCCAATCCTTTGTATTGTCAGCTTCATGAAATCTTACTTTGTTGTTGTTGTTATGAAATTGCAAACTGGATTAGAAATTACTTTAAATCTTATCATTTTATTCTAACTAAAGATAGAAATATGTAGCAGACCTAAAATTAGTACTTATACATATTCATGCAATTTTATTTTTTGGTTATAAAGTCTCAATTCTGTAGTTTGGTAATAAATAATAGCTCAGTCGGTAGTTTCTAGTTCGATACCGGTCCTCGCCAACTCAGCGTATGAGTAGCACAGGAATCTGTGCGGTAAAGTAAGGAGCTGATGGTAGGTGTGGTGCTCCACCTCAGACGCAAAAACAATCTCCTTGTTCTAGCGCTATTGAAAAGGGGATAGACTCCCTCGCTGATTAGCTGATACCGTCTTTAGGCCACACCGACGACTTTACTTTACTCATAATTGTGTAATGTTGCATTAAATATTGTACAAAAATCCTGTCAAGAACCGAACTGAAGCCAATAAAGGAAATGCATAAATTATTAAAAGATGTTTATACCCTTTCTGCGACAGTATACCATGGCGATTTACAACATTCTGATAACAACCAATGAATAAAATAATAAAGAATAAAAGTTATATTAGGTCCTTATTGTATCTTAATTATATTAACTTTTATTACACACCGAATACGTCCGTTCACATTTCATTTGATCTAACAAATCTTTATCACGAGTTTACACAATATCATTTCAAATATATATAAGTATACGTACATGAACATATTTATGCACAAATATATACACAAAATTGTATATGTGTCAGTAAACATTGACATATTGATTTACAGGGCAAAAGGCAAAATAAACAGAGTACAATTACTAATCTTTAGAATTTAACGAAGATATTTTGTTTTCGATTTCTCACGTTTTGATAATATACAGAAGAATTTGAAGGGTAACTAGACAATTAGACAAAATTCCACTAGATTTAGATTAAACTTAATCTTATTAATCCTACTGAAGCACAATAACTAAAATGTTTATATATATATATATATATATATATATATATATATATATATATATATATATATATTAGGTCCTTGAAGTTCTGGTTTCTCATTAAAATGATATTTTTCTTTTCAAAGATTAGTAAAACCACGTCACTGAAAGTATTGTGTATATATAGCCACTACTTTTCTGGGAGTATTTGAATTCCAAGTCGGGAAAATAGCACGTACTTTGAGGCTAACTATGAATCGACACATTTTTGGGCAACTTCATAAGAATAAAAGTGATGCTCAGCCGTGCCATGTGCCATCGATTGGAACAAGTGATAATCGAACGAGGCAATATCTGATGAATACAGAGGGTTGGGTAGTACTTTCCATTTAAGCGTTTCCCAGTTGCCCCCCCCCCTTATGCAACATATGACCTTGCATTGTCATGTTGGGAAATCATTTTTTCCTGTCTCCACTCGACTCAAACGCATAACTTGTAATCGATCGCCATCTTCTGTGATGGTTTCAGTTGGTTTGAACAGCTCATAATAAACTAATCGCTGCTGATACCACCAAATACAGGCAGAAGCTTCGAACCATGGATATTCGGCATTGTCGTCGATATTGATGCATGGCCGGGCTTACACCACAATCTTCTACGCTTAGGTTTATCGTAGAGTATCCAATATCCATGCAAAAAACTTCTCCTTTTCTGCCGTTGAAGTGTTGTATATTCTTTCTTCTAGCGTCTGGACTTCGTCTTGAGGACTTCGTGTCTGGTCTTCCATTGGGGATTTCTCTTTATCAGAAGCCCTGTGTCATTGGTAGTTTTAGATAATAACCCAAGACTTCGATTTGCTTAAGGTGATATTTTATTCCGAAATAATTCCCCACCAGACTACCTGTGCAAATTTAGTCGGCAGTGCGCTTAACACGACTTACCACCTTCGTGGTTTGGCCGATACTGAACTAAACTCTCTTTCTAATCTAAACGGGAAGAGGGTCTTCTCCACCGATTCTCACGGTATCCCTCAGAAGGAGGATCAAACTGAGGTCAAGCCGAGTCACTCAATCCTTCAAGGCCACCGGTTGCAAATTATAACAGCCATTTTGGTTTCTACACTAATGGTACATAAGTGTTAGGAATCTGATAATTATGTAACAGAAGCTGCTGTTCACATGTGACAAGACGCCTTTCGACGTCTCTCGGCTTCAAATCGTGCCACCCACAATGCTCTTGCTTTTGAATCATTCCTAATGCTTTTAAGCATTTCTAAACTGTTGTGATACATTTCTAATGATTCTGCGTGTTTAGGTTGCGCCTGATATGATTCTTAATGAATTTAGGTTGCGTAATGTATCCAATTCTTCGTATTTAACATTTTCGGTGCACCAAAGTTTTCTTTATCTTCAACATCAAATCATTATTTTAGTAACACCTAAACCAATCTATGCATGTTGTTTCCAGTAGGGCATGACCGCCGTAAGTATCAACAAGCATTTTGTGTACTTCAGCAGAAAAGAATAAAATAAAAATACAGAAAACTGGGTATATTCTTAGAAAGAATAGAAAATACAGAAAATTGAATATAGCGAAAGAAACAAAAAAAAGATGAATCGAAAATAGAGAAAGCCAAGAAATAACACTATAATGGAGTGAAGGAGGGAGAGAGAGAGAGAGAGAGGGAGCGGGGGAAGAGAAAATGAAAGAGAAAGAGAGAGGAAGCAAGCAAAAATTTCGAGAAAGTGAGCAGAGCGAGATTGAAAACAATGAAGGTAACTTTATCTTTTTAAATATCTATCGCTAGAAACAATCTGCTTTATTTTTAAAATAATTTCAGACTACGTTAATGGTAATACAAATGTGTCTCAATATTTTTTCGTCAGTTTCCTTGTATAAAACGAAGATGAATGATGCAGAATAATATAATATATGAAAGTGTAAGAAGGAAGGAAAGTAGGAAATGAGCAGAACAACATTTCAGCTCACGTGATACCTAAATAACATCTGGAATGTTTTGTGTCAATGCAATTTAGTAGCACCTACGATTAAATGCTACATAGAATGATCAGTTTAAGATACTTTGCGACTTTATCATGAAAACACACGAGAAATAAATATAAACTGATCATGAGATCAAAGAAAGGCGTTCAGATATTGTAATCATAGTAAATACCCACATAATGCATCAGTACTTATTGTAGCCAACTCTACTGACAGGAAGGAGACATGTAATGCGAATTTGAACTATCAAGACCTGGCAAGAGGGATAAAAGAATATCGTAAGTTTATATAAAACTCATACCAGCAATTACTGGTGCCTCTTGTAGAAACAAATAAAATAAATTATCTATTTACTAAACTTGTCCATTGTACGCAGGATATGACACGAGGTCACATTTCAAGAGGCCTAAAAACAATTTGAATTCAGGTGTTTTCATCTGCTAGAACGGTTTTCTTAGCATGTCTAAATATCTGGTCTGTCCTACTATTAGGCCATAACGGGAGGAAGACTATTTAAATCCATGGCTTTCCCAAAGACGTTAGCATGTAGTGAAACATAAATAGTTTAGTAAGATTAAGAACTGTGTTACAGGTATTGAGTCTCCAAATAATAACAAATTTAAGTATTAAAGTCTTATCAATACAGAAATCTGCAAAAGCTGGTAAAATTGTACATATCCAGCCCATCTATCTGATGTGAATCACATTCATAGTTAAGCAGAGTACACCTGGTTTGAATTCAGAGTCTTCCTTCTCTTATACTTATACTAACATTGTTTTCTGTATCGCTTGGAGAAGAACAGAAGTATTCATGTTTCTACCAAGAGCATGTCATCTGATCACCCTCTCACGCTGATTAGAGGTATGGATTCAGTTTTCTGTCTCTTAGACAGTTGTGATTGCCAAGGCAAGAAAGCCAAGTCTACCGTCTATTTTATCTATAGCTGAGCAGATGCATTTATGCAATTCCCTATGACATTGCCGAAAAAAGAACAAAACGAGTTTCGTCCAGTATTTGAAATTGGTTTGCAGAGTTAATTTCTTATAACTATTACGCCACACATACATTCAGTATTCTAAAGTAGGAAAGATACACTTGAGACGGAAAAAAGATTAGGGACTCAAGAGTTATTAAATAGAATCTAGATTACTTCCACTGGAGATCTTATCCAATGCAAATCTTATTCGTGCATATATTGCATACAAAACAGTGATGCAAACTACGAAGTTATTGTATACGCAAATAAATGATCTATCTCTACCCAGTTGACAAAATGATATTCAATTTATTCCATTAATATTCCCATTACTTCTAACGTTATCAGCTTTGCAGCAATCGGTTGACTGATCATTTAGGCGGTACTCGATGAAACATAAATCAATTCTAATCGGCTGAAAAGATATAGTACATACACTTTAATATATTAAGCTTACGATCAAGTATATGCGATTGGAAACATGTAATGCTTGTGAAAACTAACCGAATATAATAATCAATCGTTTGTTTATCCATTCGTTTTGTATACATGTATACATTTATTCCCTCCGTCTATTGCTTGTTTTCTTCATGATTTATTCTCCTCTTATAACATTTAAGTGTTCTGTCAACACTGGCATGTCTAGATGTAGGAATCCATTTGGATAACGTTGCATCTGCGTTCATGTTTACATCGCCAGCGGTGCCTATCATGTTTTCCTCGTCTTGCTTGAAGTGTTTGTGAGATGGGAGTCAAGTGGTCATACACCTCTGTTTTGTAGTCTGCTGCTTCCATGATTTGTATAAAACAGCACGTCTTATAATTGTATCGTTCAAATCTAGTTATTTAGTTAAATTACAAGTAGTTCTGATACAGCTACAGCTTGGAAGGATTACATTTTTTGAAAACGAATTTACTTTAATCCTTTACCTCAATTTAACATTACTTTATAAAATGTTTCATTATATTGGTTTTAATATGGGAAACGCGTGGTGTAATGGTTAAAGTCATGGGAAATGGACTCGTCGCCCCGAGTTCAAATTCTGGACGAGGTAATAGCATTTCACTTAGCGTTAATAACCTTGGGAAAGGTATGAATCGTACTCTCCCTCCAGCTATGGATAAATAGTAGGGTAGGCTGGGCTCTTTGGCCTTGGTTAGGCAACCGGTCTAGGAGAAGGAAAACTCTGAATTCAAACCTGTTAAACTCCGCTTAAGAAATTGAACTTGTGTCGCATCCTGCTTGTGCGGAGGGGTTGGTAAATATATATATTGGTTTTAATTATATGTCAAAATGTCTAGGGTTATTTTAGTCACAGACATTAGGAAATCACGCACATATTTAAATGTTTGTGTAATTGTTTCTTAAAATGTTTTATTCACAGTGGTCCGATTGTTATGGCTTGGTGATAGTCGCAGTTGTTTTGCGCGGGAAGTACGAAAAGACAAGAAGAAATTGAACAAAAGAAACAATAGATAGCACTAGACAGAAATCTTAGTATAACAAAAGAAGTGTAACAAAAGACTTAATCTGGACAAACGGGAATTCGAACAAAGAGAAAGGACTTCCGGTCAACCGAACAAAGAGATGTGTGGGCGGATTATACGTACTTAAAGGTAGAGTCAAAACAGCAGGGGCAGTTGGGCAGCAGGCAGTAAAGAGTTGCGAGAGCCAGCAGTTGAGGACAGCGCTTTTCAAACAGCAGTCGCGAGGGAGAGTTGACCCGCTACCCCCTCCCCTGGGGGAGGGGAGTACCTGTTACTTATCGTACCATTCAACAGGGCCCCACGTGTGGCAGATAGCAGTTTTTGGTAGTCTCATCTGGACTTCCTCATTTAGTAGCCGCCAACGTCAAGTTCCATGCCGTGTACACGCACCACCGAGTTAGAAGCAAATAAAGCGTACCTTTTAAATATGATACAGCATGCCTTGTGATTTCATTGAGCTGTATACCAGCAACGTATACGATTCAGCGTGGGTTTGAAGATGCCAGTATATAACATGTACGATTTTGTGGCCCGTGTCGAGCGCTATGCAACACGATATTAGACATTTGTATCTAATACAAGCAATTTCTATAAATTTGTAGGATTTCAATTATTCTTATCTAATACGAGCATTTTATTTGACCCATAGATGGGGTATTAACAGCTAATAACTCTTCGGTTCAAACTGGATTCATGCCAATAAGGACATACCCGATGCTCTGCAGAGCTCTATAACTGGGGCTTCATTATCTGATGCGGTTTACTATCATACACAGATATCTCTTTTTGGGTGAGATCTTACCCCTCTGCAGATAATACAGGCAGCGTATTCTAAGTTTCACCATCAGGGCGGTAAAAGGTCCATAGAGATTTGCAGAATATTATTTAGTTAAATTTAGGTGAGTAACACATAAGAGAGTCATTAATTTAAACAATTTGGTTTTTATATTAGGATAATACGTATTAGGTAATAATCCTACGCAAACATTTTACATTGCTAGCTTGAAAAATATACATATAAACCTAAAGAGTGATGTTTACTCAAATATAAATAATTATTCTAATAAGACAATACGTTAAATGTTTTATTTTGGAAATTTACAAGCTGAGTGGCAAAATGTACAAAATGCCTACGAATATGCATTTTTGGAAATGCCTCTAATGAGAAAAGAACAACGTAATAAAATTGAATTCTCTTCTTCACCTAAAAATGTGAGTAAGTGAATGATTTTATTCACGGTTTCAATTAGTGGATTCAGCTTTATGCTTTCCACCGCTAGACTATAGGCAAATAATTTTGTGATACATAGAATTTAAAAGTACCTCCTCACGATTTTAAATATTGGTTTCATAAAGGCTGCGATTTATTGTATGGGCAGAGAAAAAACTTTCTCTGTTCTGGGTTTGATATATATTAGGTTGTTACAAAAATAATGGCCGATTGAAGTGCTCGGTTTTGAAATGTCATTTTAACATTGTTTATTTTAGGTGAATTTTTGCATATATAATTATTAATGTGTGCTCAAAAATAAAATTTAATTTATTTTCAGATAGAAGGTATTTTTGAAAAATAGATGTTCAAAGATGAACATGCCTGAACATGACGTTCGCCCTCTTATGTTGCATGAGTTCAAGCTTGGGCACAATACCTCCGACACTGCTGCCAATATCAACAAAGCATGAGGAGATGAATCCACAAGTAATCGGACTGTACGAAAGTGGTTCCAGAAATTCCACAGTGGAGATGAGAGCCTTGCAAATAAAGAAGGTAGAGGACGGACATGCAGTCTTGACAATGAACAATTGCAGGCAGTTGTTGAGCAAAATCCACGACAAAGTGTCAGAGAGATGTCTCAGGTACTTGGTGTCAGCATTACAACAGTTTCACGCAATTTACAAAGTATTGGAAAGGTGAAAAAGCTCGATAAATGGGTTCCTCATGAGATCAATGAGCACCAAAAACTTAGGCGGTTTGAAGTGTGCTCGATGCTCAGTTTGCGTAACACCAATGACACCTTTTTGACTGAATAGTCACTTGTGAAGAAAAGTGGATCCTTTTCGACAACACTTTAAATCAAATTCAAAAAGATTCAATTCAAAGATCAGACTAGAGTTAACATTCATCCGAATCTACAACTGAAATCGACATGAGTAACAAATCTCGCGATGCTCTCCACAAACCACATACCAACCCATACCCGCGCACACATACACACACATGCATATATATATATGTGTGTGTGTATGTGTATATAATATATATAGATACATAGATATATCTCTTGTCCCTAGGGATGTTAGTAGATAAGACTAAAACAGCTAATTCTCCAAATTTACATTCACCAAAGTTATGGCATGGGGATAGGAGATCAATATAACAGCAGATTTTGATCTATTTACTTGCTTATTTCTTACATTATGGCTCATGTTTATCCGTTTCAATTTATCATTTACTCTCTCTTGAGGGTTTTTTTAATTTCCACTTGTCGATGTAATTACTAGATATTTTCTGGTATGACTTTAAGACTGAGTAATAAAGAGTGACTTCAATGTCAAATACATTAACTGCTTTGAAACATTTGAAATAGAGTAGAAAAAATACAAGTTACCTGATGTTTTTAATAATACTGTAAAATTACTAGGGATTTTCCAAATCTCCCAAGGATGTGACAATGAAAAATAATGATAACCTATGAAAATATTAATAAAAAAATTCTACAAATAAACTACTACCAATAAATTTGCCCCAAGTTACTAGAAGTCTCTGTTGAATGAACTTTGAGTAGTCAGCAACGATTGCTACGTCAGTGATGTTTAATAGTCGTATATGGGGAGGAAAAACACTAAAAACACAACTCGCCCTAAGCGTTATGGCCTTTGTTGTTTAATTCCCTGTGTTCAGTCCTTGAGACTAGGGAAAACTGCCTAGGGAAAAATGACTGAAAGTGCAGAGTAGTTCCTTAATTTAACTCAGAACTGGCACTTACTGTGTCTGTGAGAATTTCTTCATTTGCCATTTACACTAATAATGGTCGCATCGTACCCCAGCCCCTGAACGGGAGAATTGAGAAATCGTCTTTTATTGGGAATCACAGAACACCCTACACCCAATTTAATTTAACGTCGATTGCTTAACCTGGCCAGCCACCCCCACCATTAAGATGTCCAAACGAGTCTGTGACCTTGCAAAATACTTATTAACTATTGTTTCATTCGAAGTTGGAAGCAACTATCCCACTGGACAAGATGTTGGACTTTGTAAAATCGTCTTCTGATTGTTGTCTTATTGATTTCTAATTGTTTAGTTTTATTGTAATAAATATGAGCAAAAAGCTATGGTTTTGGTCTCACAATTTTATGTAGAATCAAGATTTCGAAAAATAAAGCTGTGTGTGCCTTCACATATATATATATATATGAAATTGATATGTTGAAAAAACAAAAGATGTTTACAAAAGCATGTAAACATCTTTTGTTTTTTCAACATATCAATTTCACACTGTCGGATTAAGTTCCATTTTTATTTCACTTATATATATATATATATATATATATATATATATATATATGAAGGCACAAACAACTTCATTTATCGAAGTCTTGATTCTACAGAAAATTGTGAGACCAAAACCATAGCTTGTCATAACCTAAAATATTGTGTACGTACCCCAACTTCCACCTTAATATGGAATGATTTGACACAAGGTAAATTTTTAGGAAACTCTCCCGGGAACAAATACACAGTCGAGGGCAGTTTTAAAAAATACTTGGTCTCTTTCTTTTTTCTTTTGATAATTTATCTATTTACACCCTGATGTCATTCGCTCGGAATATCAAAGAAACATATTGCCCATATAACAGAAGCTTCAATTTTCTAAATAGATTCAGGATAATTTCTCCCCGTGGGAAAGTCATAAGTGAAGCAGTTTTAAACAAACAGCCTCATAGCATATTAAGAATTGCATGACGTTGAATAAAGCGATGTCAAGGAAAAGACATTTGAAAACAAGAAAATTGATGACCTCTCACGTTAGCATTGAATCGGGCGCTGTTGTATTACAAACTAAATGCTAACATAGCCTTTTCTTTTTAATCTGACATTTTCCAATAATTAGATGTTCTTTTTTATCTTAACCATGATGAACATTCATGGTTTGTGGAAATATATGTAGTCGGAAATGAATTGAAAAAGGCAGACTATAAAAAACATATCCCAGGGAATAGGGAAGACATATTGGTTTGACAAATCTCATATAAAACAAAACAAAGAAACTTCGAATGTCCTTCAGAAACTAATAAGACTGAAAGTTTGGAGGGTCCTTTACGGATATTTGAAAAAAAAAAAAGATGGATGAGGATATTGAATGCAGGATATTCAAATTCAGCAGATACTTGTATGTTGCGAAGGAAATGATAACTTGAAAGAAAGCGTATGTAATTGAAATTTCTCCATTTGTGTAATGGCTGCCTAACATGCCAGATGTGTTTTAATAATGCTATAAATTAAAAAAAAATAGTACAATTAATTCGTCACATATTTTTTAAAGTGTCAGGTAAATAAGAAAATGTAATTAATAAGGTAAAGGCATTAATCACAGGATGTTTCAATTAATAGTGTTTTTTCTTAGTTTAAAGCTCAGTGGTAGATAAAGAATATTTCTTTGCGAAATAAAATGGGTTTATACATAATTCTGAAATTCTAACGTAGCAGAATTATCTGCTCTTTAATATCAAGAAAACCTAAACTTGCAAATTTGAAATTTGTCCGTCTGTCTGTATCTCTGTGTGTGTGTCTCTCTCTCTCTCTCTCTCTCTCTCTCTCTCTCTCTCTCTCTCTCTCTCTCTCTATATATATATATATATATATATATATATATATATATATATATATATATATATGTGTGTGTATGTGTGTGTGTGTGTGTGTATGTGTATGTGTGTGTGCATGTGTGTGTGTATGTGCATGTATGTGAGTGTATATTCCCTTATAAATAATTATGTCCATAATATTTTTCATAAAAGTTGCTATTCTTCCAAACTAAAAATAGAAATATTATATCATTTCCAGTGGAAAATATGATTAAGTTTATTATAGGATCAATGTCGAAATAAGTTGGTATTTCATACCAAAAGCCTTCACTAACTGTAAGGTAAAATAGGTGGCATAAATGTATAGAAAGGGTGTATTTATTTTTGAACAGGAACATATTCTGATTTTAGTTTTCCTAGGTCAAATACCGTAATTTTGATAATTGATTATGTATAATAATATCTATTCTTATTTTATTGTTTCCGCTGTAAAAAAATAAATTCCAAATTTTATTGTTTTTGAACACAAACTTTGTAAAATAAATTGGCCGAAGTCTGCTTATTCATCGGAAACATATATATATATATATATATATAATATATATATATATATATATATATATATAATTACTAAACTTTTCTGTAGTTGGCACACCAATAGTTTTACTAGTTTTCTGACGTTTTAAGTAATATATATATATATATATATATATATATATATTAATTGTAATTCAAAAGAAAACATATTTTTATCATTTGCCAACTGTCTAGTTCAAATCACGTGACAACCAGTTTATTACAAAAAAGCCTATAACAGATATTTAAGTGATATAGTTTACTGAATTACCCTTCTTGTTAAAACCTTAAAAAAGAGCGGACACTTTAAACTCGCAGCAATAGGAAAATGGTATGAAGTTTTAAACGCTTAATATTAGACACGCATTGAACCTAATCATAATGGCATCAAAATGATTCCTTTTTACTGATGAGAATTGCTAAGTGCTTTTCTTGGATTCTATAAGTATGTTGTATTAGCTCTATTTTGTACTGGTTGGTATTCTATAGGAGACAAAAAACTTTTCTCATGTATTAATATATATTTAAATGAGTGACAAAATAAATCGATCCGAAGAAAGAAGTGATTCTACATAAGTGCACTATATAACACATTGTTCCTTCCAAACTTTGCTTTTTATGCCATTAGTTTAGGAATTACTCTGCATTTACAAATGTTTCAGAAGTAGAACAATGAATTAGCCCATTTGTTAGAAATGGCATCGGTCTATCTCGTTAGCAATCCCCATTAAAATAGACAATTTTATAACCCAATAAATAGTAAACAAGAATAGGGTTTGGCTGAAATGAATCTGATTATATTTTCATTTGAACACATCCTATATAAAGGAAATCAATGCTGTTCTTGCTCTTGAAATTAACAAACTATTTGTGCACAGAAAATAAGACAATGAACTGCATATAAATTTAAATATTTTGACATTTTTTTCTGCTGCAGCAATTTACACACCAGCCACGCGTGGAATAATTGAGTATTTTCTGTATAATATGATTATAGGAAAGTAACAGAAGTAAGCCTCGGAGGGCCAGGAAAATTCTACCTGCACACATCTTGTTTTGTTTAATAAAGATATATATATATATATATATATATATATATATATATATATATATATATATATATATATAAACAAGGTATGTTTGGAATGGCTTTTTTTGCCGACAATTTTTGGGAGAATATGTGCTTAGAGTCGTACCTAATTTTGAAAATTAATTAATTAATAATGAATTAGGCGGGAATGCCTATTTAAATGTATGGCTAAACAAATCGAGAAAAATCAATCTCTGTATGTACATTTCGGCCTATTAGGCCTCATCAGCAGAGCTATAGATAGGAAGGCCGCCCTGTGCGTGATTTGAAACCGGACTGCCAAGCTGACAGACCGATCCCATAACCTCTACACCAAACGGACTTCTTAGATTTTACGATTTGTTTAGAGTAGGTTAATATTCCTCTTCTAGTGACTTTTATTACACGACGATATGATAAGTTGTAAACAAGGTTCCTGCCTAATTCATTATTAATTAATTAATTTTCAAAATTAGGTACGACTCTAATTAAGCACACAATATATATATATATATATATATACACACACACAAATACACACACACACACACACACATATATATATATATATCTATTATTATACTAAAGCTGAGTTTATCAACCTTCTCCAGCTAAAAGATGTTTTTTTTTTATGTTATGGACACAATATTTATACTTAGATATTCCTTGGTGTTAGCACTACAAAGTGTATGAAAAAAATTCAGTTTAATTTTCTTTAATTAGGCGTAATTAGCAATTAAGTCAATGCCCGACCAATCCCTGTTTCACAGATTAGCTGTCTCTCTTCCCATCTCGCTTTCAGTTAAGTTAACTGACACTTTCTATTTGTCAGTTAAGCAGAGGGGAAAAAAGAGTAAAAAATCCAGCAGCCAGGGGGATCACCTCACACCCACACACTAAACCCCCGTAGATTCGCCCACTTCCTTTCTCCAGGCGAATCTTATGCAAATGAGCAAACGTTTTGGTGTGTTTTAATATATAAACAAAAGTATTTTTTACGGCATGATTTCAATTTTAGTTGAGCGTAAATTTTACGAAATTGAAATCATGCTTTAAAATAGATTTTTTTTAATTACTTTAATTATTAATTCATAGAGTATTAAACTTACTTCAAAAAATAGTTCATGTTGGGTAAAAAAAATAGTTATATATTTAAATATTATGGAATTCAAATGAGCAAACATTGACTACTCCCACTGTTTAAGTTTTCTTCGGGCTTAAAAAATTGTTTTAGTTAAAACTAAAACAAACTAGACTGACTTCGTATTTAGGTCGGTAAAATTAAAACGAAAGTTTATTGCTGGTACCAAATGACTGTTTAACTGCAGTCTATGAATTAACATTTTGTGAATTTGGTTACGGTATTAGGGGATTAAGGTTGTTTTTAATTACGTATTGTTTAAAAAAATAAACAACAAAAAACACAAATTACTATACATTTAATGTTGAAAAATATTTTCTAAACTAAGTTTAATTGAAATTATACATTGCTATATTAACACAAACAACTGTCTCAATAATAGATTCAATAATTAATTTCAATGGTTAATTAAATGTATAGTAATTTGGTTTTTTTTGTTGTTTATTTTTTAAAGCAATACGTAATTAAAAACAACCTTAAGCCCCTAAAACCGTAACCCAATTCGCAAAATGTTAATTCATAGAATGTAGGACTGACTTCTGACTTAGGTTGGAAAATTAAAACGGAACATTTTTTGCTGGTACCCAATGACAGTTTAACTACAGTCTATGAATTAACATTTTGCGAATTGGGTTACGGTTTTTGGGGATTAAGGTTGTTTTTAATTACGTATGGCTTTAAAAAAATAAACTCTGTCTTTAGTCTTTTTATTTATGCAGAAAAAAGTATCAATCAAATATATACCACTCCGATATTACAGTCTGAATAATACAAATAATTGTAATCTTTGCGGAGTTCCGTCATGGTCTCTTGCCTCAAAACATGCTAACCATTACACAACTATGGGATGCTTTCCCTATTTACTCGGTCCGTTCGCCACAGGTAGGATGCAACACAAAATCGCAAGTATAGGGCATCCAGCAAGGATTGAACCCGCTATTCTGTAATAATGGAACTGCGAGATTACCTTACTAGCCATCACACTACAATGCGACACCTTCGTAATGCAGCAAATAGTATCAATCAAATATATACCACTCCGATATTACAGTCTGAATAATACAAATAATTTAATCTTTGCGGAGTTCCGTCAAGGCCTCTTGCCTCAAAACATGCTTGCCGCTGACTGCGGAAAAAAAACAAACAAAAAACAAAAAGAAAAACACCAGCTACGATTGAAGTCCGTAGCGGAAGCGGCGTGAAAAACAAAAACAACTAGGGTTTAGGGTTTAGGATTTGGGGTTGGGGTTTAGGTTTAGTTTAATGGAAAATAAATAAATAATTTGTATACAGGGTGACCCAGAAAAACAGAACTTTGTAATAAAACAGTTGATTTAACTAGGGGAGTTTAGGGTTGGGTTTTCAGTGGAAAATTCCCTAAGTTGGTTTGTTTTTTTTTTTCAAGTGATACCGCTTCGGATGCAGGAAGCCAGGACAGAACTCCGCAAAGATTACCATTATTTGTATTATTCAGACTATTGTCCTCGTCTTCATTGTTATCTGTACAAAGTTTCGGCTGATGTCCCTCCGGCCTTCTTCAGGTATTTCTTCTCGGACTCGGGAACCTTCTTGTAATTGGGAGCCATCACGGAACTTTGAACCCAACCCTTTATTAGGTCCACGGGGGTATCCTGTTCTCATTCCACTAACCATAGCTGGGGTACAGGTGTTAAGCTGTGTTAATTATTATTCTATGTTACTGCTGTCCTTGACCAGGATTGAACCTGCAGTCTAGAGATAACTGGCATTTAGAACTGTCTTAATCTAACTCCTTTATCTACTAGGATATGTGTTCAATTGGACAATCCAGTGTGAATTTTTTCAATTGCAAAAGTTACAATTTATTTTGTAAAAACGGATTTTAAGTAGTCTCTTGGCAGGCATCTTGATCAAAATAGACGAAAAAAACGTTTTAAATATATCAAAAATAAATTATATGTGTAATATCATTTTGCTTTTTTACTGATGCTCATTATGTTACTACTTTTCGACTTAGACAAAAATTTGACCTTAAATAATCAATTTAATAAATTTTAGTTCGTTTTTAAAAATGAAAAGCAGATGATATTTTGGCAGATCTTACTCTTTTCCCTAATCATCTAGCGAGAGCTTAATGGGTGACCCAACGGGTCACGTTTTGTCTAGTATATATATATATATATATATATATATATATATATATATATATATAAAGTTTATTTACAGTACAGAATTTAATAAGGACGCGTAAAAGCATATGCATTTTGTAAAATAAATTGTTTTTTTTTCTTAAAAAGATATATATATATATATATATATATATATATATATATATATATTATATTTAAAAAAAGAAGGTCCGCAAAATGTATTTTGTTCTCAGAAAATTTTTTAAATTCTTTTTGTTTTACATATGCAACACGTGCTTCAGATCTTCTGGTATCTTCTTCAGGCTTTGATTGAAACACGTGTTGCATATGTAAAACAAAAAGAATTTTAAAATTTTTTCTGAGAACAAAATACATTTTGCGGACTTTCCTTTTTTTATAAAATATTGAATTTTCTCCCGTTGGAACCAGAACAACATTTTATATATATATATATATATAAATAATAAAAGCGTATATATAGATATATATATTATAATACGATAAAAAATCGATTAATTTTTTAACACAAATACTCACATTTTGACTCCCCATAACTCATTGGATTTCTTTTCAGATCAAATTGCATAATAGCAGAAGAACGACGAAGATATGAAGTAGGAAAATAACATAAAGTTCAACTGGATTTAAAGTAGGAAAATAATATAAAGTGCAACTGGAAGCAAGAAAAATACGATAATATTTTCACAAACATCTACCAATGCGATGCCTCATTGCTTGTATCCGAGAGAAATCTGAATCAGATTGAACTGTGTTTGAGGTTCATAAGACGCGTTCACAAAAACCACCATCATCACCCAGCGCCACAAAGGAAAATCATTGATGAAAACAATCCACCGATCTCCACAGAAATTTTTACAACAAATCACTCGTGAGACTAAGTTCTCAAAAGCGCCCGTCGTATTTTGAAGCGGATATATTGCAAATGTTATATGCTGTTATTGATGGTGTTGATCGCCAGTTTAAACATTTGTAAATAATTCAATTAAGTATGACGTGCTCCAAATCGACTAGGTAGGTAATTACAACGATATTAATATATAGCTAGTCCTGCGTCCATATATTTCTGTCATAATATATATCATTAAAATATCTTTCTCAGATCGTATTCCATTCTTCTGGCAACTCCAGGTACTGTTGATAGTTTTAAATATTTTTATCTTGAATACAAAAAAACATTGCTTGTTATAAAAATCTTTGTTTAAAGTATTGTTCAATTAAAAGTAAATATCTTGTCACCCGTAATATAATTTCCGCAAGGATACTCATTCCGTTCAGGCGAGACAGCCTTATAGCTTAATAATTACATAGTTCTTTATTCCGATCAGGTTTTGAATAAGTATCCAGACATGAGATGAATGCATCCCAGTTTACAGACTGATCAAATATATTCATAAATCTGAATTTGTTTTGTATGCATGCACTGACAATATCTTCTTATATTCCTAATCTTATTCTGTGTCTACATTATTTATGTTTGGTTTAGTTTCCTTTGTTTAAGGAAATATCAATGTTTATGTGTTATGTTCTATTTATGAGTGTTTCATTGTAATCATAACTGTATTTCTAATGTTCCAATGCATTCCTTTAAGAAATGTGTCATTTAAAATGTGTCTCTAATTTCATTGCACACAAATAGTATAAAATATTCCAGTCTAATCCAAATAATTAATAGAGTAATGTGGTTTCAAGTATTCATATTTAATATTAATAATGTATACAAATTTTGATTTCAATTAACTATTTCTGTCCAATAATAATATTTTTATATGGATTTAAGTATTCTCATCTAATATTAACAGGTACTACCAGAGTGAAACTGGCTTTGGTTTGGATTGGTTTTTACGGCATTGATGGGTCATTTAATGCCGATAAAGTTTTGAAATAAATCAATTCTTAATGGATAATACAATTTTTTTATAAATACAATTTTCTATTTAACCCATAGATGGGTGTGAATCTGGGATTAATCGCAATGAAAGCACCCTTCTCATTTTCCAGGGGTTCTAAATGCAGTTTAATATGATACACAGGACACACATTGTCTAAGAAACCGGTTGTTGGTCTGCAGCCAATATATCCTATCCACTCTCCTGGGTGTACCTAAAAGACAGAAAAAGTGTGACACTGGGCAATATAATCATCACAGTATTTGCCTGAATGAGTTCCATTATTTTAATTTATGGTTGTCTTTCTCGTAGAATGGTTAATAAACAAGCCGAAAAAAATCTGTATTACTTACGAGAGAGAGAGAGAGAGAGAGAGAGAGAGAGAGAGAGAGAGAGAGAGAGAGAGAGAGAGAGAGAGAGAGAGAGAGAGAGAGAGAGAGTGAGTTCATTGTCACCGCCGTAAAAATTTAACACATCCCCATGAGAAATTCCAAGAATATATTAACTACGTTTAGAAATGGTTTTGTACATTAAGACATTTAACTGCATTAAGAATACACTTCAGTGCAGAAATGTTAGCTGCTCCTTAACAGAGAACATGAGATATTTCAATGCACTGTTTTCTGTCGAAGTTAATAGCAATTTAGGAAAACGGTAAACAATTACAAATAAATCATGGAGATGCTAGAATGTTTTTGGGTGGTTTAATTATCCAAGTCGAGACAAATTATTACATTCCGATGTGACATGGTCTTCAAGAGGATTCAGTTGTGATGAAATTGTTTGCCAAACATGTCACACTTTGAGTAGCGTGCAAACATGACATTTTATTAATTCTGACGAGAGTTTTATTTCACCTCTTCATTTTTTTTATTACCTTTTTTCTTCTTTTTTTATCGATCTTCAGTGTTTTTACTGTCGTAGAATGACACAAGTCGAGTGAACTGATAAAAAATGAATGAATAAAAAAACTCTAAAAATCAAAAGTGAAGAAAATGTTAGTAATAATTGATAATAATGATAGTTGAGAACAGTTAATTTAGCAATGACATTAAATAAAAGCTGCTATTAATTCTACAATGCAAAACCTTTGAGAAAAAAAATTAACACCGAGAAAAAATGAGAACGCAAATAAGTCTTAGATTTATAGGTTTAGTGTAGGCTTCTCCAAACAGTAGTCCCAATTATAGAACAGTTGGTGTGTTTAAAATGGTTTCCCAGAACTAAAAGTACGCGTAATTTCGAGGCTCACCAAAAATCTATTTTTTATAGAAAAATTCTTTCCAAACAGGGTTGCTGGACCGATCCAAAAGGGTTGGGTGAGGAAAAACAGGGAGTAGGTATTTCCCTAACATCAGGATGTGACATGATAATTCAAATAAACATAATTAATAATTCTAGTTATTTTTAAATTTATGACACTGTCGAATGTAAATTTTAGCTACATGAATAGTTGTACTTTTAGTATTTTAATATGGCGTAGTTAACTGTAGAAATCTAATTCTCAGTAATAACAATTTTTCACAAGTAGAATTTCTCTATGGACCACTAAAACATGAACATGGACCCCGAATTTGGATTTTTTGTTTGTGTTTACATAGACCTTGCTTGAGAACCATTAGTGTATTTGATAATATATACTTCTATTTTTCACTAATAAAAGAATTAAAGGAATTTTATCAAAAATTAAAAGAATAGTAAATGAATGTGCGTTGTTTTGAAGGAAAAAGAATTTATTGAAAATAAACATATTTAACAGTTAAATTCTATAGAGATCACTAAACCTCTTTATATGAAATATTGTTGGCACCTTTACACCTACTGAGGACGATGGTATAGTATCCAATAAATAAATAAATAATCTGCACACAATCTGCACTGACTGCACACAAACTGTGATGCTTTCTGGGGCTGGTTTTCTCTCTCTCTCTCTCTCTCTCTCTCTCTCTCTCTCTCTCTCTCTCTCTCTCTCTCTCTCTCTCTCTCTCTCTCTCTCTCTCTTTCTGGCTCTCTTTGCTGTCATGGCTACTCTCCTCTCCGCATCACCCCCTTTCATGCCTTGCTTAGCGTAAAGGTAAATATTTTAGAACCGAGTAGAGCGCAAAGTAAAAATGCATGAATGACTTTACATACGAGTCCATTTCCCAAGATGATGACCGTTACAATGGACTGGAGTTTATCAGATAGCAGAAACATGTTCATCCCGGTCCGATTGAAATTCTGATGTCTCATCAGCGGTGTATAACTACTATCTCCCTCCGACAGAGATCAAAACCGTGCTGGGTTCTCGGTTTCGATCTCAGTTGGAGGGAGATCGTAGTTATACACCGCTGATGAGACTTAATAAAGTTGAAACAGCTTTACGGTGTTCCACGCCGCCCGCGTTATTCACCGAGTTTGTTTGTCATGATTATTTTCAATAATTATCGAATTTTATACAATATATACACATTGTAATTGCCTTCAAAAATATAAATTATATATATATATATATATATATATATATATATACATATAATGTATTTGATTGTATTAGATATTTGATTGTATTAGTTATCTGAAACCTATAATTAGTGCAAACCAATGAGTTATTTACGTGAGACTATCTGATTGACGAAACGACTGACATCAGAATAAAATAAAATACCGTAAAGCTAACAAAATATAAAAAAGAATAAATAAAGTTAATTAAAAATGGAAAAAAAAAAGAAAACAGATATATGATAATTATTTAATCAAAGCATTGTCTCGTATATTATTGAAACGACTAATGCCTTTAAAAAGAAAATAATAAAGGTTATTGAGTTATTTCCCTTTAGCTGAAAAGTCTTTAGAAGGTTTAGTTTTGTGCACCATTGGTTGCGTTGATCAAATCCTCAATCGGAGGAAAATGTATGGCTCATACGATCTTTAAGGCACAAAGAAATTGGAACAAAAACAGACATGATGTTTTTGGAATAGGAAAACTTTTCACTTCTTCTCATCCGTAGTGATCAGTTGACCAAAAGAGTTCGAAGTTAATTTTCATTCGTCAATGGCTAACAAGAAAAATGTGGATCGACTGCATGCACTGGAAATATATTTTTTAAAATCAAAAACAAACAAAACATTTCAACGTTTCTGGCAAGTTATCTCAATTAAATAGAAACTTAGACTTTTCATTTGTATATAGTAACAACTATATAAATATGCTGCGAGTTCATTCTAAAATATTTGTATTACAAACTAACGTGTATGACAAAAAATGTGTCTTTTTCATACAAAACATGTTTGTCTTGTTGGTTCCCCCCCCACCCACGCACACACACACACACACACACACACACACACACACAAATACATAATCATGAATAAGTAGATAAAATACACCTATATAATCAAGAACAGAAAGATAAAATATAAGTTGCTAAAAAGATTTTAGCAACTTCTATTTTATCTTCAGTTAAGTTAATTTTCAGACTTTCCCTTAGCATGAAGTATTTACCAACGAACGACATGTCTGAGTTGCCTGAGTGAATCAGAGCTTTTTTGAAACCTATTCTAAATACAGAGACACACAAAAATAATTAACTGTGAATAAAAATATATTTGATGAAATTTTGGTGCAATTAGAAAACATTTTATATATGTTTATTTGCATCTGTAACAGAATTATATTGACAATACTTTCTCACCTGCGTTTCAAGGATGTCTGCATGAATGGTCTCAGGTGCTTTGGTATTACTCTTCAGCTGGGAAAATTTATCTCAGGACCGGCCTCGGTGGCAGCAGGCTCTCTGAAGCGGACTAAACCTGTCTAAATCTGGTGCAACACCATGAAGCCAAGAGGTCCAGAAAACCCGATGGCATCATGGCACTGACACATCAACATCTGCAGAGACAGCCTTCACATGTGACATCTGTGGTTGAAACTGTTTATCGAACATTGGACTTCATAGTCACAGAAGGCACTGTAACTTCAGGGTCACAAGAACTATATAGTCTTCCGAGACTGTAATGCCAATAATAATATAAGACTTTCTGACCGTTGCAGATGTAACTAGTATTCATTTAAATTCGGATCAGTTTTTAAATAAATTGACAGATATGAGATATTTGCATCTCAATTTACAAACTGGACAAATTCTCACTTCGTTTAATATGCATATACAAAAAATCATTTCTTACAATTTTAAAGTTATTCTAGTACAATCTAACAAATGGATTATGAAAATAACTTTTAGACCTTTGTAGAGTAAGACACATCATTTCTGAATACTCTATGATCTTTATGACGAAGCAAATTCCCTGGAGCTATTAGTTATTTGTAGCTGCCATATTTTTATTCAATCAATTACCTTACAAAATATAAATAAACTTTTATTTAAATGTTTCAGATATCCGTTCTTGAAAAGAATAATTCAATCAGCCGGAATCACATAAAAACAGCATCCATAAAGTCTGAATACACAAATTGTTTCTCACTTTGAGTTAAATGAAAAACAAAAATCATCGTATGTTTTTATGTTTTTAATGTTTGTGAAAATATTAAGCATTTAAAAAAGTTTACTCACGTGATTTTTAAAAGGATCCATATCTTCTATTCACGTTCAGTCGTTTTCTGACATTTTTTAAACCTAGATTAAAAGAAGAAAAATATGTAAACAAACATAATATATAGTAATAAAGAAATAAAATACAGAATAGAATAAAACAGTCAGAAGAAGGAAAGATAGTTTGAAATACGGTTGTTAGGATATTCTTCTCAGTAAATAAAACAAATTATGTATCTAAACATTGCTTTTATATAAATAAACACTTCGTGAACCTTACAGTTACTAACACAGCAGTTCCGAGGGATTCCAACAAAGAGGTCAACCCACACTGTGAAAATCTCAAAAACTAGGGCCACATCACCGGATGCAGCGCTATCCCAACCACCTCTACATCTTTACAGATGGCTCTAAGGACAATGACAAAACAGCATGTGCAGCTATCTTAAATTTAAAAAAATGTAAGAAAAGCTCTCCCAAATGAAAGTTCCATTTTTTTCAGCTGAAACCCGTGCAATAGATGTAGCACTTGACATAATCTATGAAAATAATCACACAAAAATATAGCACCTTCTCAAACTCGCTCTCTGTCCTACTATCATTAAGAAATAAAAAAAACTGGAAGACCCTCTCATCATTAAGCTCCTGAATAGATTAGACTTGATGTCTAACTCTAAGGAGATTAGGATGCTAGATCCCAAGTCCTATAGGAGTGAGGGAGATGAAATAGCAGACTCCGCAGCTAAATCGGCTCTAGATTTGATCCCCGACAATTTCAAGATACCATATACTGATTTAAAACCTAAAATTAATAGATTCCTTCATACAAAATGGCAACAACATTGGAATAACAACATTCCAAATAAACTCTTTCTAATCAAACCCACTTTGGGAGGCTGGAGACCAACTTTAAGGAAGTCTAGAAAAGAACAAGTCATTGTGTCCCGATTACGTATTGGTCATACAAGACTAACGCACTCCTATATACTCAAACAAGGACAACAACCACAATGTGGAACATGGCAAACACCTTTGACAGTTAAACACTTTTTCATGGAATGCAGGTTTTTTTGCTCACATCAGGAACCGTTATTTTAAAACAAATAGTATGAAAGATCTGTTTGAAAATGTCAACACGGAGGATATTTGCTCTTTTTTTAGGGAAATATAATTATACCAATGAATATCGACATGAAACCATAATACCATACACCATAATCCCCAATAATGCTAACACATTGTTAAACACAATTACCAAGAAGTATAAATATAAATACACGATATGTATAACTACCTAACCGTTAGGCATGAAATAACCCCAGACGGGATGATATGCCGTTAAAATCAATAAACAAACAAACAAACAAACAGGGTCATAAAAACTTTTCTCTTCTAGAGGGGGCATACCCTTTTGAACATGACGCTGTCAGCGTATTTCAGGCACCATTGACGGCAATATTGGCGGATGTTTAGTTTATTATTGTTGAATCTAAGCCTAAAGGGTGCGTTGGCTTCCCCAACATTTATGTGTCGAAGAAGAAATAAATTATGTTTGGGTTCTCACAGGTAAGGTGGAAAGATCGGATCTTGTTGTTGGTGTGTGGTACTGTAAATGATTACAAACTAAACACCTGGGTTTGCTACATGTATCGTTGCGTTAATGTACGGTGTTGTGTAGGTGTTTATGGGTGAGTTGAGGATTGTATGTGTGTTGGATGGTTGTCATTTTGCGTTGACACTTAGTTTGTGGAAGAGATATTTGATTGTGGGATCCGATTGTAGTTTAGTGTTTTTTTATTAGGGTGTGGGTAAGCTTGTATACATGTTGGCTATGGGCGAGACTATAAGAATGGGTCATTGTGTGTTTTGTGCTTGTATCTGAAGAGCTTTTTTCTGTCCATGACAGATGCTTCTTTACAGCTCTTTGTTTTATGGGGTAGTGGAATTGTAGGAATCGTATTCATTTGACAATATGGTGTAGGTAATTTTCGAGGTCTGAGCAAATGCATTTTATACGAATGAAAGAGCTGTATATTATAGATATAATATGTTAAATAGGTGGTTGCTATTAAGGTTTAGGAATGTATGGTTATCTCTGGGTTTAGTTTATGGAAATGCGGATAATGTGTTGTTGTGGGATCTTAATAATTACATATACTAATGAGTTGAAGGTGTATGAATATTTCATAGGGAATTTTATAGTATTATGGTGGTTGTTAAAGTATCGATGAACGTCAAGTATGTGGGCATATAAAAACGTCGTTTATGAATCAGCAGTAATGAATAAGATTTAGGAGATAGTTCATAAGTAATTTTGTTTCTAGTATTTGCGCCATCCAGAGAAGAGAACATTTAAATACGATTTAAATAAAATAGGGATTAATTACTTTTCTTTGAAAAAGGACTTAGGTCTGTCAAAAATGTTGAACTTAAAAGTTAGAGAGTACTATTATAATTATTATATTGTTATTACTTTTATTTACCGTTGCTTCTAATAAAACTAACAAGGATTACTAATATATATATATATATATATATATATATATATATATATATATATATATCAACATCAGCGGAAGTTGGAAAAATATGAAGACCTGCGTGAACAATGCGTCAGAAACGGATGGATAACATATGTATATCCCACTGAAGTTGAATGCCGGGGATTTATTACCAACTCAATCTCGGTATTTTTGTCTGAACTTGGACTTTCTCCACTAGACAAGAGGAAATACTTAAAAAAGATTCAGGAGAAAGCCCTAACCGCATCAGCGTGGATATGGCAGTCCTATATTGTGACATCAAACGGGCAAAGTCTGGGGGTATCGTGAGATACTGCAGGGGTGCTTTGGGTTAGTGGTAATGATGCTTCGGCCCCGAAACCATGCCTGAACCCAGAGTCATCATCTGATGAAGGCTTTGTTTGTTGCAATGCTACTGTGTAAATAGCAGTCATTGTATGAAGATTATACTATCAGAGAACGGATTGAAAAATACACCGATATAAGATCATTGATCAAAAAGATCGACTATAGGTAGATAAACAAATTATAAAGCTATAATCCATTTGGATAAATATGAAACTTAACTAATAATAGAATATGGGTGTCATTAACATCTATATAAACAAATACATCTGCAACTAGCCATACACATCAAAGTTGAAACGATCCTCTCCAAGAGAAAAAACTATTAGCCACGTGCCTTCACCACAAATATATATGCATGTATATAAAAAAAACAATGGAAGATATTTTAACTGAAAATTGTTTCCGCCCAAAAAATGAATATGCAATTTCGTCAGTAAATTTTCTAACCCATATGTGCTTATGACTTATCAAATATTTTCAAAACGTTTTTTTCTTAAATGTTAAAATCAATTTTTAACAAAATAATTTCTCCTCACGATGATTCAAGGCCGAGAATCAAAAAATAAATATCATTTAAAATATTCCCATTAATCCCAGCATTTCTGCTCATCTTTTACACACAAACACA
Organism: Doryteuthis pealeii; assembly: GCA_023376005.1. Lineage (NCBI taxonomy): Eukaryota > Metazoa > Mollusca > Cephalopoda > Myopsida > Loliginidae > Doryteuthis > Doryteuthis pealeii. The sequence continues at coordinate 95,707,071 of CM042144.1, forward strand.
CACACACACACACACTTACATCCACACAAACATACACACACACACTTACACCACACACATACACACACACACTTACACCCACACAAACATACACACACACGCACACTTACACCCACACAAACATACACACGTACACTTACATACACACACACTCACAACTTACACACACAACATACATACATACACACACACACAAAACACAAAACACACACACATATATATATATTATATATATATAAGTGTGTGTGTGTGTATAAGAGGTACAGTGAGAGATGAAGAGAAAATAGACTGATGAGCCAAATGAGACTGAGAGATAAAGGAAGATATAAATGGAATGGCAGAGTAAAAAGAATATAAGATACAAATAAAAATCCTACAGAACAAAAGAAAAATATAAAAGAATGGATAGAAATATGAGGCCAAGCCGCATTGGTCGTAAATCACAAAACTGGGCACACAGAAATAGAACCATTCATCAGATTTCTTTGTCTCTATGGAAGACATCAACAGAATCCTAATGAAGAGACAGTTTACGATGATTTGTGAAGACAAATTCTTATTGAAATATTTAGTATGATATTATTTTCAAACTCAGCATATAAATATTTTTGTAATTTTTGTAACATATTTTCTAAAATTACACACACAGACACATTCATATATATATATATATATATATATATATATATATGAGAGTGAGTAAATAAACAATGTGTTTGTCTGATATGGATTTTTTTAGCCGACAATTTTTGGAGGATATGTGATTATTACAGGCGGTGATTGAACATATATAAACATTGTTTACTTACTCACTCACATACTGTCGTGTAGCAAGTCTATAAAAAAGTGGAATATAAATATGTTCAAAACATACGAAGAATCTGGTAATGGCCAGCTGGTGTAGTGGTTAGAATCTCGTTAACAAATAGAATATATTATGCATATTCTGGCTCATACTAAGTGACTATTTGAACTTTCTGCACGTGAGACAATCAAGCGACAATGTCTCGGTAGAGAGATATGTAGATAGACGATGAGCAGTGAGAAATGCCAATAAAATTAGAAAGTTAAAGTATACGAAGTAGAGAGAAGTAATTGAAAGTGAGCCAGAAGAAAAAATGTAAAAGACAAACGAAAGAGAAGTGGAAAGAATTTTTTTTTAATAGAGAAAAGAATAATAAAGAAGAGGCTGGTAAAATATGTGGCAGAACGCAGATGTCGTAAATCACACAGAAATAGAACCATTCACTAGATTTATTTGTCTCTAACGCAGACATGCGTAGAATCCTAATAAAGAGACAGTTTACAATTTTTCTGGAGACGTATTCTTATAATATTTAGTTTTAACCTATTCAAATATTACAAATAACTTCTCTTGTATGTTCTAAAACTCTGTATATATATATATATATATATATATATATATATATATATATAATAAGGATATCTACTGAGTCATACTATTAGTTTCGCATAAAGCTCTTCAGGGCTAAAATCTGACTGTGACCAATAAAAACACAGTATAAGTTTATTGTTTAATTAAAAATATTTAATTTCTATATTAACTGATTTTTTGATTTTTTGATGAGAATCAAGCAGATTTGAAACAATTAATAAGTGTAAGCACCCCGTCGTCATTCTCATCGCTTTTTACAAATTAGCTAGCGGTATATGAATATATATATATCTTATATACATATATATACATATAAATTGTTTTTTCTTTTGTACTATACCAATAGATTATTTTTTGTTGGTACGAATATCTTGGTCTTTTCTTTTTTTCAAAATTTTTTCTTCCTGGTTGATGTTTGGTAGTATATTTTACAATCAAACTCTCTGCGGGTTTTTCTCTCCGCAAGGATCTACCAACACGCTTGGTATATTATATATATATATATATATATATATATATGTGTGTGTTTGTGTGTGTGTATAAGAAATCTGATAGCGTGTGTATGTGTGTGTGTGTGTGTGTGAAATATAGAAACACACGAGGTTTTCACAGGATGGATATTCATTCTAGATGATAGTGTCGACGCCATAATGTTTCGGTTTTAGCAACCTTCTTCAGGACACCTGGTGAAATATTGCGTGGAGATGTTAAGCTCCCTCTATAGGGCTATGGGCAGTGCTGATAGCCTATTGACGAAGGGAGGTAGTAGTCAGTGTCTTCCAGTGTGGCTGTCCTTGGTCTTGGGGGTGTTTTGAGGGAGTAGTAGTTGATTTGATAGGGTTGTTAAAATTGAGATGTAGTAAGTGAGAATGTGGATCATGGCTGATAAAATAGAATGTGTGATAACGAAGTGTTAAGGGAAGAATATGGTTTATTTTAGATACCAATGTGTGTCCGAGGGTGTTGGGGTATCTATGTTGAGGAATTTGGTTAACCTTTACCCGGTGCTGGGAGAAAGTTGTACTTTTTCGGCTAGTTTGGTTTGAATTTGGCGTCTTATATCTATTAACGACTATTTTCGCTAAAAATGGTGAGATGTTGAAAGATCCGGGTCTATTGCTTATATTTTGTAACGTTGTTATGGCACTTGCTTCGAAAATTTATCTCAACCATTGGTTGTGCCTGTAGGCTACTATCGAGGTGCTGCTGAAATTTAAATTATGGTTAGTTTTGGGAATGTGCTGGAACAGAAACTTGTTGGGGTTACCTAATCTAATGTTTCGTTTATATTCATATATCGTTTTCTTGAAAGATTACTGTATATATATATATATATAGATATATAACATAAAATAAATATATAAAGGTTTTACAATCACGACCACATTGGTTTCATGCGAGGCAATCATTACATTTTTTTTTCGATTTTCCTTGCATTTTAAACATCTTCACCTGATGATTGCCTTGCATGAAACCAATATGGTCGTGAATGTTCCTTTGTCACCTAATAAATAGATATGTAAAACCTTTATATATTTATTTTATTATATTATATAACCGCTCTATTTTATATTGAGCACTCTACCAATAATACTGCCTTTGCTACGCCATTCCAGCACACACTATATATATATATATATATATATATATGTGTGTGTGTGTGTGTGTGTGTGTGTGTGGTTATCTGGCAGAAATCTTGTTTGTGGAATATGGTATGAAAGCAGAATTTACATTTTTAAATAAAAAAAATATTTTACGTGTTATATGTTATTAGATTATTTACTGATAAACAAGACACAACTAAGTGATCCGCCTCAAAATGTGCTAATTACATAATTTTTACAAGTTCGAGTATTTTATCATTGTTTTTGCTTCTAAGTAATATTAACTATCTTTCAGGAAAGTTGAGTCGACTTTGATAAAGAATATGCATTGGTTAGATCTAGACCTGAACATATTTAGGCTGTTATAAAAGCTCGTAGAGAGACAATTAAATAATAATTCTAATTTTTGTCATTTATTAAATCATCTTTGCATCAAAGTGGATTCATTGCATAATATTTTCCTTATCGTGGCTTGGAATAAATTAATCATTAATTTAAATAATTCAATCTATTCTGTTTTTACGAAGACAGGATCTTAAGCTATTATAAAAGAAAGAGTTGCGTATTATCTCTTATTAGTTTATTTACTGCTGTGTAATAAACCAAAGTAATCGTGCTAATAGCGCTTGTATTATGCAGTTGTGTTTCAGTATTAAGTTCTGGTGCCTGAATGCACAAGGGATTGATTGGTTGCTTTTACGCATGTCTTCTTGGGTCAGTTTATCTTGAATTCAGTTCAAATCCATGGTCTTTTTCCAATCATTATAAACTGGTGAACATTTAATAGTTGCCATAATGTATCAATGTTGTTTGAAATGAAACATTACCTAAAACAGAATGATTTGACACCTTCAATGGGCCCTAATAGGTAATACCACTGTGTTAGAGTGGAGCTGGCTAAGAAGTGGGGCTCCATTTTCCGTAGAGGTCCAGAACCAGACCCTTACCACCAAATGCTTACTCAAGCAAGAGGGGACAATCAATCATAGGGTGAAAGATATATCCCGCCAAAAAAGATTTTGTGGGATATTTTAATATAATCAAATATCTTCCTATGCATTATTTAACAATCCGTGAAAATTTGAATGGAGGAAACTTCTTTGGGTGGACGGATTTCTTGTGAATTATGATACAATCTCATCTAATTTGTAATATTCATATCAAAGTTGTTTCCTATAACTATTATCCAGTATACAAAATGTTTAACCACAAAGAATTCTATAAAAAGATAGACAACAAATATATCTCCAATAATGTTAACCATTAATCCGGTTAGAAAGAAGGCCAAGCACTAACCTTTCTCCACACAAAATAAAAAAGGGTAAACCAATAATCTGTTTACAAATGAAAGTTAACCACTAACCTGTCTATCAGAAAGTGTTCAGCTAAGATTTTTTTAAAACAAATTCAACTATTAAACTTTCTATAGAAATGTAAATCCATTGACTGATCTACATATAATTTTATACACTAAACTATCTGAAAATAGAAAAATCTGTCTCAAAAATTGAATGGATAAATGAAAATGAAAAAATCAGTGATTAACTGACAAAACAATGTGAACTGCGAAGCTGTCTACAAGAATAGGTAAGCTATTGACGTTTCTAAAATGGAATCAGTCACATAATGTCTACTAAAAATAAAATGCAAGGTGGCAAGTTGAAGAAGAAAAAATGCATCTCAAGAAGCAACAGGAGAAAATAAAAATCTGTCTGCGCAAGGAGTTGCCCGCAGGTTTGGCAGTTTCAACAAAACAACAATTACTGAACTCGATAGTAAAAGATCGTAAGTTTGTTTTCTCGTACAAGCACAAAGCTGAAAATACATCTAAATCAATAATAATGGGCCAAATATTTAACAAAGAATAAAGTAACGTAAACCAAATTCATCAAGGTCTGCACCAGATGCCTATCCAACGAAGAAATTAGAGATACATTCTACTATCCTGATTTTTTTTGTTTTTTTTACAAATGTTACATTAAATCTAAAAGAAAAAAGAACAGCAAAGAATAAAAACAAACCAAAAAAAATCGAGGCAGTGTTACATAAAGTCAGAACACTTGTGCGTCAAGTATTCGTGTTTTTTTAATGACATATCAACTTACATGCGTTATTTAATACCAAAGCCATCAAAGCGTAACAAAAGTAGTACTGTTTAACCCGTAGTAGGTGTTGAGGAGGTGAATACCTTTCCAAATCGTATTAGTCCGAAAGTGAGCGTGACGGGGTTTCTAGAGATTGAACTCGCTTACTAAGATGTCGCAGTCCAGAACGTTAGCCATTGCACTTCAGGGTTTCCCTCTTGTGTGTTCAGTCAAGATTTGGAATATACCGCGAATATTGTTAAATAAAGATTTCAATCCTCAAAGAAACCCATTTAATTGCATCCTTTTGTCACATCCTACCAGTAGTGAACGGGTTAGGAAAATATATATTTCGTAATCCATACTAATGGAAACGTTCTATAGTCAGGGGTCAATATATATATGTGGAATAAATCAAGCATATTCAATGAAATAAGTGCGTGGTGTAATGGTTAAAGTCATGGGAAATGGACTCGTCGCCCCAAGTTCAAATCCTGGTAATTGCATTTAACTTAGCGCTAATACCCTTGGGAAAGGTATAAATCCTACTATCCCTCCAGCTATGGATAAATAGTAGGGCAGACTGGGCTCTTTAACCTTGGTTAGGCAATTGGCCTAGGAGAAGGAAAACTCTGAATTCAAACCCCGCTTAAAAAATTGACCCTGTGTCACATCCTGCTTCTGTGGAGGGGTTGGTAAATATATATTTAATGAAAGAGAAATGAGACAGTACTGATCCATTCAATGTATTTCCATAGTAAAATCATTAGTAATGTATTTACGTTATAATTGTTATAGCTCTGTTCTGACAGCAATGCTGGCATTAACTTAAGATCACTGAAAATCTTTTTATTTCTGATTTTCAATGCACAACAATTAAATTCAATATAAATTATTCAGCCAATTTTAGATAAAGAAATTGTAAAGTTAGATATTTACTTAATATTTTTCTTCAATATTACAAACTCCTTTGTTAGTGTATTAAAAAAATAGGGTTAACAGAGATGTAGAATACTGATAATTGTCATTCTGTGTTACTTTCACCCTTAGCCAGGATTGAACCTGCAGTCTGGAAATGACTGTTACAGATTGTTAACTATTGGACAGTAGAACAGTCAAACACCCCCTCAGCTTAATGGACTCTTCCTGGCAGCAGTGGCAGGAATTATTTAAGCTGTTATAGTGGGCTCATTAAGGAACTTGTAACTTCATGTTAGGCTTGGCCAGTCAAACCAATTGTTGGCTGTCTAACTGACTGACTTCAATATGGCGCTGCGAACAGGATTCGACCTAGCTGGATGGGAAAAGCTGTTTATTGAGGCAGGCATATCTGTTGCCTCTGCCAAAACTTATGCCCAGACATTTTCTAGTGAAGAGATTGCAAGGTCCAGTTTGCATATGCTAGACCGTGCAATGCTTAAGGAACTGGGTATCAAGACTATGGGTGACATGCTCACTATACTAAAGCTAGCCAAGGATCCCCAGTGACACTCCCATTATCAGCTAATTATGCAAGAACACCAACTGCAAAACTTCCTCAAATCCGTTCGGAAATGACCCACAACAATTCAGGAAGTTCAGGATAGACTGGGACGTATTTACAAAGATGACCAATCTTCCCCCATACAGACTAACATTCAACTGTACAATTGTGCTGATGAAACCGTCCAGAATTCTATCATCAATACTTACCCTGACTTCTTCAACACCAACCCTAGCAAACTGCTTGATATGCTAGAGGTGTTGGTTACACAGAAATCGAATCCCATGGTGCACAGAATCTCTTTTCATCCATCATACAGAGTGACCATGAGTCCATCCAGGATTACTTGATTCGTCTACAGTCAGGAGCAAAGATTGCAACTATATATGCCCCAACTGTGATCATGATTGTCCAACATATATATAAGGATCAGTTCATTCGGGGCATTGCTAATGACACACTACAGGCGGATATATTGGCTAAGGCAGGTTCACTGATGACCTTGGAACAAAATATAACTCATGCAAAAGCATTCGAGATGGCCATGCGAGACCAAGATAAGATATCTGGTACCTCAGATGTTGCAAGGATTCGAACATCTGCATATCGCCGACAGAAATGGGCCCAAAATTCAGCCCGTTCAGGCACTACCTTCAACCGTGGAGACATGGTGAAAAAAAAACCCAACGTAATGCATGCAGAGGTTGTGGTAGTTACCGGCATGGTGGGGCTGGAATAGGCAACCGGCCACGGATGTGTGCGGCATGGGGTCAAACGTGCAAAGCTTGTGGAAAACGGAACCACTTTGCAAATGTCTGCCAATCAAAGAATGTAGAAGGTGCTATTAAGTGTCTGGAAGATGAAGAAGCCAGTATGGATGCCCTGATTGCGCACCTAATATTCGATCCAGTAACTGACAGTTACAAACCAGATAGCCACAATGGCCGCGAGGAGGTGGAAGCCACATTAACCCATTTTCCCCTGCCCTGACCCAAGACAAGCCAGAGATATCCCTGCCGCTTGTCCTACCAATCTCAAAATCTACCCTGACAGTGGTGCAACCATATGCCCGGTGGGTTGAAACATCTACAGTACATGGGACTCTCGGAGAAAAATTTAGTCCCTCTAAAAAAAAGTACGTGCAGTAGGAGGGTTCTCATTGGTGTGTCAAGGTTGGCTACCCATCATGTTTACAATTGGGGAGAGGACTACAAAACAGGCATATATATATGTAAAAATATACAGGTGATATACTTTAGTAAGGCAGCCTGCATTGATGTGGGTATATTACCTCCATTCTTTCCTAAACCTATGGCAGGGCCTCCGCCCCTGCAAGTAATTCAAAACATGCAATGCGGTATTCACGGATTCCCAGCATAACACACCAAAAAGCTCCAGCCCATAAAATCCAATATCCTAAAACCCTCCTTTTCCACCAACCAATGAAAAAGTAGAAAAATTAAGCAATGGTTGTTAGACCAATTCGCTACGACAGTTTTCAACAAAAACGGAAAATTTCCTGCTATGGCTGGGCCCCCAGCCCACATACACCTCAAGGAAGGATCACCCCAAAGCAAGACATAACCCTATCCCAGTACCATATCATTTTAAAGAGAAGGTACGACAGGCCTTTGGGATGATGATCAAAGGGTATCCTCGCCCCAGTACCCATTGGCACCCCCATAACTGGTGCAGCACAATGGTAATAATGCAAAGAAAGACGGGAGGCCTAGAAGAACGGTAGACTACAATATTTGAACTCCCAATGCAAGCGAGAGACACACCAACACCAGCTCGCCATTCCAATTGGCATTACAGGTACCTTCCAACACTAAGAAAACTGTCTTAGATGCTATGGATGGCTATCATTCAATCCCTCTAGATGAGGAATCACAATCACTACCTTCATCACTGAGTGGGGGTCGTTTTATGTATCTGCGAATGCCCAGGATATTTAGCCTCCGCGATGCCTATACACGCAGATATGATGAAATCAGAGATGTTCCCGCAAAGTTAAGGTAGTTGATGATACCCTACTCTATGACGAAAATATAGAAGGTGCTTTTATCATACCTTTGATTATTTGTCACTGTGTGCAGAAAATGGGATCACGCTCAACAAGGAAAAATTCCAATTTTGTAAGGATGTGGTTTCAATTTGGTGGTCTCCAAATAACACCAACAGGAGTTGCCCTTCCAAAGAACTACTCAATGCAATAAAAAACTTCCCTTCCCCAAAGAACATAACCGACGCAAGGTCATGGTTTGGGTTGGTTAATCAAGTGGCATGGGATACTCCCTAAGCCCATAATGGCTCCTTTTCGAGACCTGGTCAACACAAATTCACACTTTACGTGGAACCAAGATCTCGAGAACGCGTTCCGCAAATCTAAGGAGGTTATCGTTGGCTTGGTAAAGAAGGGAGTTACAAGCTTTGACATCAATCGCCGCAACCTGCCTTGCCCCAGATGGAGCAAAGAAAGGTATGGGTTTTTTATTGCTCCAAAAACACTGCACATGCCCCACAGACAAGGCTCCAGTTTGTTGCACAGAGGGCTGGCGCATCATATTTGCAGGTAGCAGATTCTGCCACTGACGCAGAGCGCCGATATGCACCCATTGAGGGCGAAGCAGCTGCAATCGCCTGGTCATTAGACAAATGCCGCATGTTTATCATGGGATGCCCTTAATGTAATAGTGGTCACAGACCACCAGCCTTTAACAGGGGTATTTGGTGATAGGGACCTTAGTAAGATTCACAACCCACGCCTATTTAAACTGAAGGAGAGGTCCTAAGATATTTCTTTACCATTCAGCACTGCCGGCAAGTGGCACAAGGTTCTGATGCCATATCCCGCAACCCAGTTGCCATAGTAGAAGCCTTACTTACTTTATTCTCAACAAAACCTTCTAACCAGGACACACACCTCTCTGACGACATAGATGACTTAATGGAATCAGTGACCCATCAGGCAATGACGAATTGTAGGGATAGCAACAATATCATATCACTTGACATATTCGTGCATCTGGCCAGAATGATCAGCATTACACTCACTTTTAAAGGTGATTGAACAAGGATTTCCTTCTATACGTTCTCAGGTCGAACCAGAAATCCGCCATTTCTGGGAGGTACGTCACAGACTCACCACGGACAGAGGCTTAGCACTGATGGACGAAAGAATTATCGTACCTAGGACCCTACAAGGGAAAGTGCTACATTGCCTACATTCAGCTCATCAGGGTGTAGAAGGCATGAAAGCTCGTGCAAACGATTCAGTGTATTGGCCTGGTATGAACGCATCCATACGCAATTTCAGGAATAATTGTCGGGTGTGCACCAGTATCGCCCCATCCCAACCCCTCGAGCCAATCACTTTAACAGCAACTCCAGATTGGCCCTTCCAACAAATAGTAATGGATATATTTTTACGTTGGGCATATTGCATACCTTGTTTGCGCAGACCGACTCACGGGCTGGATCATTTTATATCACCTAAAACCTGGTCATGCCACCACTAAAAGATTTAATATCTATTTTGTAGGAAACTCTTCCACACTTATGGTACTCCTGAAGAGCTGAGTAGTGACGGTGGCCCTCCTTTAAATTCTGAGCAATTTCAGCAGTTTCTCAAGTCATGGTGTGTAAAACATAGAAAATCATCAGTAGCATACCTCAATCAATGGCCGAGCGGAACTCGCTGTCAAAACTGCAAAAGGATAATCCATGGCAACACAGGCCCTCAGGGTTCACTAGACAAGATAGTGTTGCCCAAGCAATCCTCCAATACCGCAATACTCCCATTCAAGGCATCGGCCTATCCCAGCGGCAGTTGCTGCTCCACCGCGACTCCGGGATTCGATCCCATTGAGACCTATCCTCTACAACCACATTCTGAATGGATAGCCGCAGCACAACGTCGTGAGGAGAGTTTTTCGTCAACGGAATGTCCTGCTGTCGGAAAGATACATAGGTACACACACAGTCTTGACCCGCTACAGAATGGTGACAAAGTAGCCATTCAAAACCATCAAACGCCGGTGGACCACTACAGGCACCGTCATTGAGGTTCTCCCACATCGGCAATACCGGCTCCGAGTGGACGGATCAGGTAGGATCACACTCAGAAACCGACGCTTCCTGAAAAAGCTGACCACAAAACCCAAACCACACCATTGCCTAGTGCTATGCTTGATCCATTGGCTCCAACTCTAACACCCCACACCTCAACATTAGGGACCAGGACTCACTCAATGACACCCCGCCCCCAAAACCAAGGCCGACGAAAATACCCCGAGCATTGTCAAGATTGCTCCCCTCTAATCAGCCTGGCCGAAAGGAACTAATTTCTCCTCAAAGGCCAATACGCCTGCGCAATGGGAGAGGGGGGAGGAAGGGGAGATGTAGAATACTGATAATTGTCATTCTGTGTTACTTTCACCCTTAGCCAGGATTGAACCTGCAGTCTGGAAATGACTGTTACAGATTGTTAACTATTGGACAGTAGAACAGTCAAACACCCCCTCAGCTTAATGGACTCTTCCTGGCAGCAGTGGCAGGAATTATTTAAGCTGTTATAGTGGGCTCATTAAGGAACTTGTAACTTCATGTTAGGCTTGGCCAGTCAAACCAATTGTTGGCTGTCTAACTGACTGACTTCAATAAGAGACATTGTTGGGGTAGGAGTAAAGCCAGTAGGCATCATTTAGTAAGGTAGGTTGAGTTCTCTAGATTTGTTCGGTTGTACATGTTCTATTTCCAAGGTTTGAGTTGAGTTTGGTATTTTGTGGTCTATTATGTTTCCTTTATTAACAATACCATTTGCAACAAATTTTATACATAACATCTTTCACTACACTCGAGTGGATTGATTTTTAATGCTCTTCATTGATTTAATTGATGGTTCTGTTTTAGCAATGTTTACTTTCCAGAAGTTATGTCTAACTGCTTGCTGAGGTGTGCAAGAACTGTATTTAACTGTCGACCAGTTAGCATATCACGATTTCTACAAGTATTTCAAGATCTTTCCCTAATTCTTCTATAACTGTATCCACAATAAACTCTTCCTAATGAAACCCACTTTGGGAGGCTTCAGACCAACTTTAAGGAAGTCTAGAAAGGAACAAGTCATTATGTCCCGATTGTGCATTGGTCATACAAAACTAACACACTCTTATGTACTCAAACAAGAACAACAACCGCAATGTGAAACATGTCAAACACCCCTGACAGTTAAACACTTATTGATGGAATGCAGATTTTTTGCTCACATCAGAAACCGTTATTTTAAAGCAAGCAATATGAAAGATCTGTTTGAAAATGTTAACCTAGAGGATATTTTCTCCTTTTTTAGGGAAATAAAATTATACCATAGAATATAGACATGAAACAAATCAATGCCATACAATATAATCCCTAATAATGCTAACACATTGTTAAAACCAATTACTAAAAGTATATATATGAATACACAATATGTATTACACCCTAGCTGTTAGGCATGATATAACCACGGACGGGTTGATATGCCGTTAACATCAATAACCAACCAACCAACCAACCAATCTAATTATTCTTCAATATTTCCTTCTGCATTGCTTGGGGAAAATGCCAATCGTAAATCGAAATAATTTAATCTAGTTTGTTTAAAGAATTCGTTATGAAGTCAGAATGATCAGCTATTAAAGAGACACTTTTGTGTGTTCTATCATTTCATCTACCGCTAAATAAAAGAAACCTCATTGTGGAAATCCAATGTTATTTGCCTGGGGTTGTAGTTCCTTGCAGATTATGATTTAGACTGATATAAAGCTACAGATGTGAGGAAAATGTCCTCTATCAAAGATTACAACGATAGCAAATTGGTTTTCAAATAATTTTGCAACTCTTAGATTGGATAGGAGAACGAAAATATGAAACATCATTTAAAAATTAAAAATATCATGTAAAAATGTCGTTTACTTTTTTAAAATCAGTTGTTTTGGCGTTGTCAGTATCTTTTGATATAGTGTCATCCAACCTCTTAACAGTCCGCATGAAGAGATGTGAAAAAAATGTGAGTATCTGATAATGGGTTGTCAAGTTCCGGTCGGAGTGTTTTCATTATAGGAGTCTGGTAAATGTCTGACAGCGTCTTATCACATACCAGTGGGTCACATTGCTAGTTGCATTTCAGAAATAACTGAGAAAGAATATTATCAGATTCGCTGACAAGTATTCAAAATTGATTGCAATGCGAGGGAAGATTGTTGATTCCTGTGTGTGTGTGTGGGGGGGTATGAATTATTAAAAGACGAACTGATTAATTGGATGCATTTGATTGCAAAAAAATTAAACAGAAAGTCCGAATACAAGAACATTAATGAGAGTAAAAGAGAGGATTGTTTAGAAAGAGAGGAGAAGGAGAAAGTGTGTGAGAGAGTGAGTGAGAGAGTGAGTGAGAGAGAGAGAGAGAGAGAGAGAGAGAGAGGAGAGATGTGTGGAACTGACCAACCTTTCCAGCTATGTATTAAATAGTAACGCTATTTTTCTTATACAAGGATGGCATTGGCAGGTTGATATTCCGTTTAAACAAAGAAACTAAACGAAATCGGTGAGAGAAACAGAAATTTCACAAAAGTAAAGAGAGAGAAAGAATTCGTAACAGGACGTTAGCATCTAAACACTAGCAAGACAGGTAGCATTTCTCGGATGCTAAGAATAAACAAGGAAAAGGTGGGATTGGCCGACGAAAGAAACGGATAGTGCCCGGAAGCTTGGAAGTGCACCAGATTACTTGTTTACGATAGTATTATCAGTTTTATTTTAAAAACATTTTTATTTCTTATTTGAAAATAAAAAAAATCATGACCACATCCGCATATATTCATATACACATAAACATAAGGTATGCAGTTTCGGTGTGCAAATTATATTTTTTGTAGATCTCTGTGAACAACTTTTATTTTTTATAAAAAAGAGCAATACACAGACAGTTTTCTTAATCATTACCACTAATTTTCAATTTAAAGATAGAAATGAAAAACAGGTTGAAGTATTTTAGCCTGAATTGTTTTTTATTTCAGCTCAGCATAATTAACCTGAAATATTCACTGAACGTCACTTTCTCGCTCTCTCTCTCATATATATATATATATATATATATATATATATATATATATATATATATATATACTTTCATAAAGTAATAACAGAGTTTGTGAGACTGAATGTAAAAATGCTCATGTAGTAAAGTCTTTTTCGTTAAAAATTCTTATTAGCAAATCCACTGTGGATTTAAATATTTAAATAAATTTTGTACAAATTTGTCATGCACTTAAACAAGCAAGTTGTTAATATTCCAAGACAAGGGGAGATGCCCGCTACGTACCGGCTAACGTGCTGGATGCGTCATCGGAGTAAATGATTCCGAACTCCAGTGGCGCTATTACATTCATTATCGGACTTATACCCTTGGAAAAAGTATGCACCCACTCATCCTCGCATTTATGAATTTGAGAGTACCACTACTATTCTTCTACAAGGATGACCTTGCTATTAAATAACCCACGAAGGTTAATATATCATAAAACCAAAGAAGTTAAACCAAGACGACTCAGCGAAACGGAATGTTGTAATGTTGTTCAAGGTCACCTTGATTAAATTGATTTTTAAATACATGAGTGATTCTAAAGGATTGCTAAACCGTGTGGTGTTATTTTATGCCTAGAGGTTAGTGAATTGCGTGCATTATAAGTTTATATTATATGTTTGTGTACTTTCTTAAATTGTTTGCTCACGGTTATATAATATTTGTCCATAGATTGACCTCTAACATATACTACCACACCAGGCTATATGAACTGGATCTTCATCAACATATGCAGTTTAGTCTCGTAGCCAGGAACCTCTATTTTTGGGGTCTGACCACTTTAAAGAGAATAGAGGCAGCCTATTCTAAGCCCTACCGACAGGATTGGCTGATTTTTAATCAGGGTTGCCAACCTGAAAAATAATACATTTCTATACATCATTTTATAGAACGACTGCGTACATCGCTATATTTTCAACTGGTATTATTAAATTTGGTTCTAAAGGACAGTATGTGTATTGACCATAGTTTTTTGCCTATCAGTATGGAACGCGTTAACCAACGTTTTCTTTCACAAACGTCATTTTTATCATTCTTATCCCATGTATCTTGTCGATGGATACTGTTTAGAATAAACATTCTTATTTTTTCATTCATCTTAGCATTATTTTCTCCACACTATCCTGCCAACTATTTGCCTAAGGCATAACACTCTTTTTCATGCTTCAGTAAACCTCAGGCAATAGTCATATGGGTGTATAGAATTATTTTTAGTATTCTCCAAGATAAAGAAACTTGATAAAACTTAAGGCTTTAGCAGTTCATGGACGGATTATTCTTTTCCCTATCAAACACACCAAACAAATCAGGTTCCATAGTGTGTTGCCTGCAGGTGTGACATTTCTAGTGAAACAGAGTTACAATGGAATGTGAGGTTTGTAATGTAATACCAAATCCCTCCGTTAGCTGCAGGATGTGACACAAGATCAATTTTTAAAGCCGAGTTTAAAGTTGGTTTGAATTCAAAGTTTTCCTTCTTTTAGACTAGTTGCTTAACCAAAGCTATAGACCCCAGTTAGTCATCTATTCTCTCATAGCTCTGGGTATGTATTTTCCCAATCTCTCCACACGGCATAAGGCTAGTTTTAATCGTAATTTAACAGGTTTAAATTCAAATTTTTACTTCTAGACTGGTTGCCTAATCAAGGTTAAAGAAATTAGTTCGCCCTACTATTATTCCATATCTGGAGGGAGTAAAGTCTGATGCATACCTTTCCCAGAGGTATTAGAACTATATAAAATACGATCAGTTTTGTCCAGGATTTGAACTCGTGTCACCGATACAATTTCTTTCGATGACAACCATTACACCACGCGCCTCCACTCATAGTTGCGGGTAGAACAGATTGATTCATATCTTTTTTTTTAAAGATGAACCTGTTTCCACTATAAAAAAAATCCTATGAGTTTCTTGCTGCTTTGACGGAGAACTTTTTGTTAGTAAATTGCGATTTTTGTTTCAACAATCTTTGTATTTGTGCCTTACTATTTTCATTGTTATTTTATCATTCTTTTTCTTTTAACGCTTTTTGTCTTTTCAGAATTTCTTAGGACACTGTTTTTTTTCGCTGAACGTCAGAAATTTGTTCTTTGAACTATTTAAACTCTTCTAACAGTTCATTTTAAATCTTGATGTTAATAAATTATCGCTTATTATTTTGTCAGAGATTTTTAATAAGATGTCCACTTTTTCCACTCGAATTAAGTGATCGTTTATATTGAACCTTAATGCAGATACATTAATTTCGTCTGTAACGAAATCAGTTTGGGATTATATTATTCATAACTAATGGTCTTGTAGAATAGCTGATTTTTTCCTGACGTTTTCTTTAGCATCTTGCATGAAGTGAGTCATACTTCTCTCATGAAGTCAATAAATTAAATGTGCAAACACTGGAGCATCTTCACCACCCAATAAGTCGCCCTCGTTTATTTATTCGGGCGTAGACATAATAACACAATATATTTTTCTCATATATCCTAAACATTTTTGTTAAGTATCTGGCCGCCATTATTGGCCAGTTGAAAAGAACTTAAAGTAAGTAAGTCCTGAACTAGAATCCTTTGGTAAGTGAATAAGCCCTGAACTATAGAATCCTTTGGTAAGTGAATAAGCCATGAACTATAGAATCCTTTGGTAAGTGAATAAGTCCTGGGTTATGTAATCCTACGTAGTGTCAAAAGGTCCAGTGATATAATCCTATGATCCGTCGTCCACTATGGCTGAAGACAATGTGTGTAGGTATGACCAGAACTGTATAAACAATAATATCAGCAGCAAAATACTGCCAGTGGTTGGTCAATTGGTTGGTCACATGTTTATCGGCGAGTCTATAAGTAGAAGGGGTCATTCACCACACGTGTTATATACCAAAAACTCCAACAATTTTACCATCCATAATTCCTAATTATTCTTTTCACCATCAAAAAGAATGTACTGGCCCCATAAATTGTTGGTGGGCTTGACATATTAAACATAAATACATAGAATCTACTCGTAAACTCAAAATGGTTGGTATCAAGTCTCGAGTAAATAAAGATCTAGTCTTAGCATTTACACCCAGTGTCATAAGATAGGTATTTCCTGCTCACCCACTTTGAAATAGATGTTTTGCATTAGTATTACAATTTTATAGTAATTAGAAGATTTCTTTTATCCAGAATGCAACGTCAAGTTTCTATATATTTCAGTTGTCTATAGATTATACCAAAGATAATCCAACAGTGTACTCATGTCATTTTTATTTAAAGCTATTCTTATTGCTCCAAAGATCTGAGCCCAATTAACAATATATATATATATATATATATATATATATATATAATATATATATATATATATATATATATAGAGAGAGAGAGAGAGAGAGAGAGAGAGATAATAATGATAATAATAATAATATATTTCCAGGACAATTTGTCTTGAGGATAAGCGGCTAATGCTCTGCTTTGAGACCAATTGTAACAAACGCTTTTTCTTTGTATATTATACCATAACACATAGATATAGTTCTTACACCTATAATCGACCATTTTATTTGCCTTTCTCCAAGACAGAATACACACACACACACAAACATATATATATATATATATATATAATATATATAAACGTATAACTAATAATCTTGTTTATTTCTTTTGCCTATTTTCATATTTTTGTCTTTATATATATTGTACATTTCGACCGAGCTTGTGAAGGTCTGATTGTGCCGTATGGTAATGTTCTGATAATTTCTGATTTCTTCGAAGAATAAAACATGGAAGTAAACTCAGCTTGGTTTCGCTCATATAAAAACGTTTCTAAAAGTTTAATGTAATAGCGGATATTGCTCTTTTTAAAAAGTATAACTTTAAATAAAATGATTTAATTCTATATTATAATTATTGAACACATTTTTTTTTAAATTTCTTTTTACTTCTTTATCAAAAATAGGTTGAACCTTCGAGGTTCAACTGAAATTATATAATTTGATTTATCAATCAGGATGAACCTTTTTCCTTCCGGCAAATGTAATTGATCTCACTTCAAATAAGAAAATAATCAAGATTAACTTTGTTCACTGTATCTAAATCGGTAGATTTTAGCATCAAACCGTTATTGAAGATTTTATGTGCATTTATGAAATAAGGCACATCAGTTGTTTGTAATGATCTTACAATTATAAAGTATACTCACATTTTGCACCAACAAGTTTTATAATTATGATTAAGTATCATATGCTTGTTTCTTTTAGCAGACATCAATTAATGAGAGTTGCTTTTTGTTTAAATATTAAGAACGGCTTAAATGTTAGACGATTAAAAGCGTTACACAAATGAGCGGTTGACAATTAAATATGCATTAGTCGTTGTATTAAGGATTATATTGGAAAGATGTCTGCGATCCGTCTTAGATGAATAATAATAATAAAATTAATAATAATAATGATGATGATAATAATGATAATAATAATGATAATAATAATAATAATAATAATGATAATAATAATATTATTATTATTATTATTATTATTTACTCCTTTTGAGTTTTCACATCAGCATTAGCTGATGGCCTTTCACTGGAGTCTGAATGACAGCAAGTCTCCTCAGGTCTCCAGGACTCTTCTGACTATTCTGGCAGATTGTAGCAGTGCAGTGTTCTGAATGATTTCAATCTCTCCTCTGATTTCCAATTTTTCCAAACCCTTTTCCAATCCTTTTCGGACCGTTCCAAATGCACCAACTACAATTGGTATCACTTTCACTTTCATATTCCGCAACTTTCTCAGCTCTCTGGCAAGGTCCAGATATTTGTCCATCTTTTCATTTTCCTTTAGCTTCACCCTGTGATCTGCTGGACCTGCAAAATCCACAGTTCTTTCTTTTTTGTTTATCAACACTAGATCCGGTCTTCTTGCTGGGATAAGGTGATCCATTTATATGTCAAAGTCCCAGAGAATGTCATGCGTTTCATTCTCAAGAAAAGATTCTGGTTTATGCATATACCATTTTGTTGTATGGTCAAAATTTATTTTTTTTGCATAATTCCCAGTGGATCACCTTCCCAAACCAGTCGTGTCTAGTTTTGTACTCCCGTTGTGTTAGTTTGCTACATTCGCATAGTACATGGTTTACAGTCTCATCTCTATTACCGCAAAGTCTACATTTACTATTTGTTGGGTCTTATCAATTTTCGCTTTTATATAGTTTGTCCTTATGGCATTATTCTGTGCAGCAATTATTAGTGATTCAGTTTCTCTTTTGAGGTTTCCTTTTCTTAACCATGTCCAAGTCTTTTCATGTGTAACCTCTTCGATTTGTCGTTTGAAGTGTCCATATAATTGTTTTTCTTTCCATTTTTGTTTTCTGGTCTTTGTTGTTTTTCTGTTTGTCCATCTGTCACTTCTCCGATTGTTGGCCGCCATAAGTATTTTGTCTTTGTGTAATCTTCAAGTTGTTGGATTGTGGTTTTTACGCAGTCCTCTACGTTTGCAAGACCCCTTCCCCTTATTTTCTTGACACATATAATCTATATCGTCTCTAGGGTGGGGAGCTTTGTGCATGGTCATTAACTTTCTCGTCCTTTTGTCAATCTGTCTGATTTCTTCTTTTGTCCATTTTAAGAATTATTATTAGTAGTATTATCATTATCATTATTGTTATTATCATTATCATTATTATTATTATTATTATTGTTATTATTATTATTATTATTATTATTATTGTTGTAGTAGTAGTAGTAGTAGTAGTTATTGTTGTTATTGTTGTTGTGATTTCTGATATTTTCAGAAGAGCAAATAAAATTAAGATGAAATAAATACTTGTCAAAAGACTAATAAGAATATTGCTGTTGTTCTTTTTTTCTTATTAATCTTAGTCAATCTCTTTTTTTCTTTATTGATCTCTCTTCGTTTCCTTTCATTTCTTACAAAATCCCTTCTCATATAGTTGTTGTTTAAATCGGGAAACTAATTATTCTGTCCTTTGTATCGGATCCGGCGTCTCTCTCTCTCTCTCTCTCTCTCTCTCCGGCTGGAGGTTCTCTCCCCCTCCCTCTCTCTGTCTCTCTCTCTCTCTGTTCTATTCTGTTCTATTCTGTTCTTTTTGTTCTCATGTAACAGCAGGCAGCCATTTTCTGTCTATATATCATTTTATTCCCCTCATATCTTTTCAGCTAATACATTGTTAACCTGCGCATGTGGAGTATCAGAGATGAAACAGGCAGTGCAACACTAGTTATCTAGATCTATTTTCCCAGCATCACCTGGTCACATGAATCCTCTAAGTCGATGACACTGAGTTCACAGTTTTTCAATCAAAATATATGAACTAAAAATGTATTTATCCATTTAACGTTAATTCAAATTACACTACATATCTTGATGAATGATAGGATATGCATATCCATTATGTAACATTGTCAACAATTATCGATTTCAATTATTAGTTTCCATTTTTCAAATGGTATACATTGTTACAAGTTATGGGTATCATGAATTGTTGGCAGACCCTGTAGCGAAAATAAGAGCCGTTAACTTTGAATTCAAGGGAGCCAGTTGAAATTTACCAGTGACTGTTGGTAACACTTGAGCCCTAGAGGTGCGAATCTCGCGCACCATGAGAAACACGTGATTAGTTTTAGTTTTTAGATTCGGCCCGGCGGTCAAAAGTTTAGACGTGATCTGAGGTTGGCTTCCCCGCGCGCCGAATAAGAATCATGGGCTAGATAAAATAAAAGCTTGATCGAGCAACAAAAATGTCTTGTTAATTCCTTCAATTGCAATGACCAAAATCAGCCCAAAAGAAGTCCTTAGTTAGAAGGTCCAGTCAGCAACCAAACAACAAGATGACAGCCAGAGGAGATGAAAAAACCCAGCAAGTACCAGAGTAACTAGAGAAATGGAGTGATAAAGTAAGACCATCTCCTCTCCGAGTAAGTCTCTAATCTGTATCTCAATCACCTCTCTGAACTTTATCTCTATCATTACGAGAACACACACTCTCTCTCTCTCTCTCACTCTCTCTCTCTGAAGTCTCAATCTCACCAATTATTACCCGATGTCAATGTAGGTATATAATATTACCTAAGTAGATTTGTAACGCTTTGAATTTTCACAGGATTAAACATGTTGCTAATAAAGTTGAATTATAGTAATTGATCTAAGATACAGATCAATACATGTGAATGCTTCAAATTAAAGAATATACCATCAGTGCTCAGTCTCCACATTACTGCACTGATTTTCCTCCTTAGACTATCGCATGCCCAAATTATGGGACCACAGTTATGGTTTAAATAGTATCAGTACTGTTCTTCTACAAGCATCACTTTGGAATTATATAACCCTCAAAGCTTGATACAAAGAAACCTAACCAAACCTTATCGAGATCATGGTATGTCTCTTACTATGTAACTAAATAACCAAAGACTTTGGCACTTTTATTAAAATATCTACGCAGCCACACTAAGACGCGCATAATGTACTCAGGTAAATATTAACATCAGAATATATTGTATTATTCTATGTCCACTAATATATTGCCATTACTTTTCAATCTTCCTTTTGGCAATTTTATCAACAGTTTTATTTTTTCTTTAAAAAGTTGCTTGAATTTTTGTATTGTTTATTATAATTGGAATAAATACTTCCTATTGTTTGTTCTATTACGAGTGCCGGCTGAAGTGTTCATAGGCTGACCAAGATACTCTCATGGAATGTAACCAAATGAAGTTTATTTACAATATAACGTCCCCTGTGGTTCACACAGGTTTTCAATCTTTGGTACTGTGGTTTTATCTCATTGGTAAAAATCAACCCAAAAAACCCAAAGAACTACATAATCAGAATTGATGTCATCAGATGAAATTTCCAGCTTATTGTTTTTTCAACCCACCCTCGTATATTAAAATGTAACTATTATGTTATATTTTCTTATTAGATATCCACACGATTTTAAATTATTAATTTGAATCTATTCTACCTTTTTTTAATCAAATCGTTTTCTAAGTGACATCTTCATTTGCAACATCTTTATTGCGGCTTTGATCTAAAAAAATATTTTACTGTTTTGACATTTAAAATATGTTCAATGCTATGTATTAATTCTAATAATAATTGGTGTACCTTTTCTTTTTTCCTCCTTTTCGAACTTGACATGTTCAACGCATATTCTCTGCAAGGGTCGTTTAATTGCCTAATCATATTTTGATTTGTATTGCACATTTTGATCTTCTCCAAAATCAAAAATCCATGGCTAGGGGGTAATTGGTTTAGAAAGGAAGAACAGAAAGAAGAAATAGAGCCATGACAGAGAGAGAGAGAGAGAGAGAGAGAAGAGAGAGAGAGAGAGAGAGAGAGAGAGAGAGAGAGAGAGAAAAGAATAGAACCTCGATAGAGAGAAAATAAAAAGGCACAATTTAAGTTGATGCACGCCCAAATAAACATATGCGCACTAGCGAATGTGACAATGTTAAAAGAAAAGGAAAAAAAGAAAAATAGAGAAAAGAAATACAGTCATAGACAGGAAAGAAAGAAAATAAAAGAAAAAAGGAAGGTATACAGAGAAAGCAACAAAAAAAAGACATTACCTTTTTTCATTTAAATAAACACTTTTTTAAGGATAGCTCAGACATTGAAGACAATTATCCCCTTAGGAAACAAAAACGTTTTTTTCCATATTTTTTCGTTTACGCCTGATTTTGCATGATTATTTTATTTTTATTTTAAAAGATTTCTCTTTACTAAGATGATTCATTTTAGTTTTCGCCTGATTTTTTTTGGTGAAATTAATGTTTTTCGAAGATTAACTGTGATTTCTAACCCCATCCATATATTTTTTGTCGGTGCCATCTTGCGCAGAAGTTGACATGAAATTTTGAATCTTTTTAAATTCAGGTTTGAACTCGACCGTAGTTTTTAATACTATGGTTTTACTATGGTTATTGTGATATCGCTGAACGATTTTGTTGGATTTTCAAAAATTGCGGGTAATCACTTCAGTTCGCAAATTAAATTTCATAGTTAGTAATTAGTAGTGAAATGCTAACGAATTTATGGGAATTTAAAAAGAAAAATTAACTTCACTCACTATGTACGGAGTTGGAAATTCAAGCGAATCTTTGAGTCCCTGCATTTGGACATTTTTGCGCATTTTGTTTTAGTAGTGAACAACAAATGAATTTGGAAAAGGTAACGAAGACATCTTAGAGAGCGATTCACCTTCCTGAGGTAATGACTTGGCTTGTGAACACTCCATGGGAAGTGGCTAAACGAACGTTTGTAGATGGAATTGGCTATCAGCGCTCCCTGTGTGGCGTAAAGTCCGAGAAACAGATATAGATAGAAATGGATAGCCACTACTGAACTATCAGATTTTGAGATATAATTAAATATGTTGCCATTTTTTGTGTAGCATAAGCTGTCCCCAAGTGAATTAGATTGTGAATTAGAAATGTTTGAGTATCGAAGCCACGAGATGGAGACAGGTTTTACGTGGAGTTTATTACGTCAAGACATATCCGAAAAATATACTTTGTCATTTTGATTTTATCCATTCAATTTTTTCCTGAATTAAAAAAAAAAGAAACACACAAGATACAATAGTTTTATCAACGATTTAATGATAATATTTCATAAAATTGCTTAAAAATTAAATATTTTATTTCATCATAATGAATAATTTATTCTAATATGAGACAATGTATGTATTTACAAAACCCTTTCACCAAAAACAGAATGCGACACAATATCAATTCTAACTAGTTTTAAATCAGAGTTTTCCTTCTCTTAGACTGAATGACATAATTTTAAAATGTATAATCTGTTTAAAATGTGTTTTAGATTTAAATATGAGTTTTATTAAAACTGACAAAATTTGGAAAAGTACCACCTCTAAGATGAGTAAGCCTGCTTTGCTAGTGGAATATTTAAGTCACCTCAACCTGCTAATTTAGAAGCACATTATATTTAAAACCAACTTATAAATGTAGCAAATATTACAGATCGCAGATTACAGATCAAATAGAGATGGAAAGTGTTGTGTGTAGTCAAAAGAAAAATGTTGCCAAACATTTAATTTATTGTCATTTGAGAATGAAATTCAAATGATACTTTAGTGTTAATCTTTTAAACTAAAACAGGCTATACAGGAAAATATGACAGCATACATTTAGCTGAAACGATTTAGATCAGTTAGCTTTCATTCATAAGATTACAATTTATTAGTTTCATTAATGGATGTCTGCATGAAATTTCATGGAGTTATGCTATGCACTTTCAAACAGTAAAATACATTATTCTGAACCGATGAAGTCAAGTTAAAAGGATTCCATTCAATCAACTTTGGTCATATTAAATTTTAACTGAAAGGAAATCCGCATAATTTCATTTGCCTGTAAATGTTAAGTCATAACTAAAGTTTGATATATTCTCTAGTTACCTAAATATCATGTGGTTGATTCCTATATTGCATTCCTTGCAGTGGGGAAAATCTCCAACTCTAAAGATAATTACAATAAACAAAATGTTCCTGAGTATGCAACTTAACTGCACCAGGTGCTGAGTCTTCAGTTCTTGTGTTCTTGAGAGTGTAGACCCAAATGTGTGATGCCATTACTTCCACTAAAGAGGTAGTGCCAGTTGTGAAACCATATAATAATCAAATGGATCTGTTCAATTTTATTTATATATTCATAAGAATATCTGATATCATATAACTATATACCATTAATAATACGAATAGTTACTTAAATTTATTTTTTCTTATTAATGGTTAGTATTAGTTACTTAAAACCATATAAGTATGTGCAAACTAATTACAATTATTAAATAGAATAATTACTTGAAACCTTATGATTATTAGACGGGAGTGCTTGAAAATGTTAAAATGTGAGCAAATTATTTGTATTAGATAGGGATACTTGATATCATATAACTATATGCAAGTGACTCGTAAACCACAGTCAACACGTGACCATAGTTATATGGCATCAGATATTCCTATAAATCAATATTTTCTAAACATATCAATTTGATTATTAGATTGTACCCCAAGTGGCACTACCCCTCAAATGGAAATTCTGGCAACAAAAAAAGTGGGTCTATCATTTTCCATCATTATGCCATTACAGCGTTTCCATTACCCAGTGGTGATAAAAATCTGTCTGCTTTTGGCTGATCCTCATTAGTGAAGGAATTGTCTCTGTTGCTTCGTTATAAAAGAGTCTCCCAGCTTCGTGGATATATACCCGGGCCCACGAATATGTAAAATACGGAGCATAAACACTTTTAACGAGATAATTCCGTGTATGATATGCGACACGTTATTAATAAAGTGTCCGAACTTGTATATTTGTCGGTTAGAGTTCCCTGTACTAAAGGTATGAATTATATTTTCAGACTGCACCACCTCGTGCGTCTAACGTTTGCTAGCATTATTAAAATTAGGATCGATGTCAAATCTCTGCGGCTTCCTGCACTGTTTTGTTTTGGTTTATAAGCCTAATGAAATTCGGGAGAGCGATAAAAATTCTTAAAGCTTTATTCAATTTAGAATAGTCAGATACGTACACACACACACAACACATAATATATATATTATATATATATATATATATATATATATATATATATATATCTACCAACCCCTCCACACGAGCAGGATGCGATACAAGGTCAATTTCTTAAGCGGAGTTTAACAGGTTTTGAATTCAGAGTTTTCCTTTTCCTAGACTGGTTACCTAGCCAAGGTTATAAAACCAAGTCTTCCTGCTATTCATCCATAGCTGGAGGTGGAATTGGATTCATACCTTTCACAAAGGTATTAGCACTATGTGAAATTCAAACAGCTTCGTTCAGGAATTGAACTCGGATCGACGAGTCCATTTCCTATGACTCTAACCATTAGACCATGCGCCTCGATAAACGTACATATAGCTATTTATAATGTCTATAGAAAATATAATTCCTATTGAAGATAACCACCAACGCGAGATTTAACACTTATCGCTATAAATAACACAAATATATTTTTTATTTCATTTATAATATGTTTTAATTTTAGATATTTTTCTTTTAAACGTAGAGCATTTTTCTTTTATTCATTTACTCTTCTGCAAATCTTTTGTTTAAATCATTGAAATATATTTTTTAAACAATCTTCTGAGTTTTAGAATTAGAACATTATTTCTGGAAACGATTAATCAAAATTAGGAAAAAAGAAACGCATTTGTAATTTCCAACAAGTGGAAGTTTTTAATATTTCAGAAGGTTCTGGATGTGTCGTGTCAAAGTGACACGGATAACAAAAAATTCTGGACAATTAACATATTCAAAAGTATTCATAAAATAATAATAAAAAACACAACAACATTTGAAAGAGAAATAAAGACATTTATAATCAAATAAAAAAAAATTGCAACACATTGGCAGATTTACTAAAATAATAATCGTATTCAAATTTAGAAATATTTCTCCTGGGATTTCTTCACACATTATTGAAAGTGAAGTTAGCATCTTTTGTCATATGAAGTCTCTCGGAAATGACAGCTATTTTGAATTGTCTTGGTACTGGCTGCCTGACTTCTGTGGAAATGAATTATTAATCAAACCTCTGTTGCTACCTCACTCCATCGGTGGGGCTTAGAATACGTTGATTGTGTGATTTTAAAGTTTGCTGCACATGGAAAATATTGGTTTTGCCAAAAAGTGCTGATCAAACAATTTCCTACAGACTAGTTTCATATAAAGGTTTGGTTTTGGTTTAGTTTCCTTGTTTAATGACATATCATTCTTCGTAACTTATTAAGTAGAAGAACAGTAGCGATATTATTTAATCAATAACTGATGGGGGAGGGGTTATACCTATCGCAATATATTAGTTCCAAAGTTAACGTAATAGCACGATTGGTTTTCGAACTTGTTTATTGCGATGTCGCAATCTAGCACGTTAACCACAACGCTATCAAATAAATTTTATTCAAATTTTATTTTATTGTGTTTATCCCTCAATAGCAGTTATGAATATATAATATATAACACCGAGAGATTAGTGACCACCGAAAAAAACTGTCCAATAATGTTGGGTAGCCTATGTTTCAAGAATATATGCAACTCTATAATGGTATATTTTTATTATATATATATATCGATTTTTGTCGATGTTCTCAATAGATCAAAGTATTATTGAGGGAATTTGGCTCAAAATGCAAATTTTCTAATTATTTAATGTCCTATTTCTTTTAAATGATTTGAAAATTTTGAACTTGTGCATTTTTATTAAAATTTATCAATTTAGGTCGATGTTAGACTGAAATTGAAGAATGATGATCATTCTATTTACCTAAAAAGCACATATTTTTTTAAAAACAAAAGCTTAAGTTTATGTATGTTTTTTATCGAAACCTCCAACCGAAAGCTTGGTTTTAATTATAACTACTACTGAAATACTCCAGTATTGGTCAGTGTTTTCAGTTTAGGCTACTTTCACCGTAGGCTGAATTGACAATCCGTTTATTTAAGAAGTTTAGAATGAAGAATATGTAACATTCTTAATTCTTTGCCTACCTTAAACTACAAACAGCAGCTATCCCACAAAAGTACAAATACTGATGGTTAGTTCATTATAATTGAACAGAAGGACTCAGATTACAACAATAATATAATTTTATTAGCTCAGTCGGTGGAGTGTTCGGCTAGGAATCACAAGGTTCTTGGTTCGATACCGGCCCCCGCCAACTCAGCGTATGAGTAGCACATAGATATATACGGTAAAGTGAGGAGCTGATGGTAGACGTGGTGCTCCACCCCAAATGCTAAAATAATCTCTTTGGTCTAGCACTAGTGAAAAGCGGATGGACTTTCTCGCTGTCTGGTTGATACCGACATTAGGCTGCCCGGATTACTTTACTTTTTTATTTGAACAAGCTGAGTGTTTTTATGAATAGATAGTGAATTTTGAATTATTCCATCATACATATAAAAGAACCAAGGCAAAGAGTTAAGTTTTTCATCGAAAATGGAAATAAATCAAGTGGGGTGTAAATATATAACATGAAAACCAAGGTATCCAAAAGACGATTTGAATAAAATCATCCTCTGTAAACCTTGTTTCTGTTCTCATATTTCATATACCTACATACTGATTTCTATAATAGCATATTTCATATACCTACATAGTGATTTCTATAATATCATATTTTATATACCTACATACTGATTTCTATAATAGCATATTTCATATACCTACATACTGATTTCTATAATAGCATATTTCATATACTTACATACTGATTTCTATAATATCATATTCCATATACTTACATAGTGATTTCTATGATATCATATTTCATATACTTATATAGTGATTTCTATAATAGCATATTTTATATACTTAGATACTGATTTCTATGATATCCTATTTCATATACCTAAATACTGATTTCTATAATATCATATTTCATATACCTAAATACTGATTTCTATAATATCATATTTCATATACCTACATATTGATTTCTATAATATCATATTT
This sequence comes from Doryteuthis pealeii, assembly GCA_023376005.1. Taxonomy (NCBI): domain Eukaryota; kingdom Metazoa; phylum Mollusca; class Cephalopoda; order Myopsida; family Loliginidae; genus Doryteuthis; species Doryteuthis pealeii. The sequence goes on from CM042144.1 coordinate 95,735,281, forward strand.
CGTATACCTACATATTGATTTCTATAATATCATATTTCGTATACCTACATATTGATTTCTATAATATCATATTTCGTATATACATATATTATCATATTTCATAGTTACATAGTGATTTCTATATATATATATATTATCATATTTCATATACTTACATACTGATTTCTATGAATCATATTTTCATATACTTACATACTGATTTCTATAATATCATATTGCATATACTTACTTACTGATTTCTATAATATCATATTTCATATACTTACATACTGATTTCAATAATATCATAGCAGTCGAAAGAGCGGCTACTCAGTGTAAGATGGTGTTTTCGAGGTAATGTTCGAATGTCACATAGAGTTTATACTTTATTATCTCCGATCCAATCTGGTATTCTCTGTCATAGATTTACAGTCCGAATGAGGTGTTATAAACAGGTGATAAAGAGGAAATAATATGGTAGTCAAAATTTTAAAAGCTATTATTAAAAATTGACTAATGTCTATTTCATTCTGATGTTACGTTTCATCGCAAAAACTAGACGTCCTTTTTATAGTCATCAGTATCACGGATCGAAAATCCATAAAAAAAAAGAAAAAAAAAGAGATCTCTCAGTTTGGCCTTGGAATTGTATCCATCTACCTCGGGAAATCTGTATTATCTTCATAGCTACTTTTAGCAATTGAAAAACGCTAGCCTTTCGGCTATCAGATCATATCTAATCACAAACTCATTCTTTACGGCAAGATAGATGTCCCTAGGCAAAATTATGCAAATTCATGTTTCATCTTGAGCTCATACTTTATGTATGATATTTGCTAAGCTAAGAATAGTAAAAGGATACAATAATGCAGTGGCCTGTTAGAGTCAAAACAACTATGATACTAAGTGATAAGCTTAATCTTGCACCAGGGCACGTGTAAGTTTATATTATATTATTCTTTAATACACTCATAAATACATACATACACAAATAAAATCGTATCTATCCAAATATTCACCACCAGTCATGGGTAAAAGATAGGACAGACGGAGTTCTTTAACATTAGTATAGCAATCAATGGAAGTGAAGGAAAACTTAAAACCTGTTAAACCCCGATTGACATTTGTCACATTGTAAAACCTTCCAAATACGAGAGGCGAATCTGAAATTTCTATCTCGAAACTGGTAAAATGATTCGAGTAACCGAACAGTTCTAACGACCTGTCAACCGATCTGGGATTATTTTATGCATATTATCCCTCCAATTAATAATGTAAACGATCATACACCGTTACCCACTATACAACGGTTATAGAAATGCGTTTATTGTACATTTAACTTTACATTTCTTGCGTATTTGTCTTAAGATATTTTGCACCGGTATATGATATCAAGTATTCCTATTTATTACAAGTAAAATGCATATAATTGTCTGGTTACAAGTATTCCTAATATTAATGATTATAAGTTTAAAAGTAATTATTTCTGTTTGATAACAGTCATTATATGGTTTAAATTAACTAATAATAATCTGTGGTAAACTATTACAGCTTTGGTTAACAATTCTTATTACACATAATTTACAGTTTATATCATCAGGTATTCCTATTGAATACGAATGATTTAAAAACAAAACCATCCATTTGGCACATGTATTGCACCCTAATTGGTACTACCACTCCGGGTAAGAGTGGGGTAATGGCAATGAAGGGTTTTCCCAGAATACACAGATCCGCAGAAGTGGAGTCTTATCATCAGACGCAGTTGAGTGTCTTACACAGAACATTCATTTGGTGAGGTTTTACTCGTCTGCATGGGATGTAGTTGGCGAATTTTAAACTCTAACGACAGGACATAAAAACTATTCGAGGGTGAGAGAATGATAAGTGAGATTGAAAAGTGAAAGGTGAGGAGGTGGTGACGGTTATGTATCTCCTTTATACAGAGATCGAACATATAATGTATATGACTGATACTTATATTTGAAAACCGAGTATGTAAATAATGTAAACGATAATACATCGTTACTCACTATTAATGTTGTATTGTCCTCGGCCGGAAAACGAAGCTTCCGGCAAAAAGACAAAGAAAAATAGAAAAATATATATTAAAAAAAAGGGAAAAACGAAAGCGAGGCTTTCCAGTCAAGGAAGCAGGGAGAAGATAAAGAAATATATAACAAACGTCCGTATTCAGATCAAAAGATAAAGATGCGTAGGCGTGTCATCAATACAAAAGCCAGAGGGTCGAGCCGACAGCAGTCAACACCACCTCACGGGCACTCATTGTAAGCTCTGCGCCTTCACCAGCCACACACCGAAGAAAATAAAGAAGGGTCCTCTCTTTGTACATACGTATCTGTTGTTTATTGAAGTCCAGTAGTCGGTAGTAGCTGACTACTACATACCCGCAACGACTACTGACTTACACGATTTAGAGTAGCGAAGAAGGCCGCTACGTAACATTAAATGTTGTCTAGAGTTATTCCCAGGAAACCCCTTTGGGTGGTTTACCATTCCAACGGCTTTAAAGTCAGCGTAATATAAGCCCCAGTGAAAAAAGGTCATTTTAAGCGGAGTGCAACAAGTTTGAATTCAGAGTTTTTCTCCTAGGCCGCGTACCATACGTAGTTAAAACGTCCGGTCTGCCCTACTATTTACAATTAAATAGGCGGGAGAATAGTTGGATGTATATCTTTCCTTCATGTGTAATGCAAACAGGCTTGTACAGGTTTTGAACTCCTGTTAACGTGATCATTTCCTACGACTGTAACCATTACACCAGGAAAAGAAGGAGGGTTTATTGTAATACACATAGCATAATTGTAATGTAAATCGAACTAATTTTTGTATACATTTTCAGTGAGGGGTGAGGTCATATTTGCCAAGAAAATCAACATTCAAAATCCTTTTTTTCCCTCCACAATCTCCGATCATCGACCAGTGGCGTCCGTGTAAAATACGTATTTTTTTATCACACGTATCAAATTTGTTTTATTTCTTATTGCACAAATCTAATAGGAAAACCATTTACTCCATTCACACAAACTCATTAGGCATTTCTTTGATGTAATTAATAAATACGCCGCCTCTAATGAAAGCATTGATTGCGACGTTATCATGGCTAATGATGAAGTAGAATAGAGCAAAGTTTTTTTCCAGGTAAATTAGTGGAATGCGTAATGCCTGTCCGATATTCACCTGGTTCATTCAATGGTTTCATTAAATACCGTTATTACACATCATAAATTGTGGAGGATGCCTTTTTCAAATAAAACTTAATTATTTTAGGGAGATATATTATTTCTTTCGTCACTATACATGGAAAAATGAAAGATAACTCAGTTCATGTATTTCATGGCTAATTTAATTTGTAGAATTTCAATCATAGGTATGTATGAGATATTATCCTTTAATTATGTATGAAATATATCAATATACAACATACATACATACATCTATCTATCTATATATATATATATATATATATATGTATGAAGTGGACAAACAATCTGTTTGAGATGGCGACGTCTTACATTTAAACCGATATGCACGCCTAATTCATTTAATTATAATTAATTAATTTACAAATTAGGGATGACTTCAATTAAGCACATAATCTCCCCCCCCCCAAATTGTCAGCTATCGCCATTTCAAACATATTGTTTGTCCACTTCATACTGTCTTGCTGTAAATCAACCAAAAAGTGAGATATATCAGTTTGAAATAAACGAGAAAATCTGGGTAAGCAGCTAGTGTAATGGTTAGAGTCCCCACCTGTCAGCCTGACAGGTAGGGTTCGAATCACGCACACAGGACTGCCCTGTCTATAACTCTGCTGATGAGGCCTAATAGGCTGAAATGTACATACAGAGATTGACTTTTTCTCGATTTGTTTACGCCATACATTTAAACCGATATGCACGCCTAATTCATTTAATTATAACTAATCAATTTACAAATTAGGTATGACTTCAATTAAGCTCATGATCTCAATATATATATATATATATATATATATATATATATATATATATATATATGTGTGTGTGTGTGTGTGTTTGTGTGTGTGTTTGTGCGTGTGACAAATATACATCAAAGGTGATTAAAAAACCCACTAAATATCGATTACATTAATATCCCGTCTCCGTTAGCTCTGAAACTTTTTCAGAATCCAAAGCGGTTTCTGAGCTGAGACAAAATATCAAATCAATCGATTGTATGTGTTCCTTTTTCCACATTCCTACATATTTTTTTAACATTTTGACGGATTTTTCTTAATCTGTAATTTTTCTTCACACACACACACACACACACACACACACACACACACACACACACACACACATATATATATATGATTGGTTAAAAAGAACAGCAAAGGATGATTGCATGATAGGATCATAAATTTAAATATAGAAATCGTTCGAAAATTAGTTTTTGAGTATGACCTCAGATCATTCAGGACTTCGAGTGCTTGTGTGTTTCCATGATATTGAAAGAATAGTAAAATTTGTTTTCTATTGGGTTAATCCAAGCATATAAAAAGATTAGTCAACTGCATTATGCACATTTGGCTTTGGGCATTGAAGAATTTGATTGACATAGTACATTATATACTTACACCCCCATATATATATATATATATATATATATATATATATATATATATGTATGTGTTAATGAGGTATAAATAAAAAATTAAGTTTATTAAGATTCATAGTTTTATAATAGAGGCTAATAGTGTTCAATATATGCTATCTATCCTCTTTCCAATATTTATATTTTTTCATGCATCGTTCTTCTTGATTGTGAACAAATGATTGTAAATCTAGTTCGAATACATCTTAAAATCCTTAGAAAAATTCAGGTTTGTTTTTTATTGTTTTCTTGTATGTTCCCCGATGATATCAAGAGAGCAAGGTTACTTTTTACTGTTTCACACTATTTAAAGAATGGCGCGAACTGGCTTTTTACAGATTTGTTAACATAGCCCCACATATATATATATATATATATATATATATATATATATATATGTTGTTGGAGATTCAAAGAGATAATAAAACATATTTTATAAGAAACAGCACTGCAAATTGGGTTGAATTTGTTTTTCTATTTGTAAGGGTTTGCGTGCATATGTATAATAATTTTACGGATTGTTTAAAATCTTTTTCAAAGTAATATATACTTTTCTGTATATATATATATATATATATATATATATATATATATATATAATATATATATATATATGTATGTATGTGTGTGTGTGTGTGTGTGTTTTCTTAGGGGTTAATTCCAATCTCAGTGATTGTTTATGATTATATATATATATATATATATATATATATATATATATATGTAATTAACCATGATTGAAGTATGCATATATATAGGTATATGATAAAGTTTAAATTGAATTGAATTGAATTATATATATATGTATATATATATATATATATATATATATATATATATATATATAGTAATGAGATATGAATTTTGAAAAAAAGATTTAAAAAATTAGTCAACTGGATTATGCTCATTTGGCTTTGGGTATTGAAGCAAATGACTTTCCCATCAAAAAATGTTATCCTGTGCTCTATTTCACGCCAAACTTTCAATATTCACACTTGAATCAAATCAATATTTCGCGGAGGAAAGCATGAACTATTTTTTCTTAAATAAATCTTTTAAATCAGGTTTGCCAACCTGATGAATTGAAATCACCAAACAATTTTAGAGCCAAAATTTAGACTCTGTTTGTAGCGATTACTACTTGTCCCACAAGTTCAAGCTAAGATATGACAGTTCTAAATGTCAAGTAAGTCCAGTATGAAAGCGATTATATGAAGCATAACACGCACAGGTCCTCAACAATTTATTGCCTTTGGGGATAATTATTTCTGAGAAACAGCTCTAAATGTTAATACTTTGGCGAAGGTGTATTCAAACCTGGTTTTATTAAATGACTTTCCCATCAATAGTTATTCGTTTTTTGCCATTGAAAATGTCTATACTAAATTACTTTTTCTTAATCAACAATATATTCCGTCTTCCTAAAATAAAATGAAAAACATGATTGCCAAAAAACTTACGAGGGAAACATCGATGGTAAGGCTCCTATTTATTTCCACAGAAAAATCAGAAAATTAATAACGGGCACATTGTGACACAAGGACTTTTAAACGGCATAAATTTGATGTAAATTAAGCCCATTCTAACCACCATTTTCTATTTTCTGTGTGTGGTGGGAGACAGGTGAATGAATACCTTCACCAGAGGTATTAACCTGAAGTGAAACTCATTTAGCATTTGAACTCGGGTTGCCGATCCCATTTCTCACGACTATAACTGTGACGTTGATTTTATCTCCTAAATATCAGTAAATATTAGATATACATAAAATATGATAAGCATGAAAAAACAACGGAAGTGTACTTCATCTTTTAGTAATGGTTAACAATCTACGCTCATAAATCAGTAATTTCTCAATAACATTTTTGATCTTCATTAGACCCCCTAAATTTACAGCCATGAGCCAAACTTAAGCTACGACGTCTAATTGCTTGTGGGTTAAGCTTGAAGACAGTTGGTAGTTCAATTTTTTCTTGCTGTCAATTAAAAAAAGTCATGTGGAAATATCTCCAAGGCGTCTTTTCTGGTATAATAGTTAGGAAACTAGCCCTGCATGATATTACCAGTGAGTTTGATTTTCCCTAGGTGACCCATACATTTGACCTTGGATCATAACTAATCTTATCTTAAAAAAACGTTATAAGTAGAAATATGTATATATTTGGTGATGTTTTTCATAAACCTTGTTCACCGTGATTAGATTAGATTTCAATCGGTTGAAGAACTTCTCAACACCAAGAATTATAATGAAAATAAAAATTAGAAGTTCATCGTAAAATAATAGTGAAACAAATATAAGATGGAATAATGCCATTAATGAAATAAAAGTAAACATATTCATCGATAAGAAATAAACTAGGAATATCAATAAAATATTTATGCATTTTAGATCCGAAAACGCGGCTGGTGATAGCATGACATTTAAATTGCAAGCGTTGGATTGATTCATTGGTTTGTTATTTTAAGGGCATGTAAACTGGTAATAGGTTATTTCATGCCGATTTCAGTCTTTTATGGAGTATTATAAACAAATAACCACTTTATTATCCCAAACAAATTTATTTCCCAGACATATACTATCAATTCGGGTCAGAGTGGACCTGGGAGTAATATCAACGAAATAGATTCTCTGCACTGTTATCTAAAAGTAGAGCATTACCTCATGATGTTTTTTAAAGTCATACTCAGGACTCATTTATTTTGGGGTGATGAAGTCGGTGTATTCTAGTCCCAGCTTCAAGGCGATCATATATTTTTGCACCAAGTTTTCATATTTTCACATGAACGGGAAACGGTAAAAATCCATGATATATTGTGGAAGTAATTAGACTCTGTCTTACTAATTGGTTCTTCTGGTAGGGATTAGAGAAAATGAAAACCACATCACTATGGAATTTGAGATTATGGTTGAGTCGAAGAGAATTTTGATTTACTAACGAGGAATTTATTATCATTCGCAGATGTTTAATGGTTATAATTAATATAAGTACTTACAATTAATAATAATAATCATTAGGTTATAAAACAAAGAAAACATCCTATTTTTACCAACCTTTACCAAAGAGTAGGATGTGATATAAGATCAATTTCATAAGCGGATTTAATAGGTTTTCCTTCTCCTTGTTTGGTTGTCGAACCAAGGTTAAAGAGCCCAGTCTATCCAATAGCTGGAGGGTGAATGGTTATATTAATTCTTTTCCCAAGGGTATTAGCGCTATGAGGAATGAAAACAGACTCGATCAAGATTTAAATTCGAGTCATCGAATCTAGTTTCTACGACAATAACCGTTAAACCACACGCCTCGTCAGAAGGGGATCACGTTTAATTGTATAGATACTGTTTATACTCTGATTGATGATCAATGCAATTTATTACAGAAATGCTTTAAGCATTGTTTAACAATGAAACTGCTGGATTTTAATTCTAGTGAAGATCATATTAAAAACAAACAAATAAATTTACCAATATAAATACATGTATTCACTAAGTTAATAAAAACAAATTTGAATCATTTATTAACAGAATCTTTTCTTTGCACAAGTCAATAATATTACTTATGAAATCAAAAATGTCCCTTTTTTTAAAAAATGTCACTCTCCAACAAACATTCTTTATTCCCTAACCGTAACCGTCAAAAAATATCACTACTTTCTCCAACTGTAAAACGTTCGGAAATACATTTGTTTAAATTCTGTTTTTGAACACTTCAAAATTTTCTGTATTTCGACCGTTTTAACTTCAAATATCAAACATTTTCCCCTGAAGAAGGCCATTTTTCTTTGTGTGCTGAAATATTTTTATAATTTTCTATAATTTTATTTCATATTCAAAATAATAATAAATAGATTATATGTATACATGAAGAAACTCCTGGTCGAAACACATGTTGGTAACTCAAATTAAATCAATTTTATCCATTCAACATTTTCTTTCCTTTATCTATTTATCCTTTCCACACACACACACACACACACACACACACACATATATATATATGTGATGTTTGGTAGTATATTTTTACAATCAAACTATTTGCTGGGTATTTTTCTCACCGCGAGGACTTACCAACACGTTTGGTATATTATATATATATATATATATATATATATATAAGATTTTTGGATGTTTGTTTATTTAGAAACGTTGCTGAATAAAGTATATATTAAATTTTTACTTGAAGGCACTTACAACGCATGTATCGCATTCGATACTTTTTCTTATAGTTCATTTTCTATAAGAAAAAGTATCGAATTTTATGCGATACATGCGTTGTAAGTGCCTTCAAGTAAAAATTTAATATATACTTTATCCAGCAACGTTTCTAAATAAACAAACATCCAAAAATCTTATTCACTTCGCCGAAGGGCATACGGTCTGTTTGTTGTTATTAATCTCTCAATAACGCCCCCTTACCTATTATGGTAGAGGCGTGTAGTAGTATCATTTGACAAGCTTAATTTCGCTAGGATGGTCAGCTGTGTACTGTGGCCGAGGCGATAAAAGTGTTTCACTAGTGTTTCACTGTGTCTGCTGAAGTCCCGGTTTCGATTTCTGTCGGAGGGAAATCGTTAGTATATACCGCTGATGAGACTTAATAAAGTCGAAACAGTCTGTACGGTATTCTACACACCGAGCCATCCTTTGCCGGGATTACACTTGTCAAGTTCATTTCTATAAGAAAAAGTATCGAATTTATGCGATACATGCGTTGTAAGTGCCTTCAAGTAAAAAATTTATATATATATATATATATCCATGCATGAAGAAAATAATTTTCAAAATCCGACAAAAAATGTAAGGAAATATATTGTACAGCTGAGAAAAATAGAATAACTAGAAATAGTTTCTATTGTGAGGAGAAGTGAGGGACTTCGACGTGAAAATTTATAAAACAAAACAAAAAAGTTAATCTGCTATAGACTTGAACACCTGTCACTTCGGAGTGGTAAGAAAATCTGTAAGGGCCTAAAATGAATTCGAAAAGATTTTTATTACTTATGTGTTTTTTTGTTGTTGTTTTTTTTTTTTTTTTGTGTTGTTATCTTCATGTCTGTAAAAATGGCCCAATGTTAGTCGAATCATCTTATCAAAATTCTATAGAGTGAATCGTGTCACTCAACCCATTCTCTCTACGCTTCTGAGTTCCAACTAGCTCCAGCGTTAAACCTTTCTTTTTTATCATCTCGCTCTGATTCTCCGAATGTACGTGTCTCTTCATGCGTACATATGACCTGTCATTTGGGGTGTATTTAAATGTGCAGATTTTTCTTGTCAGAATCCTAGCTATGATATCAAACTGTATCCGGGAATGTGACTCCAGTTCTGGAGCTCTGTAGTATTATTGAGTACACCTCCAGAGCTATGATTCCCATATACTCTCTGACCAGGAGTGATAATACCAGTTATAATCATATCTATGGGCCGAATAGATGTATTCAAATAAAACAGCGTTCAACTTATTTGTATTAGGAATAGGGTAATAAGAATGATTCTGGTGTTTGGGACTTAGGGGAATACTTGAAATCATGTAAATACGTGCAAACAAATGATAATTATTAGATAAAAATAGCTACCTTAAACGATGGAAATTTGTATAAATTGTTACTATCAGATAGGAAGAGTTTATTTCATGTATCCTGTGCAAGAAGTGAAAATTTAAGATTCAATAGAAGACTGAACATAGTTACTATTCCAAATATTTAGAAATGAATGAACTTTTAACATCAAATAACCCACGAGAGTTTGATATAAAGTTAAATAGATAAATCAAACGCTAGAAGGAAAAAAATAGAGGGGGGGGGAATAAATATTCGACTCAACAGGTACTTGTTGAAGGGAGTGGGCAAAAAGAAGCTAGTCAAACGCCTTCTCAACAATTTCATCTACAACAATATCGTCGTCATCGTCGTCAAAAGTTTTAGCAGCTGAAAATCGCAACTCCCTTCCCGCCGTCACCCCACTCCTAATAATACTACTGTTTCCCCTTAACATTCGGGCGTCTGCACCCCACACACGAGACTTTTGAGCCAATCCCGGCCGCCGGAATCCACCCAGCTATCATCCGGGCACCTGGCGCTTACATACCGGACTGTAGCATCTCGACATCGGTGCCAATGTGTCGCCCGTTCGCACTCTGAAGGACGTGGGTTCTACAGTCCTACATGCCAGGCAAAGGCTAGCCCGCTTCCTTCGAGAATACGACAGGCCTTCACGTTCGCCACTCACCTCGTGTTCTCTGTCACACAAACCTTTCTTTTTTGTCAATCAGATCTACTTTGCAGATTACCAAAAGCACTGAAGAACCTAAATGCCGTAACGCGTTAAGGTAGGCCGTTGTTGTATAATGGTTAGCAAGCTAGTGTAATAGATCCGTTACTATTCAAAAGTGAGTTCGATCTTTACTGGATCTTTACCAACCATGTGAACTTGTATCAAATCCTTCCCCTCGTGAAGGTGCGTGGTGTGATGGTTACCATCATACGAAATGGACACGGCGAGCCGAGTTCAAATCCTAGACGAGGTTGTTTTCCTTTCCTAGTGCTAACACCTTTGGGAAAGGTATGTGACCAACTAGTGTCCCTCCAGCTATGGGTTAATAGTAAGGAAAACTGGGCTCTTTAACCTTGGTTAGTCAACCAGTTAAGGAGAAGGAAAACTTTGAATTCAAATATGTTAAACTCTTGAGAATTGACTGTGTCACGTCTTACTCGTGTTGGTGAATATGTATATGCCGTTACGCTACAATAAATCAATGAAACATAATTTGCTTTATTTGTCTGGGTGAAATATTATTTATGTCAATGAAACAACAGTGACAACCTACATAAATATTATGTAATTGTAGTTTTATAGGATAGTGATTATATGTAATTCACATATGGACAAATGGAATATATAGACGAGGATTGGCTGAAAAGTTCAAAGGCTGACCAAGATACACTCATCGAATGTGACAAAATGAGGATTATTTTTTGATGTTTACCTTTTCATTCCACCTTCGTATACTCTTTCAACTTGGTTGGTTGGATGGTTGGATTTTACGGAATATCAGCTCTAGGGTTATTTTAGACCGACGTGTTTGTATTGTTCATTTGTTGGGTATTCACCATTTTTAAAACACATATTTAAATGTATTTCTAAACCTATTTTTTATCCATTTAACACATGGCATCCAAATAGGTGCTACCACTCTGGGCCAGAGTGGACCTGGGAGTAATGGCAATGAAGTAGTACTATACAGTCACTAGAGATACAGAATTGGACCCTCACGACAAGATGCAGTTTAAGATCATACCAAGGTCACTAAGACACTAAGCCCTTTAGCCTCCACCTCATATCGCATATGATCAAAATTTGGGGATTTGCTATGAGAGCAATACGGTCGGGACAATCATATAGGTGCTAGTTCTTGATGTGACCATCCGATTGATTGAAGGGGGCCTCTCCGAACACCGTGATACTAAGAGATAAATAATGATATAGTAAAAGAGGGTGTAGGCACCTCCTGTGGTGTAATGGTTAGAAGAAAATTGTTAGTGACTTCTAATCTAATTGGTTAAATACTTCCGGTTTTGTGTCACGAGTAAAGTAAGCTTAATAAATTATGCTAAAACAGGACATGGGTAGCTCACATGTCTCAGTTATTAGCAAGCTAAATCATTATATCTTTGTTAGTGAGTAAGTTTTTCACTGGGCGCTCGCAAACATCAGGCCTTTTTTTTTCAAAACTATGCTGAATATAGTAGATAACTATTCTAAAAAAGCGATAAGTTTAAGATAAGACAGACTTGAAAGAGAATAATTTATTTGTAACTTACTAACATTTAGATTTTATATACACAAAATCATGAGCTGCGGCTATGCCTGTTACATAATCTACGCGGTTGCAAAAGATTATTGTCAATCCCCTGTATTTTCTAAAGGGATGACACTTTTCATATCACGGGAGGGACTTTCCATGGAATAGTACAGAAAGCCCGCGAAATATGTGAAGTCACGTGGGACCTAGTTGGTTCTCAGTTTTCAGTTTGACGTCGGGAAGAGAAGATGTGCTGCCTTAACTGGACTCACTGCATACGCACTCTATGTTAGTCAGATGTTAGTTACATGAACTGTTTTAGATAAGTAATAAAAAGCTTAAAAGAAAAATCTATCGTGTGTGGTTGGTGAATGTCTGGTAACAAGACTGATCTAAAAGAAGCAATGAGTTAAGTGCGACCGACAACAAGACGAAGTCTAGATGTTAGAAGAGACGCTAGAAAAGACGTAAGATAGAAAAGACGAACAGCAAGAGATAGAAGAAAGTAAGAGGATAAACAACACGTCTATTCAGCAGTTTGGCGCATTCTATTTTGATTTAGACATTAATAATTTCAAGTGAATATTCTGGAAGCAGACCGTATGTTTTTTTTTTATTTGATTAAACCGTTTCATATTACAACTGCGATTTCCCTTTTTTCGGAATTCAAGATGTGTGTAAAAATCTAATTAATAAGTTGAAGATCTGATGACAAGAATCGTAGTAGCCATTGGACTAAATTAATGTATGTCTACGATAATGGTAACAAAAATAAACAGTATAATTACCGGAATATTTTTAAGCAGTATTTATATTAATTGCCTCATCTATGTAAATTTCTGAATTAAAAAGCAAAAATGAACAAAAAATAACCTAGTGTCTTAGGTGATAATGATCGTTAATTTTCACAGAAAAGAATAGAAAATTCTTTCATTAGAACCAACAGATTAGTTTATCCCTCCAGGAATTTGTTTTAAAACGAATAACAACTCAAATTTAATTTTTTAGAATAATTCTTAGTTTAAAATATAACTAAGTTTAGTATTTACTTTGGGAAAAAAAAAAACGAGAAATCATAGAAAATAATTTTCACTGAAATAAATACCTCATTTGTTTCAATTCATGAAAATCTCTATAGAAAATAATTTGGACGCTGATATATAGCTTTCCTCCTAAGATCTCCCCAATGAAATTGTTATTTAATAGAATAGGTTCTTTACGATAACATACCCATACACCTGTAAAAAAAAAAAAGAAATGTATAAACAAAATGCACGTGTTCTGTTGGGAGTAACTGAATAGCAACGGGTTTTGAAAAACGATACTTTGTTTAAAAGCATATTCGATAATGATTTTCCAAGGGTAGATAATCTATTTGTGTTAGACTTATGTAAGAGACAACTTTCCGTTGAAATTGTTCGTCCAATACTTCAATTAGTATTGATTCTTATAACACTTGTGAACTGGGATTATAGAGTTTAGGCCTGTTTAACTATGAGGTCCTCGTGACCTGTCTGTTTGGTTTTAACGCAACCGCCATTCGGAATAAATTTCAGACTGAGTTGTTTATAACTACTGTTCTCAAGGCAACACATTAAATTTAGTTTTGATACATTTTTTTAAAAAATCATATATATATATATATTATATATAATATATATATATATATATATATGTGTGTGTGTGTGTGTGGTGTGTGTGTGTGTGTGTGTGTGGTGTGTTTAGAGCGTTCGGCTAAAAACCACAAGGTTCCTATTCAGATACCCGCCCTCGCCAACTTAGCGTATGAGTGCACAAGGGACTGTGCGGTAAATGTAAGGAGCTGAATGATAGGTATGGCGCTCCACAATAGAAGCTAAAATAAACTCCTTGTCTAAGCGCTAGTGAAAAGGGGTAGCCTTCCTCGCTGCTTGGCTGAATACCGACATTAGATCGCACGTACGACCTTTTATATGAATGAGAAATTAATTCTTAAAATTCAATAAGTGGTTGGTTGAAAGATACTAAATTATTTAGAAGTTATCGTTAGGTAACTTTGACGCACAAAATTTCGAAGAAATTTGGAGGTAGAATAAAGACGAAATATGAAGGTGCTATCTTTAAAGATCACGAGAGAAAGATTTTTTAAGTGAACAGATTATATAAAAAAAGATCACTTTTATCTAGGCAATTTTAATGAATAATGTTGATTATCCTAAACGAGGTCCAATTTATGGTCATATATATAATATATATATATATATATATATTAAATATATATATAGTGTGTGTGTTGTGTGTATTTTCTCATTCTCTCAATAACGACAGACAATACATGGGAACAATAAACCGCTTCAAGAATTTAAGTATGACTTCTTCCATGTAGGCGGATACGTTTGTGGAATAATATTCACTACTAGTTTTATAAAGTTTTTGATTATATATATATATATATTGGGGAGCTTATTTACTTAATTAAAGTCATACCTAATTTGAAAATTAATTAGTTATAATTATAATTGAATTAGGCGTCCATTAAGTTTTAAATGTAAGGCGTAAAACAAATCGAGAAAAAGTCATTCCGTATGTAGCATTTCACCTATTAGGCCTCATCAGCAGAATTACGTTATAGTTATAATGTATGATCACATATCAAGATACTCAAACAAAGCTGCCAGTTTAACTTACAATTAGAGGTGCCTAATGATTTAGTAGAGCATACAACACACAAACTCCCATCAATACGCGCACATAAGAATTTATAACACAAACACACAACCACACATTAATTTATATATATATATATAATATATATATAAGGATTGTGCTGTGACAATTTTCTCAACGAACATACTTTGAAAATAGAACCCTATGCTAAACATTGATTTTGCTGTTAAAGCCTAAATGAGTATAACCGAATGGTGGAAATTGTTTGGTGCAATTTTCATACATAAAATTCACCTGTCTGAAAATCAGTAATTCGGTAATTTCTTTTCGTTGTTCGAATACTAATTAAAGACATAGCTTGTTTATTCGTTGCCTACTGGAAAAGCCGTTCCAGAAAAAGGTTGAAGTTAATTCAGAAGCGTATCACAAAAACAAATGTCTAAAGTATTTGAGAACATGACCACAAGAAAGCACTTTTAAATAATGTAGTCTTTGTCTTCTGTGCGTTTTTCGTTTCATTCAGTGGCGATGCTGAAAAAAATAATTATGTCCTTCTCCCAAGAAACAAAAAATGATTGTCTGTTGATAATAAACTAGCAAAGACTAAACTTCAGTAAATTGTGTCTTTCTTAACTCTGGCCTACAAATAGAAACCGTCTGAAAGCAGAAGAGATTATTGTTGACACTATCTTTTCATCAATTGCCGGGAAATGAGGAATGTAAGGATTCCGGAACTTTCAAACCATGGTGAAAATGAAAGTGAAAGTGAGTTTTTTTATCTGTTGTATATTCTAGCTTACAATAAACATGGGCAGAATAAAGACTTGGGCAGTAAATCCTATAAAAATACCTGACATACATATAGTTACTCCACAAACAGGTAATTATGACTGGTATTCAAGATACTCTTACCTTTAAAGAGAGCAGGTGTAACGTAACATTTTCTAAAATCGTACAAAATAGAACTATGTTAGCCATGTTCAAATCTTGTACGTTTTATTTCCTGCTAAGGAATTTGGTGAAGACATTATCTATTCTCTCACTTAGCAATAATACAAATAGAGGCAAGTTTTAGCCCCTTATTCATGGTATAAGCACTACTCTCGGAAAAAGAACACTCATAATTCAAATCAGGCAGTTCTCTGCTTTAAATTTGCCTTGTGGTCATTCATGGCAGGGGGTTTAAATAGATTAGCTATTATCTTTTATTTTATTTGAATTTTTAAGGATATAAGAAAACTAAAACAAACCTCAAATGATTGTAACCTTAAAAAAAAGTGCCATATGTTACTTTACGTTTCTTATGACCATACTAATGTTAATTAAACAGGAATATCTATATTCTATAGTATAGACTATGGTTATCTAATAGATAAGGTCTTATCTTCTCTGACAGATTCAAATCGTAATCTGGTGTTTTTCTTATAATGAATGTAGTGTTTAATTAACTGATAATTTAATAGGTATTTTAACTATTACTGTATTAGTACAAGATAATCTAAATAAATTTTGAAACCAGTTTTGCTGCTAAGGCGTTAAGTAGTTCATTTTATTTATTATACTACAACATGTATAATCAAACATTTGTGGTAAGATCTACCCTTACCTAAACAGACAAGATGCAGGTATTTTTGAAACAGTTTATTTGAAGGAGGTTTGCCTTATATTGAGTCTAGATTGGAGTGTGTGGTGTAATGGTTATAATTGCAGGAAAATGGACTCGTCCACCAGGTTCAAATTCCTGGACAAGGCGTTGCATTTCACATAGCGCTAATACCTTTAGAAACAACTGCCCTCAGCTATGGTTTAAATAGTAGGGCAAGACTGGCTCTTTACCTTGTCTAGGTTCTAGTCTAGGAGAAGGAAAACTCTGAATTGAAAGCTGTTAAACCTCCCTTAAGAAATTGAACCTTGTGTCATATTGCTGTTCCAGTTGGGGTTGGTAATTTCTATTGAATGTAAGTTCTATGAATATAAATAAATTGAACTTGGAATTTATGGCTACGAAACGTTACATTCAATAAAAAATTACAGATATTTTGAACTAAACAGCAAATATATTTTTCAGTAGAACAGAGTTGAAAATGAGTTAAGCGAACTTTTTTAACGACTACGTTAGCCTAAATTATATCTTTAACTCTGAATAAATATTACTGGTTTGCTTAAAAATCGAATATTATAAAATATATGTTTGTCAATTTATTTTGAAATTACAATGAAAAAAGCAATTGTAAACCAGCTTTTTAAAAATGCCACATATTTTACGAATATTTTGTGCTATAATTCTGAAACAAAAAAAAAACAAAGTTTAGAAACTTCGACTGATAATTTACATAATTACAAATACGTTTAAAAAACGTATTTTAAAAAAGGCTGTTGGGGTATACTTACTCCAGTGATTTATCTGCTCTTTCCAGTTATCTTTTACAGTATTTTTGACATTTAAGTACTTTCTCATGAATTAACCGAGAGCAAGATAATAAAAGTCTTTTTTATTTTAACCATTCCCACATGCTCTCTATGCAGCAATTCAAACAGCCTATTTATGAAACATTCTTCATGTGTTAAAACGTGTTGCTATTCTGTATCAATGTATTACAAGGCTACAAGATTGGATAGAGGAGGCATCTGGTATTCCACACAGCGTGAGGAAAGGTAAAGAAGCCTCCCTCTATCCAATCTTGTAGCCTTGTATCATGATACAGAATAGCAACACGTTTAACACATGAAGAATGTTTTCATAATAGGCTGTTTGAAATTGCTGCATAGAGAGCATGTGGAACTTGGTTAAAATAAAAAAGAACATTTTTATTAATCTTGCTCTCGTTATTCAGAGAAGTACTTAAATGTCCCAAAAAAATACTGGTTTAAAAAGATAACTGGGAAAGAGGCAGATAATCACTGGATAAGTAATCCCCAACAGCCTTTTTAAAAATACGTTGTTAAACGTATTTGTAAATTATGAAATATATCATCGAAGTTCTAAACTTTGTTTTTTTTTGTTCAAGAATTTGCACAAAATATTCCGTAAATATGTTTGCATTTTAAAAGCTGGGTTTACACTGCTTTTTTTCATGTAAATTCAAAATAAATTTGCAAACATATTTTTATATATTCGTTTTTAAGCAAACCAGTAATATTTATTAGAGTTAAAGATATATTTAGGCTAACGTAGTCGTTAAAAAAGGTTCGCTTACCATTTCAACTCTGTTCAACTGAAAATATATTTGCTGTTTTGTTCAAATATCTTGTAATTTTTATTGAATGTAACGTTCCGGTAGCATAAATTCAATGTCAATTTATATTAATTTCATAGAACTTACATTCATAGAAATACCAACCCCAACATAGAACAGCATATATGACACAAGGTCAATTTCTAAGCGGAGTTTAACAGCTTTCAATTCAGAGTTTTTTCCTTCTCCTAGACTAGTAACCTAGACAAGGTTAAAGAGCCCAGTCCAGCCCTACTATTTAACCATAGCTGGATGGGACCAGTAGTTTCTAAAGTATTAGCGCTATGTGAAATGCAAACGGCCTGTACCAGATTTGAACCTGGGTGACGAGTCCATTTTCCTGCAATTATAACCATTACACCACACACCTCCAAGTCTAGACTCAATATAAGGCAACTCCTCAAATAACTTGGTTTCAAAAATACTTGCATCTTGTCTGTTTAAGGTAAAGGGTAGATCTTACCAAAATGTTGATATACATGTTGTAGTATATATAAAATGAACTACTAACGCTTAGCAGCAAACTGGTTTCAAAAATTTATTAGAGTTATCATTGTACTAAATACAGTAATAGTTAAATAACCTATAAATTATCAGTAAAATTAACACTATTCATTATAAGAATAACCCAGTTACGAAATTTGTAATACTGTCAGAGAAGATAATGACTATCTATAAGATAACCATAGTCTTACTATAGATTATAGTATTCCTGTTTAATTAACATTATTATGGTATAAGAAACGTAAAGTAACATATGGCACTTTTTAAGGTACAACATTTGGAGGTTTGTTTTAAGTTTTTTAATATTCCTTAAAAATTCAAATAAATAAAAAGATAATAGCAATAGATCTATTTAACCCCCTGCATGAAATGACAGCAAAGGCAATTTAAAAGCAGAGAACTGCTGATTTGAATTATTGAGTGTTCTTTTTTCCGAGAGTAGCTGCTATAACCATGAATAAGGGGCTAAAACTTGTATATTTGTATATTGCTAAGTGAAAGAATAGATTAATGTCTTCGCAAAATTTCCTTAGCAGGAATAACGTACAAGATTTGAACATGGCTACATAGTCTATTTTGTACGATTAGAAAATGTACGTTACACCTGCTCCTCTTTAAAGGTAAGAGTTATTCTTGAATATCCAGTCTAATTACTGTTTTGTGAGTAATAATTGTATGTCAGGATTTTTATAGGATTTACCTGCCATAGTCTTTATTTGCCCATGTTTATTGTAAGCTAGAAATATACAACGATAAAACTCTACTTTCACTTTCATTTTCACCATGGTTTGTAAAGTTCCGGAATCCTTACATCCTCAATTTCCACGGCCAATTGATGAAAAGAAAGTGTCAAAATAATCTCTTCTGCTTTCAGACGGATTTCTATTGTAGCCAGAGTTAAGAAGACACAGATTACTGAAGTTTAGCTCATTGCTAGTTTAATTTATCACAGACAATCATTTTCTTGTTTCTTTGGGAGAAGACATAATTTTTTTTTTCAGCATTCGCCACTGATGAAAACGAAACGCACAGAAGACAAAGCTACATTGATTTAAAAGTGCTTCTGTGGTCATGTTCTCAATACTTTAGACATTTGTTTTTGTGATATCGCCTTCTGAATTAAACTTCAACCTTTTCCTGAACGGCTTTTTCCAGTAGGCAAACAGAAACCAGCTAGTGTCTTAAATTAGTATTCGAACCAACGAAAAGAATACGAATACTGATTTTTCAGACAAGGTGAATTTTATGTATGAAAATTGGCACCAAAAATTTTCCACCATTCGGTAATAACCATTTAGGCTTTAACAGCAAAATCAGTGTTAGCATAAGGGTTTATTTTCAAAGGTATGTTCGTTGAGAAAATTGTCAGCAGCAGCAATCCTATATATATATATATATATAATTATATATATAATGTGTGTGTTGGTGTTTTGTTTGTGTGTATAATTCTTATGTGCGCGGTATGTGGAGGTTTGTGTGTGTATGCCTCTAACTAAATTCATTAGGCACTTAATGTAAGTTAAACTGGCAAGCTTTGTTGAGTACTGATATTGTGACATTACATATAATATAACGTAATTCTGCTGATGAGGCCTAATAGTGATGTACATACGGAGATGACTTTTCTCGATTTGTTTCGCCCTTACATTTAAACTTATATGGACGCCAATTCATTTAATTATAACTAATTAATTTTCAAATTAGGTATGACTTTAATTAAGTACATAATCTTTCTCTATATTATTATTATTATATATATTATCAAAACTTATAAATACTAGTAGTGAATATATTCCAATGACTGTATCCGTCTACATGGAAGAAGCATACTATATCTGAGCGGGTTATTGTCCCATGTATTGTCTGTCGTTATTGAAGAGAAAATGAGAAAAGACACACACACACAATAATAATATATATATATATATTATTAATATATATAATATTATATATTGACCATATTTGGACTTCGTTTAAGGATTATCACATTATTCATTTAAAATTGCTAGATAAAGTGATCTTTTTTATATAATTCTGTTCACTTTAAAAAAATCTTTCTCTCGTGTATCTTTAAAGATAGCACCTTCATATTTCGTCTTTATTCTACCTCCAAATTCTCTCGAAATTTTTGGTTCAAAGTACCTAAGATAACTTTTAAATAATTTAGTATCTTTCAACCACACTTATTGAATTTAAAATAATGTTCTCATTCATCATAAAGTCGCGTGCGAATCTAATGTCGTATCAGCCAAGCAGCGAAGGAGGCTATCCCCTTTTCACTAGCGCTAGACCAAGGAGTTTATTTTAGCTTCTATGGTGGAGCGCCATACCTATCATCAGCTCCCTTAAATTTACCGCACAGACCCTGTGCTACTCATACGCTAAGTTGGCGAGGGCGGGTAATCGAACTAGGAACTTGTGGTTTTTAGGCCGAACGCCACCACACACACCAACACACACCACACCACACACACACACACACACATATATATTATATTATATTATTATATATATATATATATATATAATATGAAATGTTTTAAAAACATGTATTCAAAAACTAAATTTAATGTGTTGCCTTGGTAGACAGTAGTTATAACAACTCAGTCTGAAAAATTTAATTCCGAATGGGTGCGTTAAACAACAGACCAGGTCACCGAGGACCTCATAGTTAAACAGCCAAACTCTATAATCCCATTCCAAGTGTTATAAAATTCAAATAACTATTTTGAAGTTATTGTTACTGAACAATTCCACCCGAAAGTTGTCTCTTACATAAGTCTAACACAAATAGATTTATCTAACCCTGAATTCAAATCATTATCGAATATTCTTTTAAACAAGTATCGTTTTCAAACCCGTTGGCATTCAGTTACCTTCCAACACGACACGTGCATTATTGTTATCATTCTTTTTTTTTTTTAGCAGTGGTGTATGGTAGTTATCGTAAAGAACCTATTTCTATTAATAACAATTCATCTGGGATGATCTTAGAGGAAAGCTATATTATTCAGCGTCCAAATTATTTCTATAGAGATTTCATGATTTGAAGCAAATGGGTATTTATTCAGTTGAAAATTTTTTCTATATTTCTCTGTTTTATTTTCCCAGAAAACTAAAACTTAGTTATATTTTAAACTAAGAATTATTCTAAAAAAATTAAATTTGAAGTTGTTATTCGTTTTTAAACAAATTCCTGGAAGGATAAACATCTTGTTGTTGCTTTGTTATAATGAGAATTTTCTTTTTCTTGTGAAATAACGATCATTATCACCTAAGGACACTAGTTATTTTGTTTCATTTTTGCCTTTTAATTCAGAATATTACATAGATGTAGCAATATATAAATAACTGCTTAAATATTCGGTAATTATACTGTTTATTTTTACCATTATCGTAGACTACATTAATGTAGTCCAATGGCTACTACGATTCTTTGTCATCAGATCTTCAATTATAATTTGAGATTTATACACAACATCTTGATTCCGAAAGAAAATCGCAGGTTGTAATATGAAAAAGGTTTTGTAATTCAAATAAAAAAAACATACGTCTGCTTCCAGATATTCACTTGAAATTATAATGTTCTAAATCAAAATAGATGCGCCGAAACTGCTGAATAGACTGTTGTATACCTCTACTTTCTTCTATCTTCTGCTGTTCGTCTTTCTATCTTACGTCTTTTCTAGCGTCTCTTCTAACTCTAGACTCGTCTTGGTTTGTCGGTCGCACTTAACTCATTGGCTTCTTTTAGATCAGTCTTTGTTACCAAGACCATTCACCAACCAAACACGATGCTATTTTTCCTAAGCTTTTAATTTACTTATCTAAACAGTTCATGTACTAAATCTGACTACATAGAGTGCGTATGCAGTGAGTTCCAGTTAAGGCACACATCTACTCTTCCCGAACGTCAAACTGAAAAACTGAGAACCACTAGGTCCCACGTGACTTCACATATTTCGCGGGCTTTTCTGTACTATTTCCATGGAAGTCCTCCCGTGATATGAAAAGTGTCCATCCCTTTTAGAAATACAGGGGATTTGACAATATCTTTTGCAACCGCGTAGATTATGTAAAGGCATAGCCCGCAGCTATGAATTTTGTGTATATAAAATCTAAATGTTAGTAAGTTACAAATAAATTATTCTCTTTCAAGTCTGTCTTATCATTTTTTTTTTTTTTTTTTTTTTTTTTTTTTTTTTTTAAACTTATCGCTTTTAGAATAGTTATCTACTGATATCAGCATAGTTTTTTGAAAAAAAAAGGCTGATGTTTGCGAGCGCCCAGTGAAAAACTTACTCACTAACAAAGTATATATGATTTAGCTTGCTAAATAACTGAGACATGTAGCTACGCATGTCCTGTTTAGCATAATTTATTAAGCTTACTTTACTGTGACACAAAACCGGAAGTATTTAACCAATTAGGATTAGAAGTCACTACAATTTTCTTCTAACCATTACCCACAGGAGGTGCCTACACCCTCTTTTACTATATCATTATTTCTCTTAGTATCACGTGTTCGGAGAGGCCCCTTTCAATCAATCGGATGGTCACATCAGAACTAGCACCTATATGATTGTCCCGACGTATGCTCCTCATAGAATCCCCAATTTTGATCATATGCGATATGAGTGGAGGCTAAAGGGCTTAGTGTCTTAGTGAACCTTGGGGGGGGGGTTTTTTATGGAAAAAAAAAATTTTCCTTTTTTTAAACCCTTCCATCCCTTTGTCCCGTGAGGGTCAATTCTGTATCTCTAGTGACTGTATAGTACTACTTCATTGCCATTACCCCCCCCAGGTCCACTCTGGCCAGAGTGGTAGCACCTATTTGGATGCCATGTGTTAAAATGGATAAAAAATAGGTTTAGAATACATTTAAATATGTGTTTTAAAAATGTGAAATACCCAAAAATGAACAATCAAACACGTCGTCTAAAAAACCCTAAGCTGATAATTCCGTAAAATCCAACCATCCAACCAACCAAAGTTGAAAGAGTATACGAAGTGAATGAAAAGGTAACATCAAAAAATAATCCTCATTTGTCACATTCGATGAGTGTATCTTGGTCAGCCTTTGAACTTTTCAGCCAATCCTCGTCTATATATTCATTTGTCCATATGTGAATTACATATAATCACTATCCTATAAAACTACAATTACATAATATTTGTAGGTTGTCACTGTTGTTTCATTGACATAAATAATATTTCACCCAGACAAATAAAGCAAATTATGTTTCATTGATTTATTGTAGCGTAACGGCATATACATATTCACCAACACGAGTAAGACGTGACACAGTCAATTCTCAAGAGTTTAACATATTTGAATTCAAAGTTTTCCTTCTCCTTAACTGGTTGACTAACCAAGGTTAAAGAGCCAGTTTTCCTTACTATTAACCCATAGCTGAGGGACACTAGTTGGTCACATACCTTTCCCAAAGGTGTTAGCACTAGGAAAGGAAAACAACCTCGTCTAGGATTTGAACTCGGCTCGCCGTGTCATTTCGTATGATGGTAACCATCACACACGCACCTTCACGAGGGGAAGGATTTGATACAAGTTCACATGGTTGGTAAGATCCAGTAAAGATCGAACTCACTTTTGAATAGTAACGGATCTATTACACTAGCTTGCTAACCATTATACAACAACGGCCTACCTTAACGCGTTACGGCATTTAGGTTCTTCAGTGCTTTTGGTAATCTGCAAAGTAGATCTGATTGACAAAAAGAAAGGTTTGTGTGACAGAGAACACGAGGTGAGTGGCGAACGTGAAGGCCTGTCGTATTCTCGAAGGAAGCGGGCTAGCCTTTGCCTGGCATGTAGGACTGTAGAACCCACGTCCTTCAGAGTGCGAACGGGCGACACATTGGCACCGATGTCGAGATGCTACAGTCCGGTATGTAAGCGCCAGGTGCCCGGATGATAGCTGGGTGGATTCCGGCGGCGGGATTGGCTCAAAAGTCTCGTGTGTGGGTGCAGACGCCCGAATGTTAAGGGGAAACAGTAGTATTATTAGGAGTGGGGTGACGGCGGGAAGGGAGTTGCGATTTTCAGCTGCTAAACTTTGACGACGATGACGACGATATTGTTGTAGATGAAATTGTTGAGAAGGCGTTTGACTAGCTTCTTTTTGCCCACTCCCTTCAACAAGTACCTGTTGAGTCGAATATTTATTCCCCCCCCCTCTATTTTTTTCCTTCTAGCGTTTGATTTATCTATTTAACTTTATATCAAACTCTCGTGGGTTATTTGATGTTAAAAGTTCATTCATTTCTAAATATTTGGAATAGTAACTATGTTCAGTCTTCTATTGAATCTTAAATTTTCACTTCTTGCACAGGATACATGAAATAAACTCTTCCTATCTGATAGTAACAATTTATACAAATTTCCATCGTTTAAGGTAGCTATTTTTATCTAATAATTATCATTTGTTTGCACGTATTTACATGATTTCAAGTATTCCCCTAAGTCCCAAACACCAGAATCATTCTTATTACCCTATTCCTAATACAAATAAGTTGAACGCTGTTTTATTTGAATACATCTATTCGGCCCATAGATATGATTATAACTGGTATTATCACTCCTGGTCAGAGAGTATATGGGAATCATAGCTCTGGAGGTGTACTCAATAATACTACAGAGCTCCAGAACTGGAGTCACATTCCCGGATACAGTTTGATATCATAGCTAGGATTCTGACAAGAAAATCTGCACATTTAATACACCCCAAATGACAGGTCATATGTACGCATGAAGAGACACGTACATTCGGAATCAGAGCGAGATGATAAAAAAGAAAGGTTTAACGCTGGAGCTAGTTGGAACTCAGAAGCGTAGAGAGAATGGGTAGAGTGACACGATTCACTCTAATAGAATTTTGATAAGATGACTTCGACTAACATTGGGCCATTTTTACAGACATGAAAGATAACAACAACAAAAAAAAAAAAAACAACAACAAAAAAAACACATAAGTAATAAAAATCTTTTCGAATTCATTTTAGGCCCTTACAGATTTTCTTACCACTCCGAAGTGACAGGTGTTCAAGTCTATAGCAGATTAACTTTTTTGTTTTGTTTTATAAATTTTCACGTCGAAGTCCCTCACTTCTCCTCCACAATAGAAACTATTTCTATGTTATTCTATTTTTCTCAGCTGTACAATATATTTCCTTACATTTTTGTCGGATTTTGAAAATTATTTTCTTCATGCATATATATATATATATATTAAATTTTTACTTGAAGGCACTTACAACGCATGTATCGCATAAAATTCGATACTTTTTCTTATAGAAAATGAACTTGACAAGTGTAATCCCGGCAAAGGATGGCTCGGTGTGTAGAATACCGTACAGACTGTTTCGACTTTATTAAGTCTCATCAGCGGTATATACTAACGATTTCCCTCCGACAGAAATCGAAACCGGGACTTCAGCAGACACAGTGAAACACTAGTGAAACACTTTTATCGCCTCGGCCACAGTACACAGCTGACCATCTAGCGAAATTAAGCTTGTCAAATGATACTACTACACGCCTCTACATAATAGGTAAGGGCTTATGAGAGAATAATAACAACAACAGACGTATGCCCTTCGCGAAGTGAATAGATTTTGGATGTTTTGTTTTATTTAGAATATTGCTGAATAAAGTATATATTAATTTTTACTTGAAAGGCACTTACAACGCTGTAATCCTAAAATTCATACTTTTTCTATGAAAATGAACTTGAACAAGTGTAATCCGGCAAAAGGATGGCTCGGTGTGTAAGAATAACCGTACAGACTGTTTCGACTTTATTAGTTCATCAGCGGTATATACTACGATTTCCCTCCGAAGAAATCGAAACGGGACTCAGCAGACACGTGAAACACTAGTGAAACCACTTTTATCGCTCGGCCACAGTTACACAGCTGACCTCCTAGCGAAATTAAGCTGTCAATGATTACTACACGGCCTCTACCATAATAGGTAAGGGGGCGTTATTGAGAGATTAATAACAACAAAACAGACCGTTGCCCATTAGGCGAAGTGAATAAGATTTTGGATGTTTGTTTATTTAGGAAACGTTGGCTGGATAAAGTATATATTAAATTTTTTACTTGAAGGCACTTAACAACCTGTATCGCATAAAATTCGATACTTTTTCTAATAGAAAATGAACTTATAAGAAAAAGTACGAGCGTACATGCGTTTGTAAGTGCCTTCAAGTAAAAATTTAATATATACTTTATTCAGCAGACGTTTCTAGAATAAACAAAATCCAAAAATCTTATATAATATTTATATTATATATTATAATATACCAAACGTGTTGGTAAGTCCTCGCGGTGAGAAAAATACCCAGCAAATAGTTTTGATTGTAAAAATATACTACCAAACATCACATATATATTTAAAAATATGTGTGTGTGTGTGTGTGTGTGTGTGTGTGTGGAAAGGATAAATGAATAAAGGAAAGAAATGTTAATGGTAAAATTGATTTAATTTGAGTTACGCAACAATGTGTTTCGACCAGGAGTTTCTTCATGTATACATATAATCTATTTATTATTATTTTGAAATATGAATAAATTATAGAAAATTATAAATAATATTTCAGCACACAAAGAAAATGGCCTTCTTCAGGGAAATGTTTGATATTTGAAGTTAAACGGTGAAATACAGAAAATTTTGAAGTTT
>CM042144.1:95762889-95800389 GCA_023376005.1 Doryteuthis pealeii
GGATTAATCAACATTATTCATTAAAATTGCTAGATAAAAATGATCTTTTTTATATAATTCTGTTCACTTTAAAAAAATCTTTCTCTCGTGTATCTTTAAGATTAGCAACCTTCATATTTCGTCTTTATTCTACCTCCAAATTCTCTCGAATTTTTGCGTCAAGTTACTAAAGATACTTCTAAATAATTTAGTATCTTTCAACCAACACTTATTGAATTTTAAAAAATGTTCTCATTCATATAAAAGTCCGGTTCGTGCGATCTAATGTCGGTATCAGCCAAAGCAGCAGAGGAAGGCTATCCCCCTTTTCACTAGCGCTCAGACCAAGGAGTATTTTATCTTCTATGGTTGGAGCGCTCAACCTATCATCAGCTCCTTACCTTACCGCACAGATCCCTGTGCTACTCATACGCTAAGTTGGCGAGGGCGGTGCTAATGATGTAACAACGAACTAGGAACCTTGTGGTTTTTTAGAGCCGAACGCTCTAACACACACACACACACACACACACACACACACAACACACACACACATTATATATATATAGTATCATATAATAATATATCTACTACTAATATATATATGATGTTAAAAACATGTATTCAAAACTAAATTTTAATGTGTTGCCTGGTAGAACAGTAGTTATAAACAACTCAGTCTTAAAATTTATTCCGAATTGGTGCGTTAAACACAGACAGGTCACGAGGACCTCAAGTTAAAGCAGCCAAACTCTATAATCCCAGTTCCAAAGGTGTTTATGAATTCAATAACTAATTTTGAAGTATTGACTTAACAATTTCCACCCGAAAGTTGTCTCTTACATAAGTCTAAACACAAATAATTTATCTAACCCTGAAATCAATCATTATCGCAAGTATCTTTTAAACCCGAAAGTATCGTTTTCAAAAAACCCGTTGGCATTCAGTACCTCCAACACGAACCACGTGCATTTTGTTATCATTCTTTTTGTTTTTTAGCGTTGGTGTATGGTAGTTATCGTAAAATACCTATTTCTATTAATAAACAATTTCACTCTGGGGATGATCTTTAGAGTGAAAAGCTATATATTCAGCGTCCCAATATTATTTTCTACTAGAGATTTCTATGATATTGAACAAATGGGTAGTTATTCAGTTGAAAATTATTTTTCTATATTTCTCTGGTTTTTTTCCCAAAGAAAAGCTAAACTTAGTTATATTTTAAACTAAGAATTATTTCTAAAATTAAATTTTGAGTTTGCTTATTCGTTTTAACAAATGCCTGGAGGCATAAACTAATCTGTGTGGTTCTAATGAAAGAATTTTCTTTTTCTGTGAAAATAACGATCATTATCAAACCTAAGAAGCACTAGTTTATTTTTGCTTTTCATTTTCTTGCTTTTTATTCAGAATATTTACATAGATGTAGCAATTAATATTAAATTACTGCTTAAAATATTCCGGTAATTATACGTTTATTTTCATTATTCGTAACATACATTAATTAGTCAATGGGCTACTACGATTCTGTCATCAGATCTCAAATATAATTTGAGATTTATACACACATCTTGAATTCCGAAAAGAAATCGCAGGTTGTAATATTGAAACGGTTGTAGAAAGATTCAAATAAAAAAACATTACGTCGCTTCCAGAAATATTCACTTGAAATTATTAATGTCTAAATCAAAATAAATGCGCCAAACTGCCTGAAATGACGTGTTGTATACCCTTCCTTACTTTCTTCTATTCTCTGCTGTTCGGTCTTTTCTATCTTACGTTTTTCTAGCGTCTCTTCTAAATCTAGACGTTCGTCTTGGTTGTCGGTCGCACTTAACTCATTGCTTCTTTTACGACAGTCTTGTACCAAGACATTCACACCACAACACGATGCTATTCTTCTTAAGCTTTTTATTTACTTATCTAAACAGTTCATGTAACTAAACATCTGAACTAAATAGAGTAGCGTATGCAGTGAGTTCCAGTTAAGGCAGCACAATCTTCTCTTCCCGAACGTCAAACTGAAAACTGAGAACAACTAGGTTCCCACGTGACTTCACATATTTTCGCGGGCTTTCTGTAGCTATTCCCATGGAAAGTTCGCCTCCCGTTGATATGAAAAGTTCATTTCCTTAGAATAGGGGATGGACAATAATCTTTCGCAACCGCGTAAGATTATGTACAGGCATAGCCGCAAGCTCAATGATTTGTGTATCATAAAATCTAAATGTTAGTAAGTTACAAATAAATTATTCTCTTTCAAGTCTTCTTATCTAAACTTATCGCTTTTTTAGAATAGTTATTACTATATTCAGCATAGTTTTGACAAAAAAAAAGGCCTGATGTTTGCGAGCGCCCAGTGAAAAACTTACTGCACTAACAAAGATATATGATTTAGCTTGCCTAATAACTGAGACATGTGAGCTACCCATGTGTTCCTTTTTAGCATAATTGTATTAAGCTTACTTTACTCGTGACACAAAACCGGAAGTATCTTAACCATTAGATTCAGATAAGTCACTGAACAATTTTCTTCTAACCAATAACACCACAGGAGGTGCCTACACCCTCTTTTACTATTCATTATTTATCTCTTAGTATCACGGTGTTCGGAGAGGCCCCTTCAATCACATCGGATGGTCACATTCAGCAACTAGCACCTATATTGTATTGTCCCGACCGTATTGTCTCATAGCAAATCCCCAAATTTTTGATCATATGCGATATGAGAGCTGGAGGCTAAAGGGCTTAGTGTCTTAGTGACCTTGGTATGATCTTAAACTGCATCTTGTGCGGTGAGGGTCCAATTCTGTATTTCTCTAGTGACTGTATAGTACTACTTCATTGCCATTACTCCCAGGTCCACTCTGGCCCAGATTGTGGTAGCACCTATTTGGATGCCATGTGTTAAATGGATAAAAATAGGTTTAGAAAACATTTAATATGTGTTTTAAAATGGTGAAATAACCAACAATGAACAATACAAACACGTCGGTCCTAAAATAACCCTAGAGCTTGTATATTCCGTAAAATTCCAACCATCCAACCAACAAGTTGAAAGCAGTATACGAAGGTGGAATGAAAAGGTAAACATCAAAAATAATCCTCATTTTTTGGTCACATTCGATAGTGTATCTTGGTCAGCCTTGAACCTTTTCAGCCAATCCTCGCTATATTCCATTTGTCCATAGTGAGATTACATATAATCACTATCCTATAAAACTAACAATTACATAATATTTATGTAGGTGTCCACTGTGTTTCATTGACAAATAATATTTCACCCAGACAAATAAGCAAATTATGTTTCATTTGATTTATTGTAGCGTAACGGCATAATACATATTCACCAACACGAGTAAGACGTGACACAGTCAATCTCAAGCAGTTAACAATTTGAATTCAAAGTTTCCTTTCCTACTTGGTTGTTACTAACCAAGGTTAAAGAGCCCAGTTTTCCTACTATTAACCCATAGCTCGGAGGGACCACAGTTGGTCACAACCTTTCCCAAAGGGTGTAGCACTAGGGAAAGGAAAACAACCATCGTCTAGGATTTTGAACTCGCTCGCCCTTGTCCATTTCGTATGATGGTAACCATCACACACGCACCTTCACGAGGAAGGATTGATACAAGTTCACATTGGTTGGTAAAGATCAGTAAAGATCGAACTCACTTATTGAATAGTAACGGATCTATACACTAGCTTGCTAACCATTATACAACAACGACCTACCTTAACGCGATACGGCATTTAGGTTCTTCAGTGCTTTTGCGTAATCTGCCAAGTAGCATCTGAATGACAAAAAAGAAAGGTTTTGTGTGACAGAACACGAGGTGAGTGGCGAACGTTGAAGGCCGTCGTATTCTCGAAGGAAGCGGCTTAGCCTTGCCTGGCATGAGGACTGCTAAACCCACGTCCCTTCCAGAGTGCCGAACGGGCGACACATTTGGCACGATGTCGAGAGCTACAGTCCGGCTATGTGAAGCGCCAGGTGCCCGGAT
Organism: Doryteuthis pealeii; assembly: GCA_023376005.1. Classification (NCBI taxonomy): domain Eukaryota; kingdom Metazoa; phylum Mollusca; class Cephalopoda; order Myopsida; family Loliginidae; genus Doryteuthis; species Doryteuthis pealeii. Next base: position 95,766,873 of record CM042144.1, read on the forward strand.
GATAGCGTGGGTGGGATTCCGGCGGGCCGGGATTGGTCTCAAAAGTCTCGCTGTGTTGGGTGCAGACGCCGGAATGTTAAGGGAAACAGTAGTATTATAGGAGTGGGGTGACGCGGGAAGGGAGTTGCGATTTCCAGCTGCTAAAACTTATGACGGACGATGACGACGATATTGTTGTAGATGATAATTGTTTGAGAAGGCGTGTGACTAGCTTCTTTATGCCCACTCCCTGTCAACAAGTACCTGTTGAGTCGAATATTTATTCCCCCCCTCTATTTATTTTCCTTCTAGCGTTTGATTATCTATTTAACTTTATATCAAAACTCTGTGGGTTATTGATGTTAAAAGTTTCATTCCGATTTTCTAAAATATTTGAATAGGTAACTATGTCATCTTCTATGAATTCTTAAATTTACTTCTTGCCAGGATACATGAAATAAAGACTCTTCCTATCTGATTTAGTAACAATTATACAAATTTCCATCGTTTAAGGTAGCATTTTATTAATAATTATCATTTGTTTGCACGTATTACATGATTTCAAGTATTCCCCTAAGTCCAACACCAGAATCATTCTATTACCCCTATTCCTTAATACAAATAAGTTGAACGCTGTTTTATTTGAATACATCTATTCGGCCCTAGATATGATTATAACTGGTATTATCACTCCTGGTCAGAGAGTATATGGGATCATAGCTCTGGAGTGTACTCAATAATACTTACAGAGCTCCAGAACTGGAGTCCACATTCCCGGATACAGTTTGATATCATAGCTAGGATTTCTGACAAGAAAAATCTGCACATTTAAATAACCCCAAATGACAGGTCATATGTACGCATGGAAGAGACACGTACATTCGGAGAATCAGAGCGAGATGATAAAAAAGAAAGTTTTAACGCTGGAGCTAGTTGGAACTCAGAAGCGTGAGAGAGAATGGTAGAGTGACACGATTCACTCTAATAGAATTTTTGATAAGATGACTTCGACTAACATTGGGCCATTTTTACAGACAATGAAAGATAACAACAACAAAAAAAAAAAACAACAACAAAAAAACACATAAGTAATAAAAATCTTTTCGAATCATTTTTAGGCCTTACAGATTTTCTTACCACTCCGAAGTGACAGGTGTTCAAGTCTATAGCAGATTAACTTTTTTGTTTTGTTTTATAAAATTTCTCACGTCGAAGTCCCTCACTTCTCCTCCACAATAGAAACTATTTCTAGTTATTCATTTTTCTCAGCTGTACAATATATTCCTTCAGATTTTGTCGGATTTTGAAAATTATTTTCTTCATGCATATATATATATTATAATTAAATTTTTACTTGAAGGCACTTACAACGCATGTATCGCATAAAATTCGATACTTTTTTCTTATAGAAAATGAACTTGACAAGTGTAATCCGGCAAAGGATGGCTCGGTGTGTAGAATACCGTACAGACTGTTTCGACTTTATTAAGTCTCATCAGCGGTATATACTAACGATCTTCCCTCGACAGAAATCGGAAACCCGGGACTTTCAGCAGACACAGTGAACACTATGAAACACTTTTAATCGCCGCGGCCACAGTAACAGCTGACCTTCCAGCGAAATTAAGAGCTTGTCAAATGATACTACTACACGCCTCTACCATAATAGGTAAGGGGCGTTATTGAGAGAATAATAACAACAAACAGACCGTATGCCTTCGGCGAAGTGAATAAGATTGTATGTTTGTTTATTTAGAAATATGCTGAATAAAGTTATATATTAAATTTTTACTTGAAGGCACTTACAACGCATGTATCGCATAAATTCGATACTTTTTCCTATAGAAAATGAACTTGACAAGTGTAATCCGGAAAGGATGGCTCGGTGTGTAGAATACCGTACAGACTGTTTCGACTTTATTAGTCTCATCAGCGGTATATACTAACGATTTCCCTCCGACAGAAATCGAAACCGGGACTTCAGCAGACACAGTGAAACACTAGTGAAACACTTTTTATCGCCTCGCACATACACAGCTGACCATCCTAGCGAATTAGCTTGTCAAAATTACTACACACGCCTCTACATAATAGGTAAGGGGGGCGTTATTGAGAGATAATAACAACAAACAGACCGTATGCCCTTCGGCGAAGTGAATAAGATTTTTCGATGTTTGTTTATTTAGAAACGTTGCTGGACTAAAGTATATATTAAATTTTACTTGAAGGCACTTACAACGCATGTATCGCATAAAATTCGATACTTTTTCTATAGAAAAAGAACTATAGAAAAAGTATCGAATGCGATAGCATGCGTTGTAAGTTGCCTTCAAGTAAAAATTTAATATATACTTTTATTCAGCACGTTTCTAAATAAACAAACATCCAAAATTCTATATATATATATATAATATATATATATATAATATACCAAACGTGTTGGTAAGTCCTCGCGGTGAGAAAAATTACCCAGCAAATAGTTTGGATTGTAACAATATACTACCAAACATCACATATATATATATGTGTGTGTGCGTGTGTGTGTGTGGTGTGTGGAAAAGGATAAATAGATAAAGGAAAAAATGTTGTTGAATGGATAAAATTGATTTAATTGAGTTACCAACATGTGTTTCGACCAGGAGTTTTCTTCATGTATACATATAATCTATTTATTATTATTTTGAATATGAAATAAAATTATAGAAATTATAAAAATATTTCAGCACACAAAGAAAAATGGCCTTCTTCAGGGAAATGTTTGATATTTGAAGTTAAAACGGTCGAAATACAGAAAATTTTGAGTGTTCAAAAACAGAATTTAAAACAAATGTATTCCGAACGTTTTACAGTTGGAGAAAGTAGTGATATTTTTGACGGTTACGGTTAGGGAATAAAGAATGTTTTGTTGGAGAGTGACATTTTTTAAAAAAAGGGACATTTTTGATTTCATAAGTATATTATTGACTTGTGCAAAGAAAAGATTCTGTTAATAAATGATTCAATTTTTATTAACTTAGTGAATACATGTATTTATATTATATAATATTGTTTGTTTTAATATGATCTTCACTAGAATTAAATCCCAGCAGTTCATTTAAACAATGCTTAAAGCATTTCTGTAATAAATTGCATTGATCATCAATCAGAGTATAAACAGTATCTATACAATTCAACGTGATCCCCTTCTGACGAGGCGTGTGGTTTAACGGTTATTGTCGTAGAAACTAGATTCGATGACTCGAATTTAAATCTTGATCGAGTATGTTTTATTCCTCATAGCGCTTAATACCCTTGGGAAAAGAATTAATATAACCTTCACCCTCCAGCTATTGGATAGACTGGGCTCTTTAACCTTGGTTCGGACAACCAACAAGGAAAGGAAAACCTATTAAAGCCGCTTATGGAATTGATCTTATATCACATCCTACTCTTTGGTAAAAGGTTTGGTAAAAATAGGATGTTTTCTTTGTTTTATAACCAATGATTATTATTATTAATTGTAAGTACTTATATTAATTATAACCATTAAACATCTGCGAATGATAATAAATTCCTCGTTAGTAAATCAAAATTCTCTTCGACTCAACCATAATCATCAGTGACTTTTTCATTTTCTCTAATCCCTAACCAGAAGAACCAATTAGTAAGACAGAGTCTAATTACTTCCACAATATATCATGGATTTTTACCGTTTCCCGTTCATGTGAAAATATGAAAACTTGGTGCAAAAATATATGATGCCTTGAAGCTGGGACTAGAATACACCGACTTCATCACCCCAAATAAATGAGTCCTGAGTATGACTTTAAAAAACATCATGAGGTAATGCTCTACTTTTAGATAACAGTGCAGAGAATCTATTTCGTTGATATTACTCCAGGTCCACTCTGACCCGAATTGATAGTATATGTCTGGGAAATAAATTTGTTTGGGATAATAAAGTGGTTATTTGTTTATAATACTCCATAAAAGACTGAATCGGCATGAAATAACCTATTACCAGTTTACATGCCCTTAAAATAACAAACCAATGAATCAATCAACGCTTGCAATTTAAATGTCATGCTATCACCAGCCGCGTTTTCGATCTAAAATGCATAAAATTTTATTGATATTCCTAGTTTTTTCTTATCGATGAATATGTTTACTTTTATTCATTAATGGCATTATTCCATCTTATATTTGTTTCACTATTATTTTACGATGAACTTCTAATTTTTATTTTCATTATAATTCTTGGTGTTGAGAAGTTCTTCAACCGATTGAAATCTAATCTAATCACGGTGAACAAGGTTTATGAAAAACATCACCAAATATACATATTTCTACTTATAACGTTTTTTAAGATAAGATTAGTTATGATCCAAGTCAAATGTATGGGTCACCTAGGGAAAATCAAACTCACTGGTAATATCATGCAGGGCTAGTTTCCTAACTATTATACAGAAAAGACGCCTTGGAGATATTCCACATGACTTTTTTTAATTGACAGCAAGAAAAAATGAACTACCAACTGTCTTCAAGCTTAACCCACAAGCAATTAGACGTCGTAGCTTAGTTTGGCTCATGGCTGTAAATTTAGGGGGTCTAATGAAGATCAAAAATGTTATTGAGAAATTACTGATTTATGAGCGTAGATTGTTAACCATTACTAAAAGATGAGTACACTTCCGTTGTTTTTTCATGCTTATCATATTTTATGTATATCTAATATTTACTGATATTTAGGAGATAAAATCAACGTCACAGTTATAGTCGTGAGAAATGGGATCGGCAACCCGAGTTCAAATGCTAAATGAGTTTCACTTCAGGTTAATACCTCTGGTGAAGGTATTCATTCCCTGTCTCCCACACACACAGAATAGAAAATGGTGGTTAGAATGGGCTTAATTTACATCAAATTTATGCCGTTTAAAAGTCCTTGTGTCACAATGTGCCGTATTAATTTTCTGATTTTTCTGTGGAAATAAATAGGAGCCTTACCATCGATGTTTCCCTCGTAAGTTTTTGGCAATCATGTTTTTCATTTATTTTAGGAAGACGGAATATATTGTTGATTAAGAAAAGTAATTAGTATAGACATTTTCAATGGCAAAAAACGAATAACTATTGATGGGAAAGTCATTTAATAAAACCAGGTTTGAATACACCTTCGCCAAAGTATTAACATTTAGAGCTGTTTCTCAGAAAATAATTATCCCCAAAGGCAATAAATGTTGAGGACCTGTGCGTGTTATGCTTCATATAATCGCTTTCATACTGGACTTACTTGACATTTAGAACTGTCATATCTTAGCTTGAACTTGTTGGACAAGTAGTAATCGCTACAAACAGAGTCTAAATTTTGGCTCTAAAATTGTTTGGTGATTTCAATTCATCAGGTTGGCAAAACCTGATTTAAAAGATTTTTTTTAAGAAAAAATAGTTCATGCTTTCCTCCGCGAAATATTGATTTGATTCAAGTGTGAATATTGAAAGTTTGGCGTGAAATAGAGCACAGGATAACATTTTTTGATGGAAAGTCATTTGCTTCAATACCAAAGCCAAATGAGCATAATCCAGTTGACTATTTTTTAAATCTTTTTTTCAAAATTCATATCTCATTACTATATATATATATATATATATATAATATATATATATATATATACATATATATATAATTCAATTCAATTCATTTAAACTTTATCATATACCTATATATATGCATACTTCAATCATGGTTAATTTACATATATATTATATATATATATATATATATATATATATAATCATAAACATCATGAGATTGGAATTAACCCCTAAAAAACACACACACACACACACACATACATACATATATATATATATATATATATATATATATAATATATATATATATATATATATATTACAGAAAAGTATATATTACTTTTGAAAAAGATTTTAAAACAATCCGTAAAATTATTATAATATCCACGCAAACCTTCAAATAGAAAAACAAATTCAACCCAATTTGCAGTGCTGTTTCTATAAAATATGTTTTATTATCTCTTTGAATCTCCAACAACATATATATATATATATTATATATATATATATATATATTATGTGGGCTATGTTAACAAATCTGTAAAAAGCCAGTTCGCGCATTCTTTAAATAGTGTGAAACAGTAAAAGTAACCTTGCTCTCTTGATATCATCGGGGAACATACAAGAAAACAATAAAAAACAAACCTGAATTTTTCTAAGGATTTTAAGATGTATTCGAACTAGATTTACAATCATTGTTCACAATCAAGAAGAACGATGCATGAAAAAATATAAATATTGGAAAGAGGATAGATAGCATATATTGAACACTATTAGCCTCTATTATAAAACTATGAATCTTAATAAACTTAATTTATTTATACCTCATTAACACATCATATATATATATATATATATATATATATATAATATATATATTATGGGGGGTGTAAGTATATAATGTACTATGTCAATCAAATTCTTCAATGCCAAAGCCAAATGTGCATAATGCAGTTGACTAATCTTTTTATATGCTTGGATTAACCCAATAGAAACAAATTTTACTATTCTTTCAATATCATGGAAACACACAAGCACTCGAAGTCCTGAATGATCTGAGGTCATACTCAAAAACTAATTTTCGAACGATTTCTATATTTAAATTTATGATCCTATCATGCAATCATCCTTTGCTGTTCTTTTAACCAATCATATATATATGGTGTGTGTGTGTGTGTGTGTGTGTGTGTGTGTGTGGTGTGTGTGTGTGTGTGTGAAGAAAAATTACAGATTAAGAAAAATCCGTCAAAATGTTAAAAAAATATGTAGGAATGTGGAAAAAGGAACACATACAATCGATTGATTTGATATTTTGTCTCAGCTCAGAACCGCTTTGGATTCTGAAAAGTTTCAGAGCTAACGGAGACGGGATATTAATGTAATCGATATTTAGTGGGTTTTAATCACCTTTGATGTATATTTGTCACACGCACAAACACAACACACAAACACACACACACACACACATATATATATATATATATATATATATATATATATATATATATATATTGAGATCATGAGCTTAATTGAAGTCATACCTAATTTGTAAATTGATTAGTTATAATTAAATGAATTAGGCGTGCATATCGGTTTAAATGTATGGCGTAAACAAATCGAGAAAAAGTCAATCTCTGTATGTACATTTCAGCCTATTAGGCCTCATCAGCAGAGTTATAGACAGGGCAGTCCTGTGTGCGTGATTCGAACCCTACCTGTCAGGCTGACAGTGGGGACTCTAACCATTACACTAGCTGCTTACCCAGATTTTCTCGTTTATTTCAAACTGATATATCTCACTTTTTGGTTGATTTACAGCAAGACAGTATGAAGTGGACAAACAATATGTTTGAAATGGCGATAGCTGACAATTTGGGGGGGGGAGATTATGTGCTTAATTGAAGTCATCCTAATGTAAATTAATTAATTATAATTAAATGAATTAGGCGTGCATATCGGTTTAAATGTAAGACGTCGCCATCTCAAACAGATTGTTTGTCACTTCATACATATATATATATTATATATATATATATATAGATAGATATGTATGTATGTATGTATATTGATATATTTTCATACATAATTAAAGGATAATATCTCATACATACCTATGATTGAAATTCTACAAATTAAATTAGCCATGAAATACATGAACTGAGTTATCTTTCATTTTCCATGTATAGTGACGAAAGAAATAATATATCTCCCTAAATAATTAAGTTTTATTTGAAAAAGGCATCCTCCACAATTTATGATGTGTAATAACGGTATTTAATGAAACATTGAATGAACCAGGAATATCGGACAGGCATTACGCATTCCACTAATTTACCTGGAAAAAAACTTTGCTCTATTCTACTTCATCATTAGCCATGATAACGTCGCAATCAATGCTTTCATTAGAGCGGCGTATTTATTAATTACATCAAAGAAATGCCTAATGAGTTTGTGTGAATGGAGTAAATGGTTTTCCTATTAGATTTGTGCAATAAGAAATAAAACAAATTTGATACGTGTGATAAAAAAATACGTATTTTACACGGACGCCACTGGTCGATGATCGGAGATTGTGGAGGGAAAAAAAGGATTTTGAATGTTGATTTCTTGGCAAATATGACCTCACCCTCACTGAAAATGTATACAAAAATTAGTTCGATTTACATTACAATTATGCTATGTGTATTACAATAAAACCCTCCTTCTTTTCCTGGTGTAATGGTTACAGTCGTAGGAAATGATCACGTTAACAGGAGTTCAAAACCTGTACAAGCCTGTTTGCATTACACATGAAGGAAAGATATACATCAACTATTCTCCCGCCTATTTAATTGTAAATAGTAGGGCAGACCGGACGTTTTAACTACGTATGGTACGCGGCCTAGGAGAAAAACTCTGAATTCAAACTTGTTGCACTCCGCTTAAAATGACCTTTTTTCACTGGGGCTTATATTACGCTGACTTTAAAGCCGTTGGAATGGTAAACCACCCAAAGGGGTTTCCTGGGAATAACTCTAGACAACATTTAATGTTACGTAGCGGCTTCTTCGCTACTCTAAATCGTGTAAGTCAGTAGTCGTTGCGGGTATGTAGTAGTCAGCTACTACCGACTACTGGACTTCAATAAACAACAGATACGTATGTACAAAGAGAGGACCCTTCTTTATTTTCTTCGGTGTGTGGCTGGTGAAGGCGCAGAGCTTACAATGAGTGCCCGTGAGGTGGTGTTGACTGCTGTCGGCTCGACCCTCTGGCTTTTGTATTGATGACACGCCTACGCATCTTTATCTTTTGATCTGAATACGGACGTTTGTTATATATTTCTTTATCTTCTCCCTGCTTCCTTGACTGGAAAGCCTCGCTTCGTTTTTCCCTTTTTTTAATATATATTTTTCTATTTTTTCTTTGTCTTTTTGCCGGAAGCTTCGTTTTCCGGTCGAGGACAATACAACATTAATAGTGAGTAACGATGTATTATCGTTTACATTATTTACATACTCGGTTTTCAAATATAAGTATCAGTCATATACATTATATGTTAGATCTCTGTATAAAGGAGATACATAACCGTCACACCTCCTCACCTTTCACTTTTCAATCTCACTTATCATTCTCTCACCCTCGAATAGTTTTATGTCCTGTCGTTAGAGTTTAAAATTCACCAACTACATCCCATGCAGACGAGTAAAACCTCACCAAATGAATGTTCTGTGTAAGACACTCAACTGCGTCTGATGATAAGACTCCACTTCTGCGGATCTGTGTATTCTGGGAAAACCCTTCATTGCCATTACCCCACTCTTACCCGGAGTGGTAGTACCAATTAGGGTGCAATACATGTGCCAAATGGATGGTTTTGTTTTAAATCATTCGTATTCAATAGGAATACCTGATGATATAAACTGTAAATTATGTGTAATAGAATTGTTAACCAAAGCTGTAATAGTTTACCACAGATTATTATTAGTTAATTAAACCATATAATGACTGTTATCAAACAGAAATAATTACTTTTAAACTTATAATCATTAATATTAGGAATACTTGTAACCAGACAATTAATGCATTTACTTGTAATAAATAGGAATACTTGATATCATATACCGGTGCAAAATATCTTAAGACAAATACGCAAGAAATGTAAAGTTAAATGTACAATAAACGCATTTCTATAACCGTTGTATAGTGGGTAACGGTGTATGATCGTTTACATTATTAATTGGAGGATAATATGCATAAAATAATCCCAGATCGGTTTGACAGGTCGTTAGAACTGTTCGGTTACTCGAATCATTTTACCAGTTTCGAGATAGAAATTTCAGATTCGCCTCTCGTATTTGGAAGGTTTTACAATGTGACAAATGTCAATCGGGGTTTAACAGGTTTTAAGTTTTCCTTCACTTCCATTGATTGCTATACTAATGTTAAAGAACTCCGTGTCCTATCTTTTACCCATGACTGGTGGTGAATATTTGGATAGATACGATTTTATTTGTGTATGTATGTATTTATGAGTGTATTAAAGAATAATATAATATAAACTTACACGTGCCCTGGTGCAAGATTAAGCTTATCACTTAGTATCATAGTTGTTTTGACTCTAACAGGCCACTGCATTATTGTATCCTTTTACTATCTTAGCTTAGCAAATATCATACATAAAGTATGAGCTCAAGATGAACATGAATTTGCATAATTTTGCCTAGGGACATCTATCTTGCCGTAAAGAATGAGTTTGTGATTAGATATGATCTGATAGCCGAAAGGCTAGCGTTTCAATTGCTAAAAGTAGCTATGAAGATAATACAGACCCGAGGTAGATGGATACAATTCCAAGGCCAAACTGAGAGATCTCTTTTTTTCTTTTTTTTATGGATTTTCGATCCGTGATACCGATGACTATAAAAAGGACGTCCTATTTTGCGATGAAACGTAACATCAGAATGAAATAGACATTAGTCAATTTTTAATAATAGCTTTTAAAATTTGGACTACCATATTATTTCCTCTTTATCACCTGTTTATAACACCTCATTCGGACTGTAAATCTATGACAGAGAATACCAGCTTGGATCGGAGATAATAAAGTATAAACTCTATGTGACATTCGAACATTACCTCGAAAACACCATCTTACACTGAGTAGCCGCTCTTTCGACTGCTATGATATTATTGAAATCAGTATGTAAGTATATGAAATATGATATTATAGAAATCAGTAAGTAAGTATATGCAATATGATATTATAGAAATCAGTATGTAAGTATATGAAATATGATATCATAGAAATCAGTATGTAAGTATATGAAATATGATATCATAGAAATCAGTATCTAAGTATATGAAATATGATATTATAGAAATCACTATGTAACTATATGAAATATGATATTATAGAAATCAATATGTAGGTATACGAAATATGATATTATAGAAATCAATATGTAGGTATACGAAATATGATATTATAGAAATCAATATGTAGGTATATGAAATATGATATTATAGAAATCAGTATTTAGGTATATGAAATATGATATTTATAGAAATCAGTATTTAGGTATATGAAATAGGATATCATAGAAATCAGTATCTAAGTATATAAAATATGCTATTATAGAAATCACTATATAAGTATATAAAATATGCTATTATAGAAATCACTATGTAAGTATATGGAATATGATATTATAGAAATCAGTATGTAAGTATATGAAATATGATATCATAGAAATCAGTATCTAAGTATATGGAATATGCTATTATAGAAATCAGTATGTAGGTATATGAAATATGCTATTATAGAAATCAGTATGTAGGTATATGAAATATGCTATTATAGAAATCAGTATGTAGGTATAAGAAATATGATATTATAGAAATCAGTATGTAAGTATATAAAATATGATATTATAGAAATCAATATGTAGGTATATGAAATATGCTATTATAGAAATCAGTATGTAGGTATATGAAATATGAGAACAGAAACAAGGTTTACAGAGGATGATATTATTCAAATCGTCTTTTGGATACCTTGGTTTTCATGTTATATATTTACACCCCACTTGATTTATTTCCATTTTCGATGAAAAACTTAACTCTTTGCCTTGGTTCTTTTATATGTATGATGGAATAATTCAAAATTCACTATCTATTCATAAAAACACTCAGCTTGTTCAAATAAAAAGTAAAGTAATCCGGGCAGCCTAATGTCGGTATCAACCAGACAGCGAGAAAGTCCATCCGCTTTTCACTAGTGCTAGACAAAGAGATTATTTTAGCATTTGGGGTGGAGCACCACGTCTACCATCAGCTCCTCACTTTACCGTATATATCTATGTGCTACTCATACGCTGAGTTGGCGGGGGCCGGTATCGAACCAAGAACCTTGTGATTTCCTAGCCGAACACTCACCGACTGAGCTAATAAAATTATATTATTGTTGTAATCTGAGTCCTTCTGTTCAATTATAATGAACTAACATCAGTATTTGTACTTTTGTGGATAGCTGCTGTTTGTAATTAATGTAGGCAAAGAATTAAGAATGTTACATATTCTTCATTCTAAACTTCTTAAATAAACGGATTGTCAATTCAGCCTACGGTGAAAGTAGCCTAAACTGAAAACACTGACCAATACTGGAGTATTTCAGTAGTAGTTATAATTAAAACCAAGCTTTCGGTTGGAGGTTTCGATAAAAAACATACATAAACTTAAGCTTTTGTTTTTAAAAAATATGTTGCTTAGGTAAATAGAATGATCATCATTCTTCATTTCAGTCTAACATCGACCTAAATTGATAAATTTTAATAAAAATGCACAAGTTCAAAATTTTCCAATCATTTAAAAGAAATAGGACATTAAATAATTAGAAAATTTGCATTTTGAGCCAAATTCCCTCAATAATACTTTGATCTATTGAGAACATCGACAAAAATCGATTATAATATAATCAAAAATATACCATTATAGAGTTGCATATATCTTGAAACATAGGCTACCCAACATTATTGGACAGTTTTTTCGGTCGTCACTAATCTCTCGGTGTTATATATTATATATTCATAACTGCTATGAGGGATAAACACAATAAAATAATTGAATAAAATTTATTTGATAGCGTTGTGGTTAACGTGCTAGATTGCGACATCGCAATAAACAAGTTCGAAAAACCAATCGTGCTATTACGTTAACTTTGGAACTAATATATTGCGATAGGTATAACCCCACCCCCATCAGTTATTGATTAAATAATATCGCTACTGTTCTTCTACAATTAATAAGTTACGAAGGATGATATGTCATTAAACAAGGAAACTAAACCAAAACCAAACCTTTACATGAAACTAGTCTGTAGGAAATTGTTTGATCAGCACTTTTTGGCATAACCAATATATTCCATGTGCAGCAAACTTTAAAATCACACAATCAACGTATTCTAAGCCCCACCGATGGAGTGAGGTAGCAACAGAGGTTTGATTAATAATTCATTTCCACAGAAGTCAGGCAGCCAGTACCAAGACAATTCAAAATAGCTGTCATTTCCGAGAGACTTCATATGACAAAAGATGCTAACTTCACTTTCAATAATGTGTGAAGAAATCCCAGGAGAAATATTTCTAAATTTGAATACGATTCATTATTTTAGTAAATCTGCCCATGTGTTGCAATTTTTTTTATTTGATTATAAATGCCTTTATTTCTCTTTCAAATGTTGTTGTGTTTTTTATTATTATTATGAATACTTTTGAATTATTAATTGTCCAGAATTTTTTGTTATCCGTGTCACTTTGACACGACACATCCAGAACCTTCTGAAATATTAAAAACTTCCACTGTTGAAATTACAAATGCGTTTCTTTTTCCTAATTTTATTAAACGTTTCAGAAATAATGTTCTAATTCTAAAACTCAGAAGATTGTTTAAAAAATATATTTCAATGATTTAAACAAAAGATTTGCAGAAGAGTAAATGATAAAAGAAAAATGCTCTACGTTTAAAAGAAAAATATCTAAAATTAAAACATATTATAAATGAAATAAAAAATATATTTGTGTTATTTATAGCGATAAGTGTTAAATCTCGCGTTGGTGGTTATCTTCAATAGGAATTATATTTTCTATAGACATTATAAATAGCTATATGTACGTTTATCGAGGCGCATGGTCTAATGGTTAGAGTCATAGGGAATGGACTCGTCGATCCGAGTTCAATTCCTGAACGAAGCTGTTTGAATCACATAGTGCTAATACCTTTGTGAAAGGTATGAACCAATTCCACCTCCAGCTATGATGAATAGCAAGGAAGACTTGGTTTTATAACCTGGCTAGGTAACCAGTCTAGGAAAAGGAAAACTCTGAATTCAAAAACTCCGCTTAAGAAATTGACCTTGTGTCGCAATCCTGCTCGTGTGGAGGGGTTGGTAGATATATATATATATATATATTATATATATAATATATATAATATATGTGTGTGTGTGTGTGTGTGTGTGTACGTATCTGATTATTCTAAATTGAATAAAGCTTAAGAATTTTATCGCTCTCCGAATTTCATTAGGCTTATAAACCAAACACAAACAGTGCAGGAAGCCGCAGAGATTTGACATCGATCCTAATTTTAATAATGCTAGCAAACTTAGACGCACGAGGTGTGGCAGTCTGAAAATATAATTCATACGTTTAGTACAGGAACTCTAACCGACCAATATACAAGTTCGGACACTTTATTAATAACGTGTCGCATATTATACACGGAATATCTCGTTAAAAGTGTTTATGCTCCGTATTTTTACATATTCGTGGGCCCGGCATATATCCACGAAGCTGGGAGACTCTTTTATAACGAAGCAACAGAGACAATTCCTTCACTAATGAGGATCAGCCAAAAGCAGACAGATTTTTATCACCACTGGGTAATGGAAACGCTGTAATGGCATAATGATGGAAAATGATAGACCCACTTTTTTGTTGCCATAATTTCCATTGAGGGTAGTGCCACTTGGGGTACAATCTAATAATCAAATTGATATGTTTAGAAAAATATTGATTTATGGAATATCTGATGCCATATAACTATGTCACGTGTTGACTGTTGTTTACGAGTCACTTGCATATAGTTATATGATATCAAGTATCCCTATCTAATACAATATTTGCTTCACATTTTAACATTTTCAAGCACTCCCGTCTAATAATCATAAGGTTTCAAGTAATTATTCTATTTAATAATTGTAATTAGTTTGCACATACTTATATGGTTTTAAGTACTAATACTAACCATTAATAAGAAAAAATAAATTTAAGTAACTATTCGGTATTATTAATGTATTATAGTTATATGAATCAGATATTCTTATGAATATATAAAATAAATTGAACACATCATTTGATTATTATATGGTTTCACAACTGCACTACCTCTTTAGTGGAAGTAATGGCATCACACATTTGGTCTACACTCTCAAGAACACAAGAACTGAAGACTCAGCACCTGTGCAGTTAAGTTGCATACTCAGGAACATTTTGTTTATTGTAATTATCTTTAGAGTTGGAGATTTTTCCCCACTGCAAGGAATGCAATATAGGAATCAACCACGGATATTTAGAGTAACTAGAGAAATATATCAAACTTTAGTTATGACTTAACATTTACAGGCAAATGAAATTATGCGGATTTCCTTTCAGTTAAATTTAAATGACCAAAGTTGATTGAATGGAATCCTTTTAACTTGACTTCATCGGTTCAGAATAATGATTTTTACTGTTTGGAAAGTGCATAGCATAACTCCATGAAATTTTCATGCAGAACGACATCCATAATGAAACTAAAATGTAATTCTATGAATGAAGTAACTGATCTAAATCGTTTCAGCTAAAATGTATGCTGTCATATTTTCCCTGATAGCCTGTTTTAGTTTAAAGATAACACTAAATATCATTTGGATTCATTCTCAAATGACAATAAATAAAGTTGGCAAATTTCTTTGACTACACACAACACTTTCCTCTCTATTTGATCTGTAATCTGCGATCTGTAATACTTGGCACATTTATAGTTGCGTTTTAAATATAATGTGCTCTAAATTAGCAGGTTGAGGTTGACTTAAAATATTCCACTAGCAAAGCAGGGCCTTACTCATCTTAGAGGTTGGTATTTTCCCCAATTTGTCAGTTTATAAAACTCAATATTTAAATCTCAAAACAATTTTAAACAGATTTATACATTTTAAATTATGTCATTCAGTCTAGGAAGAAAACTCTGATTTAAAACTAGTTGAATTGATTATTGTGTCGCATTCTGTTTTTGGTGGAAAGGGTTTTTTGTAAATACATACAGTCTCATATTACAAATAAATTATTCATTATGATGAAATTAATATTTAAATTGTTAAGCAATTTGTATGAAATATTATCATTAAATTGTTGATAAAAAACTATTGTTCTTGTGATGTTCTTTTTTTTAATCAGGGAAAAAATTAAATGGATAAAATCAAAATGACAAAGTATATTTTTCGGTATGTCTTGACGTAATAAACTCCACGTAAAACCTGTCTCCATCTCGTGGCTTCGATGCTCAAACATTTCTATTCACAATCTAATTCACTTGGGACAGCTATGCTTACACAAAAAATGGCTCATATTTAATTATATCTAAATCTGATTAGTTCAGTAGAAAATAACAAAAGAAAAAAATGGCTATCCATTTCTAACTATATCTGTTTCTCGGACTTTACGCCACACAGCGGACGCGCTGATAGCAAATTCCATCTTACAAACGTTCGTTTAGCCACTTCCATGGATTTCACAAGCCAAGTCATTACCCGGGAAGGTGAATCGCTCTCTAAGATGTTCTTCTGTTACCTTTTCCAATTCATTTGTTGTTCACTACTAAAACAAAATGCCGCAACAAAATGTCAAATGGGGACTTCCAAAGATTCGCTTGAATTTTCAACTCCGTACATAATGAGTAAGGTTAATTTTTTCTTTTTAAATTCCCATAAATTCGTTAGAATTTCACTATAATTTACTAACGAATTTATGGGAATTTAAAAAGAAAAATTACTTCACCATTATGTACGGAGTTGGAAATTTCAAGGAATCTTTGAGTCCCCGCATTTGGACATTTTGCGCATTTTTTTAGTATGAACACAAATGAATTTGAAAAGGTAACGAAGACAGTCTTAGAGAGCGATCACCTTCCACGAGTAATGAACTTGGCTGTGAACACTCATGGGAAGTGGCTTAAAGACGTTTGTGATGGAATTGTGGCTTATCAGCGCTCCTGTGTGGCGTAAAGTCGAGAAACAGATTAGTTAGAAATGGATAGCCACTGACTGAACTATCAGATTTGAGATATAATTAAATATTGATGCCATTTTGTGTAGCATAAGCTGTCCCCAAGTGATTAGATTGAATTAGATAAAATGTTGAGCATCGAAGCCACCGAGATGGAGACATGGTTTTACGTGAGTTTATTACGTCAGACATTACCCTAAAAATATTATACTTTGTCATTTTGATTTTACCATTCAATTTTTTCCTGAATTAAAAAAAAAGAACACACAACGATGTACAATAGTTTATCACAATTTAATGATAATATTTCATAAAATTGCTTAACAATTTAATATTTTACTTTCACATAGATGAATAATTTATTCTAATATAGACAATGTATGTATTTACAAAAACCCTCTCACCAAAAGACAGGAATGCGGACACAATATCATTCTAGACTATTTTTAACAGACGTTTTCCTTCCTCTTAGACTGAATGACATTATTTAAAATGTATAATCTGTTCTAAAATGTGTTTTAGATTTAACTATTGAGTTTTATTAAAAACTGACAAGAATTTGGGAAAGTACCACTCTAAGATGAGTAATAGCCTGCCTCTTCTAGTGGAATATTTAAGTCACCTCAACCTGCTATTTAGAAGCCAATTTATTTAAAACCAACTTATAAATGTAGCAATATTACAGATCGCAGATTACAGATCAAATAGAGATGGAAAGTTTGTGTGTAGTCAAAAGAAAAAATGTTGGCCAAACATTTAAATTTATTGCTTTGAGAATGAAATTCAAATTGATATTTTAGTAGTTAATCTTTTAAACTAAACAGCATACAGGTAAATATGACAGCATCATTTGCTGAAACTATTTAGATCAGTTAGCTTATTCATAGATATTACATTTATTAGTTCATAATGGAATGTCTGATGAAATTATGAGTCTATGCTATGCACTTTCAAACAGTACATAATCATTATTCTGAACCGATGAAGTCAAGTTAAAGGATTCCATTTCAATCAACTTTGGTCATATTAAAATTTAACTGAAAGGAAATCCGCATATTTCATTTGCCTGTAAATGTTAAGTCATAACTAAAGTTTGATATATTTCTCTAGTTACCTAAATATCCAGTGGTGTTTCCTATATGCATTCCTTGCAGTGGGGAAAATTCTCCAACTTAAAGATAATTACAATAAACAAAATGTTCCTGAGTATGCAACTTAACTGCACCAGGTGGCTGAGTCTTCAGTTCTTGTGTTCTTGAGGAGATGTTAGACCAAATGTGTGATGCCATACTTCCACTAAAGAGGTAGTGCCAGTTGTGGAACCCATATAATAATTCAAATGATGTGTTCAATTTTATTTAATATTCATAAGAATATCTATATCATATAACTATATACCATTAATAATACGAATAGTTACTTAAATTTATTTTTTCTTATTAATGGTTAGTATTAGTTACTTAAAACCATATAAAGTATGTGCAAACTAATTACAATTATTAAATAAAATAATTACCTCTGAAACCCTATTGATTATTAACGGGAGTGCTTGAAAATGTTAAAATGTGGAGCAAATTATTTGTATTAAGATAGGGATACTTGATATCATATAACTATATGCAAGTGACTCGTAAACAACAGTCAACACCGTGACCATAGTTATATGGCATCAGATATTCCTATAAATCAATATTTTTCTAAACATATCAATGTTTGATTATTAGATTGTACCCCAAGTTGGCACTACCCCCAAATGGAAATTATGGCGCAACAAAAAAAGTGGGTCTATCATTTTCCATCATTTATGCCATTACAGCGTTTCCATTACCCATTGGTGATAAAAACTGTCTGCTTTTGGCTGATCCTCATTAGTGAAGGGAATTGTTCTCTGTTGCCTTCGTTATAAAGAGTCTCCCAGCTTCGTGATATATGCGGGCCCACGAATATGAAATACGGAGCATAAAACACTTTTAACGAGATAATCCGTGTGGTATAATATGCGACACGTTATTAATAAAGTGTCCGAACTTGTTATTTGTCGGTTAGAGTTCCCTGTACTAAACGTATGAATTTATTTTTCAGACTGCACCAACCTCGGCGTTCTAACGTTTGCTAGCATTTATATAAAATTAGGAATCGATTGTCAAATCTTCTGCGGCTTCCTGCACTGGTTTTGGTTTATAAGCCTAATGAAATTCGGTGAGAGCGATTTAAATTCTTAAAGCTATTATTCAATTTAGTGAATAATCAGATACGTACACACACACACACACACGTACACACAATATATTTATATTATATATTATATTTATATATATATATATTATATCTACCAACCCCTCCACACGAGCAGGATGCGACACAAGGTCAATTCTTAAGCGGAGTTTTTTGAATTCAGAGTTTTCCTTTCCTAGACACGGATGGTTACCTAGCCAAGGTTATAAAACCAAGTCTTCCTTGCTATTCATCCATTAGCTGGAGGTGTAAAATTGGATTCATACCTTTCACAAAGTATTAGCACTATGTGAAATTCAAACAGCTTCGTTCAGGATTGAACTCGGATCGACGAGTTCCATTTCCTATGACTCTAACCATTAGACCATGCGCCTCGATAAACTACTCATATAGCTATTTAAATGTCTATAGAAAATATAATTCTATTGAAGATAACCACCAACGCGAGATTAACACTTATCGCTATAAATAACACAATATATTTTTTTATTTCATTATTAATATGTTTTAATTTTAGATATTTTCTTTAACTGTAGAACCATTTTTCTTTTTATTTCATTTACTCTTCTGCAAATTCTTTTGTTATAATCATTGAAATTATTTTTTAAACAATCTTTTGAGTTTTAGAATAGAACATTATTCTGAAAAGTTTAATCAAAATTAGGAAAAAAGAAACGCATTTGTAATTTCCAACAAGTGGAAGTTTTTAATATTTCAGAAGGTTCTGGATGTGTCGTGTCAAAGTGACACGGGATAACAAAAATTCTGGACAATTAACATATTTTCAAATATTCATAAAATATAATAAAAAACACAACAACATTTGAAGAGAAATAAAGGCATTTATAATCAAATAAAAAAAATTGCAACACATGGGCAGATTACTAAAAATAATGAATCGTATTCAAATTTAGAAATATTTCTCCTGGGATTCTTCACACATTATGAAAGGAAGTTTAGCATCTTTTGTCATATGAAGTCTCTCGAAATGACAGCTATTTTTGAATTGTCTTGGTACTGGCTGCCTGACTTCTGTGGAAATGAATTATTAATCAAACCTCTGTTGCTACCTCACTCCACGTGGGGCTTAGAATACGTTGATTTGTGTGATTTTAAGTTTGCTGCACATGGAATATTTGGTTATGCCAAAAAGTGCTGATCAAACAATTTCCTACAGACTAGTTCATGTAAAGGTTTGGTTTTGGTTTAGTTCCTTGTTTAATGACATACATCCTCGTACTTATTAATTGTAGAAAACAGTAGCGATATTATTTAATCAATAACTGATGGGGTGGGGTCGTTATACCTATCGCAATATATTAGTTCCAAAGTTAACGTAATAGCACGATTGGTTTTTCGAACTTGTTTATTGCGATTGTCGCAATCTAGCACGTTAACACAACGCTATCAAATGAATTTTATTCAAATTTTATTTTATTGTGTTTTTCCCTCAATAGCAGTATGAATATATAATATATACACCGTGAGATTAGTGACGACCGAAAAAAACTGTCCAATAATGTTGGGTAGCCTATGTTTCAAGAATATATGCAACTCTATAAGGTATACTTTTGTTATACCTATATTATCGATTTTTGTCGATGTTCTCAATAGATCAAAGTATTATTGAGGGGAATTTGGCTCAAAATGCAAATTTTTATTAAATTTTTCTAATTATTAATGTCCTATTTCTTTTAAATGATGGAAATTTTGAACTTGTGCATTTTTATTAAATTTATCAATTTAGGTCGATGTTAGACTGAAATTGAAGAATGATGATCTTCTATTTACCTAAAAAGCACATATTTTTTTAAAAACAAAAGCTTAAGTTTATGTATGTTTTTATCGAAACCTCCAACCGAAAGCTTGGTTTTAATTTATAACTACTACTGAAATACTCCCAGTATTGTCATGTTTTCAGTTTAGGCTACTTTCACCGTAGGCTGAATTGACAATCCGTTTATTTAAGAAGTTTAGAATGAAGAATATGTAACATTCTTAATTCTTTGCTACATTAAATTACAAACAGCAGCTATCCCACAAAAGTACAAATACTGATGGTTAGTTCCATTATAATTGAACAGAAGAGACTCAGATACAACAAATAATATGTAATTTTATTAGCTCAGTCGGTGGAGTGTTCGGCTAGGAATCACAAGGTTCTGGTTCGATACCGGCCCCCGCCAACTCAGCGTATGAGTAGCACTAAGATATATACGGTAAAGTGAGAGCTGATGGTAGACGTGGTGCTCCACCCCAAATGCTAAAATAATCTCTTTTGTCTACACTAGTGAAAAGCGATGGACTTTCTCGCTGTCTGGTTGATACCACATTAGGCTGCCCGGATTACTTTACTTTTTATTTGAACAAGCTTGAGGTTTTTTATGAATAGATAGTGAATTTTGAATTATTCCATCATACATATAAAAAGAACCAAGGCAAAGATAAGCTTTCTTTCATCGAAAATGGAAATAAATCAAGTGGGGTGTAAATATATATAACATGAAAACAAGGTATCCAAAAGACGATTTGAATAATATCATCCTCTGTAATACTGTTTCTGTCTATATTCAGTATTACCTACATACTGATTTCTAAATAGCATATTTCATATACCTAACAAATTGATTTCTTAATATCATATTTTATATACTTACATACTGATTTCTATAATATACATATTCTATTACCTACATTACTGATTTCTATAATAGCATATTTCATATACCTACATACTGATTTCTATAATAGCATATTTCATATACCTACATACTGATTTCTATAATAGCATATTCCAAACTTAGATACTGATTTCTATGATATCATATTCATATACTTACATACTGATTCTATAATATCATATTCCATATACTTACATAGTGATTTCTATAATAGCATATTTATATACTTATATAGTGATTTCTATATACATATTTTATATACTTAGATACTGATTTCTATGATATCCTATTTCATATACCTTAAATACTGATTTCTATAATATCATATTTCATATACCTAAATACTGATTTCTATAATATCATATTTCATATACCTACATATTGATTTCATAATATCATATTCGGATATACTACATATTGTCAATATGATATTTCGTATACCTACATATTGATTTCTATAATATTTATTTTCATATAGTTACATAGTGATTTCTATAATATCATATTTCATATACTTAGATACTGATTTCTATGATATCATATTTCATATACTTACATACTGATTTCTATAATATCATATTGCTATACTTACTTACTGATTTCTATAATATCATATTTCATATACTTACATACTGATTTCAATAATATTCATAGCAGTCGAAAGAGCGGCTACTCAGTGTAAGATGGTGTTTTCGAGGTAATGTTCGAATGTCACATAGAGTTATACTTTATTATCTCCGATCCAAGCTGGTATTCTCTGTCATAGATTTACAGTCCGAATGGTGTTATAAACAGGTGAAAAGAGGAAATAATATGGTAGTCCAAATTTTAAAGCTATTATTAAAAATTGACTAATGTCTATTTCATTCTGATGTTACGTCTTCATCGCAAAAACTAGGACGTCCTTTTTATAGTCATCGGTATCACGGATCGAAAATCCCATAAAAAAAAGAAAAAAAAAAAGAGATCTCTCAGTTTGGCCTTGGAATTGTATCCATCTACCTCGGGAAATCTGTATTATCTTCATAGCTACTTTTAGCAATTGAAAAACGCTAGCCTTTCGGATCAGATCATATCTAATCACAAACTCATTCTTTACGGCAAGATAGATGTCCCTAGGCAAAATTATGCAAATTCATGTTTCATCTTGAGCTCATACTTTATGATGATATTTGCTAAGCTAAGAATAGTAAAAGGATACAATAATGCAGTGGCCTGTTAGAGTCAAAAAAACTATGATACTAAGTGAAGCTTAATCTTGCACCAGGGCACGTGTAAGTTTATATTATATTATTCTTTAATACACTCATAAATACATACATACACAAATAAAATCGTATCTATCCAAATATTCACCAACCAGTCATGGGAAAAAGATAGGACAGACGGAGTTCTTTAACATTAGTATAGCAATCAATGGAAGTGAAGGAAAACTTAAACCTGTTAAACCCCGATTGACATTTGTCACATTGTAAAACCTTCCAAATACGAGAGGCGAATCTGAAATTTCTATCTCGAAACTGGTAAAATGATTCGAGTAACCGAACAGTTCTAAACGACCTGTCAACCGATCTGGGATTATTTTATGCATATTATCCCTCCAATTAATAATGTAAACGATCATACACCGTTACCCACTATACAACGTTATAGAAATGCGTTTATTGTACATTAACTTTACTTCTTGCGTATTGTCTTAAGATATTTGCACCGGTATATGATATCAAGTATTCCTATTTATTACAAGTAAAATGCATAAATTGTCTGGTTACAAGTATTCCTAATATTAATGATTATAAGTTTAAAAGTAATTATTTCTGTTTGATAACAGTCATTATATGGTTTAAATTAACTAATTAATATTGTGTAAACTATTACAGCTTTGGTTAACAATTCTTATTACACATAATTTACAGTTTATATCAGGTATTCCTATGAATACGAATGATTTAAAAACAAAAACCATCCATTTGCACATGTATTGCACCCTAATTGGTACTACCACTCCGGGTAAGAGTGGGGTAATGGCAATGAAGGTTTTCCCAGAATACACAGATCCGCAGAAGTGGAGTCTTATCATCAGACGCAGTTGAGTGTCTTACACAGAACATTCATTTGGTGAGGTTTTACTCGTCTGCATGGGATGTAGTTGGTGAATGTTAAACTCTAACGACAGGACATAAAAAACTATTCGAGGGTGAGAGAATGATAAGTGAGATTGAAAAGTGAAAGGTGAGGAGGTGGTGACGGTTATGTATCTCCTTATACAGAGATCTAACATATAATGTATATGACTGATACTTTATTTGAAAACCGAGTATGTAAATAATGTAAACGATAATACATCGTTACTCACTATTAATGTTGTATGTCCTCGACCGGAAAACGAAGCTTCCGGCAAAAAGACAAAAGAAAATAGAAAAATATATATTTAAAAAAAGGGGAAAAACGAAAGCGAGGCTTTCCAGTCAAGGAAGCAGGGAGAAGATAAAGAAATATATAACAAACGTCCGTATTCAGATCAAAGATAAAGATGCGTAGGCGTGTCATCAATACAAAAGCCAGAGGGTCGAGCCGACAGCAGTCAACACCACCTCACGGGCACTCATTGTAAGCTCTGCGCCTTCACCAGCCACACACGAGAAAAATAAAGAAGGTCCTCTCTTTGTACATACGTCTGTTGTTTATTGAAGTCCAGTAGTCGGTAGTAGCTGACTACTACATACCCGCAACGACTACTGACTTACACGATTTAGAGTTAGCGAAGAAGGCCGCTACGTAACATTAAATGTTGTCTAGAGTTATTCCCAGGAAACCCTTTGGTGGTTTACCATTCCAACGGCTTTAAAGTCAGCGTAATATAGCCCCAGTGAAAAAAGGTCATTTTAAGCGGAGTGCAACAAGTTTGAATTCAGAGTTTCTCCTAGGCGCGTACCATACGTAGTTAAAACGCCGTCCGGTCTGCCCTACTATTTACAATTAAATAGGCGGAGAATAGTTGGATGATATCTTTCCTTCATGTGTAATGCAAACAGGCTTGTACAGGTTTTGAACTCCTGTTAACGTGATCATTTCCTACGACTGTAACCATTACACCAGGAAAAGAAGGAGGGTTTATTGTAATACACATAGCATAATTGTAATGTAAATCGAACTAATTTTGTATACATTTCAGTGAGGGTGAGGTCATATTGCCAAGAAAATCAACATTCAAAATCCTTTTTTCCCTCCACAATCTCCGATCATCGACCAGTGGCGTCCGTTGTAAATACGTATTTTTTATCACACGTATCAAATTTGTTTTATTCTTATTGCACAAATCTAATAGGAAAACCATTTACTCCATTCACAAACTCATTAGGCATTTCTTTGATGTAATTAATAAATACGCGCCTCTAATGAAAGCATTGATTGCGACGTTATCATGGCTAATGATGAAGTAGAATAGAGCAAAGTTTTTTTCCAGGTAAATTAGTGGAATGCGTAATGCCTGTCCGATATTCACCTGGTTCATTCAATGGTTTCATTAAATACCGTTATTACAATCATAAATTGTGGAGGATGCCTTTTTCAAATAAACTTAATTATTTTAGGGAGATATATATATTCTTTCGTCACTATACATGGAAAAAATGAAAGATACTCAGTTCATGTATTTCATGGCTAATTTAATTTGTAGAATTTCAATCATAGGTATGTATGAATTTATCCTTTAATTAGTATGAAATATATCAATTAATACATACATACATACATCTATCTATCTATATATATATATATATATATATATATATGTATGAAGTGGACAAACAATCTGTTTGAGATGGCGACGTCTTACATTAAACCGATATGCACGCCTAATTCATTTTAATTATAATTAATTATTTACAAATTAGGGATGACTTCAATTAAGCACATAATCTCCCCCCCCAAATTGTCAGCTATCCGCATTTCAAACATATTGTTTGTCCACTTCATACTGTCTTGCTGTAAATCAACCAAAAAGTGAGATATATCAGTTTGAAATAAACGAGAAAATCTGGTAAGAGCTAGTGTAATGGTTAAGTCCCCACCTGTCAGCCTGAAGGTAGGGTTCGAATCACGCACACAGGACTGCCCTGTCTATAACTCTGCGATGAGGCCTAATAGGCTGAAATGTACATACAGAGATTGACTTTTTCTCGATTTGTTTACGCCATACATTTAAACCGATATGCACGCCTAATTCATTTAATTATAACTAATCATTTACAAATTAGGTATGACTTCAATTAAGCTCATGATCTCGAATTATATATATTATATATATATATATATATATATATATATATATATGTGTTTGTGTGTGTGTGTGTTTGTTGTGTGGTGTGCGTGTGACAAATATACATCAAAGGTGATTAAAAAAACCCACTAAATATCGATTACATTAATATCCCGTCTCCGTTAGCTCTGAAACTTTTCAGAATCCAAAGCGGTTTCTGAGCTGAGACAAAATATCAAATCAATCGATTGTATGTGTGTTCCTTTTCCACATTCCTACATATTTTTTTAACATTTGACGGATTTTCTTAATCTGTAATTTTTCTTCACACACACACACACACACACACACACACACACACACACACACACACACACACACATATATATATGATTGGTTAAAAAGAACAGCAAAGGATGATTGCATGATAGGATCATAAATTTAAATATAGAAATCGTTCGAAAATTAGTTTTTGGTATGACCTCAGATCATTCAGGACTTCGAGTGCTTGTGTGTTTCCATGATATTGAAAGAATAGTAAAATTTGTTTTCTATTGGGTTAATCCAAGCATATAAAAGATTAGTCAACTGCATTATCACATTTGGCTTTGGGCATTGAAGAATTTGATTGACATAGTACATTAATATTACTTACACCCCCATTATATATATATATATATATATATTATATATATATATATATATGTATGTGTTAATGAGGTATAAATAAAAAATTAAGTTTATTAAGATTCATAGTTTTATAATAGAGGCTAATAGTGTTCAATATATGCTATCTATCCTCTTTCCAATATTTATATTTTTTCATGCATCGTTCTTCTTGATTGTGAACAATGAGTAAATCTAGTTCGAATACATCTTAAAATCCTTAGAAATTCAGGTTTGTTTTTTATTGTTTTCTTGTATGTTCCCCGATGATATCAAGAGAGCAAGGTTACTTTTACTGTTTCACACTATTTAAAGAATGGCGCGAACTGGCTTTTACAGATTTTTAACATAGCCCCACATATATAATTAATATATATATATATTATATATATATATATATGTTGTTGGAGATTCAAAGAGATAATAAAACATATTTTTTATAAGAACAGCACTGCAAATTGGTTGAATTTGTTTTCTATTTGTAGGGTTTGCGTGGATATGTATAATAATTTTACGGATTGTTTAAAATCTTTTTCAAAGTAATATATACTTTCTGTAATATATATATATATATATATATAATATATTATATATATAATATATATATATGTATGTATGTGTGTGTGTGTGTGTGTGTTTCTTAGGGTTAATTCCAATCTCAGTGATTGTTTATGATTATATATATATATATATATTATATATATATATATATGTAATTAACATGATTGAAGTATGCATATATATAGTATATGATAAAGTTTAAATTGAATTGATTGAATTATATTATTATATATTTATTATATATATATATATATATATATATATATATATATATATAATAGTAATGAGATATGAATTTGAAAAAAAGATTTAAAAATTAGTCAATGGATTATGCTCATTTGGCTTTGGGTATTGAAGCAAATGACTTCCCATCAAAAAATGTTATCCTGTGCTCTATTTCACGCCAAACTTTCAATATTCACACTTGAATCAAATCAATAATTCGCGGAGGAAAGCATGAACTATTTTTCTTAAATAAATCTTTTAAATCAGGTTGCCAACCTGATGAATTGAAATCACCAAACATTTTAGAGCCAAAATTAGACTCTGTTTGTAGCGATTACTACTTGTCCACAAGTTCAAGCTAAGATATGACAGTTCTAAATGTCAAGTAAGTCCAGTATGAAAGCGATTATATGAAGCATAACACGCACAGGTCCTCAAACAATTTATTGCCTTTGGGATAATTATTCTTGAGAAACAGCTCTAAATGTTAATACTTTGGCGAAGGTGTATTCAAACCTGGTTTTATTAAATGACTTTCCCATCAATAGTTATTCGTTTTTTGCCATTGAAATGTCTATACTAAATTACTTTTTCTTAATCAACAATATATTCCGTCTTCCTAAATTAAATGAAAAACATGATTGCCAAAAAACTACGAGGGAAACATCGATTGTAAGGCTCCTATTTATTTCCACAGAAAAAATCAGAAAATTAATAACGGGCACATTGTGACACAAGGACTTTTAAACGGCATAAAATTGATGTAAATTAAGCCCATTCTAACCACCATTTTCTATTTTCTGTGTGTGGTGGGAGACAGGTGAATGAATACCTTCACCAGAGGTATTAACCTGAATGAAACTCATTTAGCATTTGAACTCGTTGCCGATCCCATTTCTCACGACTATAACTGTGACGTTGATTTTATCTCCAAATATCAGTAATATTAGATATACATAAATATGATAAGCATGAAAAACAACGGAAGTGTACTTCATTTTTAGTAATGGTTAACAATCTACGCTCATAAATCAGTAATTTCTCAATAACATTTTTGATCTTCATTAGACCCCCTAAATTTACAGCCATGAGCCAAACTTAAGCTACGACGTCTAATTGCTTGTGGGTTTAAGCTTGAAGACAGTTGGGTAGTTCAATTTTTTCTTGCTGTCAATTAAAAAAGTCATGTGGAAATATCTCCAAGGCGTCTTTTCTGGTATATAGTTAGGAAAACTAGCCCTGCATGATATTACCAGTGAGTTTGATTTTCCCTAGGTGACCCATACATTTGACCTTGGATCATAACTAATCTTATCTTTAAAAAACGTTATAAGTAGAAATATGTATATATTTGGTGATGTTTTTCATAAACCTTGTTCACCGTGATTAGATTAGATTTCAATCGGTTGAAGAACTTCTCAACACCAAGAATTATAATGAAAATAAAAAATTAGAAGTTCATCTAAAATAAAGTGAAACAAATATAAGATGGAATAATGCCATTAATGAAATAAAAGTAAACATATTCATCGATAAGAAATAAACTAGGAATATCAATAAAATATTTATGCATTTTAGATCGAAAACGCGGCTGGTGATAGCATGACATTTAAATTGCAAAGCGTTGGATTGATTCATGGTTTGTTATTTTAAGGGATGAACTGGTAATAGGTATATTTCATGCCGATTTCAGTCTTTTATTGGAGTATTATAAACAAATAACCACTTTATTATCCCAAACAAATTTATTTCCCAGACACTATACTATCAATTCGGTCAGAGTGGACCTGGGAGTAATATCACGAAATAGATTCTCTGCACTGTTATTCTAAAAGTAGAGCATTACCTCATGATGTTTTTTAAAGTCATACTCAGGACTCATTTATTTTGGGGTGATGAAGTCGGTGTATTCTAGTCCCAGCTTCAAGGCGATCATATATTTTTGCACCAAGTTTTCATATTTTCACATGAACGGGAAACGGTAAAAAATCCATGAATATATTGTGGAAGTAATTAGACTCTGTCTTACTAATTGGTTCTTCTGGTAGGGATTAGAGAAAATGAAAACCACATCACTATGGAATTTGAGATTATGGTTGAGTCGAAGAGAATTTTGATTTACTAACGAGGAATTTATTATCATTCGCAGATGTTTAATGGTTATAATTAATATAAGTACTTACTCAATTAATAAATAATCATTAGGTTATAAAACAAAGAAAACATCCTATTTTACCAACCTTTTACCAAGAGAGTAGGATGTGATATAAGATCAATTTCATAAGCGGATTTAATAGGTTTCCTTCTCCTTGTTTTTGTCGAACCAAGGTTAAAGAGCCCAGTCTATCAATAGCTGGAGGGTGAATGGTTATATTAATTCTTTTCCAAGGGTATTAGCGCTATGAGGAATGAAAACATAACTCGATCAAGATTTAAATTCGAGTCATCGATCTAGTTTCTACGACATAACCGTTAAACCACACGCCTCGTCAGAAGGGATCACGTTTAATTGTTATAGATACTGTTATACTCTGATTGATGATCAATGCAATTTATTACAGAAATGCTTAAGCATGTTTAACAATGAAACGGCTGGATTTAATTCTAGTGAAGATCATATAAAAACAAACAAAATAAAATTACCAATATAAATACATGTATTCACTTAAGTTAATAAAAACAAATTTGAATCATTTATTAACAGAATCTTTTCTTTGCACAAGTCAATAATATACTTATGAATCAAAAATGTCCCTTTTTTTTAAAAAATGTCACTCTCCAAACAACATTCTTTATTCCCTAACCGTAACCGTCAAAAAATATCACTACTTTCTCCAACTGTAAAACGTTCGGAAATACATTTGTTTAAATTCTGTTTTTGAACACTTTCAAAATTTTCTGTATTTCGACCGTTTTAACTTCAAGATATCAAACATTTTCCCCTGAAGAAGGCCATTTTTCTTTGGTGCTGAAATATTTTATAATTTTCTATAAATTTTATTTCATATTCAAAATAATAATAAATAGATTATATGTATACATGAAGAAACTCCTGGTCGAAACACATGTTGGTAACTCAAATTAAATCAAATTTATCCATTCAACATTCTTTCCTTTATCTATTTATCCTTTCGCACACACACACACACCACACACACACACACATATATATATATATGTGATGTTTGGTAGTATATTTTTACAATCAAACTATTTGCTGGTATTTTTCTCACCGCGAGGACTTACCACACGTTTGGTATATTATATATATATATATATAATATATATATATATAAGATTTTGGATGTTTGTTTATTTAGAAACGTTGCTGAATAAAGTATATATTAAATTTTTACTTGAAGGCACTTACAACGCATGTATCGCATTCGATACTTTTTCTATAGTTCATTTTCTATAAGAAAAAAGTATCGAATTTTATGCGATACATGCGTTGTAAGTGCCTTCAAGTAAAAATTTAATATATACTTTATCCAGCAACGTTTCTAAATAAACAAACATCCAAAAATCTTATTCACTTCGCCGAAGGATACGGTCTGTTTGTTGTTATTAACTCTCAATAACGCCCCCTTACCTATTATGGTAGAGGCGTTAGTAGTATCATTTGACAAGTTAATTTCGCTATCAGTACTTGGCCGAGGCGATAAAATGTTTCACTAGTGTTTCACTGTGTCTGCTGAAGTCCCGGTTTTTTCTGTCGGAGGGAAATCGTTAGTATATACCGCTGATGAGACTTAATAAAGTCGAACATCGAGCCAGATTACACTTTCAAGTTCATTTCTATAAGAAAAAAGTATCGAATTTTATGCGATACATGCGTTGTAAGTGCCTTCAAGTAAAAATTTAATATATACTTTATTCGCAATATTTCTAAATAAACAAACATCCAAAAATCTTATTCACTTCGCCGAAGGCATACGGTCTGTTTGTTGTTATTATTCTCTCAATAACGCCCCTTACCTATTATGTAGAGGCGTGTAGTAGTATCATTTGACAAGCTTAATTTCGCTAGGATGGTCAGCTGTGTACTGTGGCCGAGGCGATAAAAGTGTTTCACTAGTGTTTCACTGTGTCTGCTGAAGTCCCGGTTTCGATTTCTGTCGGAGGGAAATCGTTAGTATATACCGCTGATGAGACTTAATAAAGTCGAAACAGTCTGTACGGTATTCTACACACCGAGCCATCCTTTGCCGGATTACACTTGTCAAGTTCATTTTCTATAAGAAAAAGTATCGAATTTTATGCGATACATGCGTTGTAAGTGCCTTCAAGTAAAAATTTAATATATATATATATATATGCATGAAGGAAATAATTTTCAAAATCCGACAAAAATGTAAGGAAATATATTGTACAGCTGAGAAAAAAATAGAAAACATAGAATAGTTTTCTATTGTGGAGAGAAGTGAGGGACTTCGACGTGAAAATTTATAAAACAAAACAAAAAAGTTAATCTGCTATAGACTTGAACACCTGTCACTTCGGAGAGTGGTAAGAAAATCTGTAAGGCCTAAAATGAATTCGAAAAGATTTTTAATTACTTAT
Source organism: Doryteuthis pealeii (assembly GCA_023376005.1). Classification (NCBI taxonomy): domain Eukaryota; kingdom Metazoa; phylum Mollusca; class Cephalopoda; order Myopsida; family Loliginidae; genus Doryteuthis; species Doryteuthis pealeii. The sequence goes on from CM042144.1 coordinate 95,798,915, forward strand.
GTGTTTTTTTTTGTTGGTTTTTTTTTTTTTGTTGTTGTTATCTTTCATGTCTGTAAAAATGGCCCAATGTTAGTCGAAGTCATCTTATCAAAATTCATTAGAGTGAATCGTGTCACTCTACCCATTCTCTCTACGCTTCTGAGTTCCAACTAGCTCCAGCGTTAAACCTTTCTTTTTATCATCTCGCTCTGATTCTCCGAATGTACGTGTCTCTTCATGCGTACATATGACCTGTCATTTGGGGTGTATTTAAATGTGCAGATTTTTCTTGTCAGAATCCTAGCTATGATATCAAACTGTATCCGGAATGTGACTCCAGTTCTGGAGCTCTGTAGTATTATTGAGTACACCTCCAGAGCTATGATTCCCATATACTCTCTGACAGGAGTGATAATACCAGTTATAATCATATCTATGGGCCGAATAGATGTATTCAAATAAAACAGCGTTCAACTTATTTGTATTAGGAATAGGGTAATAGAATGATTCTGGTGTTTGGGACTTAGGGAATACTTGAAATCATGTAAATACGTGCAAACAAATGATAATTATTAGATAAAAATAGCTACCTTAAACGATGGAAATTTGTATAAATTGTTACTATCAGATAGAAGAGTTTATTTCATGTATCCTGTGCAAGAATGAAAATTTAAGATTCAATAGAAGACTGAACATAGTTACTATTCCAAATATTTAGAAATGAATGAACTTTTAACAATCAAATAACCACGAGAGTTTGATATAAAGTTAAATAGATAAATCAAACGCTAGAAGGAAAAAAATAGAGGGGGGGGAATAAATATTCGACTCCAACAGGTACTTGTTGAAGGGAGTGGCAAAAAGAAGCTAGTCAAACGCCTTCTCAACAATTTCATCTACAACATCGTCGTCATCGTCGTCAAAAGTTTTAGCAGCTGAAAATCGCAACTCCCTTCCCGCCGTCACCCCACTTCCTAATAATACTACTGTTTCCCCTTAACATTCGGGCGTCTGCCCCCCACACACGAGACTTTTTGAGCCAATCCCGCCGCCGGAATCCACCAGCTAATCACGGGCACCTGGCGCTTACATACCGGACTGTAGCATCTCGACTCGGTGCCAATGTGTCGCCCGTTCGCACTCTGAAGGACGTGGGTTCTACAGTCCTACATGCCAGCAAAGGCTTAGCCGCTTCCTTCGAGAATACGACAGGCCTTCACGTTCGCCACTCACCTCGTGTTCTCTGTCACACAAACCTTTCTTTTTTGTCAATCAGATCTACTTTGCAGATTACCAAAAGCACTGAAGAACCTAAATGCCGTAACGCGTTAAGGTAGGCCGTTGTTGTATAATGGTTTAGCAAGCTAGTGTAATAGATCCGTTACTATTCAAAAGTGAGTTCGATCTTTACTGGATCTTTACCAACCATGTGAACTTGTATCAAATCCTTCCCCTCGTGAAGGTGCGTGGTGTGATGGTTACCATCATACGAAATG
>CM042144.1:95805389-95825389 GCA_023376005.1 Doryteuthis pealeii
CATGGTATAGCAGCTACTCTCGGAAAAAGAACACTCATAATTCAAATCAGCAGTTCTCTGCTTTAAATTGCCTTGTGTCAATTTCATGGCAGGGGGTTTAAATAGATCTATGCTATTATCTTTTATTTTATTTGAATTTTTAAGGAATATAAGAAAACTAAAACAAACCTCAAATGATTGTAACCTTAAAAAGTGCCATATGTTACTTTACGTTTCTTATGACCATACATAATGTTAATTAAACAGGAATACTATATCTATAGTATAGACTATGGTTATCTTATAGATAAGTCATTATCTTCTCTGACAGTATTACAAATCGTAAGTGGTGTTATTCTTATAATGAATGTAGTGTTAATATACTGATACTTTATAGGTTATTTAACTATTACTGTATTTAGTACAATGATAACTCTAAATAAATTTGAAACCAGTTTTGCTGCTAAGGCGTTAGTAGTTCATTTTATATATACTACAACATGTATATCAACATTTGTGGTAAGATCTACCCTTACCTTAAACAGACAAGTTGCAAGGTATTTTTGAAACCAGTTATTTGAGGCGTTGCCTTATATTGAGTCTAGATTGGAGGTGCGTGGTGTAATGGTTATAATTGCAGGAAAATGGACTCGTCACCCAGGTTCAAATCCTGGACAAGGCCGTTTGCATTTCACATAGCGCTAATACCTTTAGAAACTACTGTCCCTCCAGCTATGGTTAAATAGTAGGGCAGACTGGGCTCTTTAACCTTGTCTAGGTTACTAGTCTAGGAGAAGGAAAACTCTGAATTGAAAGCTGTTAAACCCGCTTAAGAAATTGACCTTGTGTCATATGCTGTTCCTATGTTGGGGTTGGTATTTCTATGAATGTAAGTTCTATGAATATAATATAAATTGACATTGAGATTTATGGCTACTGAACGTTACATTCAATTAAAAAATTACAAGATATTTGAACAAAACAGCAAATATATTTTTCAGTAGAACAAGAGTTGAAAATGAGTAGCGAACTTTTTTAACGACTACGTTAGCCTAAATTATATCTTTAACTCTGAAGAAATATTACTGGTTTGCTTAAAAATCGAATATATAAAATATATGTTGTCAAATTTATTTTGAATTACATGAAAAAAGCAGTGTAAAACCAGCTTTTAAAATGCAAACATATTTTACGAATATTTTGTGCTATAATTCTTGAAACAAAAAAAAAACAAAGTTTAGAACTTCGACTGATATATTTACATAATTACAATACGTTTAAAAACGTATTTTAAAAAGGCTGTTGGGGATACTTACTCCAGTGATTATCTGTCTCTTTCCCAGTTATCTTTTACAGTATTTTGACATTTAAGTACTTTCTCTGAATTTAACCGAGAGCAAGATAATAAAATGTTCTTTTTTATTTTAACCAATTCCACATGCTCTCTATGCAGCAATTCAAACAGCCTATTATGAAACATTCTTCATGTGTTAAACGTGTTGCTATTCTGTATCAATGTATTACGAGGCTACAAGATTGGATAGAGGAGGCATCTGGCATTCTCACAGCGTGAAGGAAAGGTAAGAAGGTCAAGCCATATCAGAAACTAATGCGGTAACGAACTGATTTCGTGGTAACAATGTTAAATTTAAGAAACCATGCAAGATTCACTTGCTTTGCGAAGAGGATTATTATATTTATTTATTTGTTTTTGGTATTTATTATTTTACTGTTGTGCGGCTTTGCTAGACTATGCACTGTAACACACTCGGGAGCCACGGGATAGTTAGGTGTTCCATTAAAATTGATACGTAAAACCAGCATCAAAGAATTGACACATATTGTATATATTTACCCAAACTTAACGCATAAGCAAGATGTGATAGAAGGAGCATTTTGTGTGGAGTACAGCCTAGTTTGAAAGTTCTCCTACTCCTCGAGAATAAGACAAGAATAAAGAATTCAGTCTGTCCTACTTATAGCTGTGGTAGAACAAATAGATCCATGCCCTTCTCGAGTACATTAACGCGAAATGAAATGCAGACTGCTTCATCCTGAATTTGAAATTGGGTCAGTGATTCCATTTCCTGCAAGTTAGGCTAAGTGCGTTTCCAGTGATTCGTATGATAGTAGGGTATTTACGAAATTGTGAATAGAAATGAAATATTATTTTCTGGTAATACATGATTATTATAACCATTAAGCTCGAAGCGTTTGTTGGATATTGTACAAACGGAAATAGGAATTTCCGGTTGAACCAAATAGACAAAGGAATTGAGAAACAAAGGATGTTCCAGACAGAAGTCTGGATCGAATAAAGAGGAAAAGTGATTAAGATCGGAAGCTTACTGCTGACCGGGTCAAACGGACCGTCCAGAAAAAAACAACAATAGCCGGATGACAAAGGACTTCCTATTGACTGGTGACACATCTATTGCAGGTCACGCAGTACAGTTCCGGTGTAATTTGAAGAGACCAGAGCATGCTGGGTAAAGATTTAAAAAGGACGGTTAGACGGAGAATTCGGCAGTTGAGCTTTGGCAGCCTCAAACTTCAGACTCCCGTCAACAAAACATCCCTCGGGCACACATTGTGAACATTGCGCTCTTGGCTAGCCACCGGCATTCTCATTGTAAGCTCTGCGCCCCTCACCTACCACACACCGAAGAAAATAAAGAAGAGTCCTCTTTTGTATACGCGTATCTGTTGTTATTGAAGTTCAGTAGCCGACTACTACCATACACCGCTTTTGGGTTAGTGACGATATCCGCTACTGACATACACGAATTTAGCGTCGGAATTCGAAGCTAGTATACAACACGTTTTTATAACAATTTAATCTTATGCTCATCGTTTCACGGCCTCTATCATCTTTGAAAGATGGGCATCACTCTCATCCTAAGCTCTGTTAGCTTTCGACATTGAGTGCATATACAGGGACCACACACACACACACACACAAACATATATATATATATATATATATATATATATATATATATATATTGCAAATATCTTAACGTGCTAAATTTTCTTCATTATGCCTTCTACGAAGGTAAATATAATTTTGATATCAGAGTTTTCAATTTACTGCTTACCCTACCTACACAGTCTCAAGAACTCTGTCTTGGCTGCTATTTTCTCATACTCTGATTTGGGTTAGGCTGGTTCTTTAGCCTTAGTGCATCTACTAGTCTGGCAGAGAAAAACTAAATTAAAATCAACTTTACTTCACTTAATTAGGGATCTTGTCCCTAGCCGAGCATTGAATAAATACATTCTTAAGTTCGGGAGAATCGATTGATTTCTGCCTTTGCCAAGCGATTTAATCCAAAGAAGAAACGTAAACAACACTGTTCAGGATTTGGACTTTGCTCGTCGAGGCCATTTTCTATGATAATAACAATTACACCGACAACGGATCCAAATATTTCAGCTGATATTCATTTATTGTATTCAATATTTTCATAATAAGTTATTTAAAATCAACTGCAAAGCATTATTTATGTGTGCTATTTGAATTTCTACAAGTAGAAATATAAATTAGCAGCTAATATAGTTTTAACGATACTGATCGATATATATATAATATATATATATATATACATACATACATAGAGAGAGAGAGAGAGAGAGAGAGAGAGAGAGTGTGTGTTCGAATAATTTGACAGTTTGACAGGAAAAATAGAAAAAATGCATCGTAACAAAAAATTTAATGGATTGTAAGGAAATTCATCATACACAGATATTACAAAACTGTCAACAAGTTTCACTCAAAATAACCGCCATTAGCATCGATAACAGCCTCAATCCTGCTCCAGAAACAGGAACAAGCTTATTTTACAGTTTTCCTAGGAAGGGTATAAATCTACTTTAATTCTGTCGATTTACCGGGCTTTTGTAGTACTGGCACGGCAACTGGTGTGTTTCTCAACAGCGCCACATACATAATAATCCATGGAGTTAAGATCCGGGGAGTTCGGAGGCCAAAGATTAGGACTAGTGTAGCCGTAAAAATTCGCCGACAACCATTTTTTTAACTTTTCCCAGAGGTGTGGCAGAGAGCCGAATCCTGCTGCCATACATATGACCTACCCTGGTCAACCCTTGTTATCCAGGGCTTGATTACAGTGTTAGCAACTCCACGTAGGCATCTGAGTGTTCTCCAAAACTTCAGGGAGCATTGGAGAGCAACAATATTCTCCTTATTTTGATGGCCGGTGCAGATCATCATGCTACAAGTTATTCTCTTCCATGATCCAGTGTGATACGTAGTGTGCGTCAATACCTCCAACCTAGGGAGAAAAATAACCAAATATATATACGTCAAATCTATCCCGATCACCCAGTATATATATATATATATATATTATATATATGAAATAAAATGGAACTTAATCCGACAGTGTGTGTGTGTATCGGGGGAAATAATTATGGAATTCATTTATAAAAGATTAAAATTCTTTGTTGCTCCACGAGCTTTTATAAGCTGCCTTAAATCTTTAAGGGGTGATTTCATTAATTTAAAATGTATTTTTTGAAATGGCACCAACTATCCCGAATTCCTCGGAAGTGAGTTATGTTATAACATTCTCTACAGCATAGCTTGAAAATTATTAAGCAATTAATTTAAGTAATTCATTTTTTTAAAAATATTTTATGATGCCAGCATGTTCAACTATTACAGAAAAAATATTCTGCGTTTTATATGCCATTAGTTTAATACATAAGTGAATATCCTGTAAGTAGGCTAATTCAATGTTTCTTAGACAAGTTAGTGTGTACATATTATAGCATACAACAAATAAAAAATCTTGCTGATAATTAAGACCAATCATTTTAAGAACAACTAAATGCCTATGTCCTGGATATGACACTGAACTGTATCTGATGGTAAGGATCCAATTATGTAGATGAGGTGAGTTTGGATTGGATCTTCATTTCGATTACTCTAATTATACTCTGATCTGGCGTTATAGTACTTGGTAAAGTCTCATTTATGGGTTAAATAGATCAGTTTAAAAAGTATACATATCAAATAAGATCGTGTGCCAAAAAAAAAAAAACAACCTATGACGCAACTAACCAAGAAATGTAAATATGAATGTACAATGTACACTTAACTTCTAGGTGGGGGTCCAGTGGCTTCGGCCCTGGATCTTTACAAGTTAATAGCGTCGATCCCAGGGAGCTATCCCCCCAGGCAATACCTGCCCCCTTGATTTAAAGGGGCAGGGCTGGGTTTATTGCCCAGCACCTGAGGCGCCCCCTTGAGGGGGAATGCCGACGGGATCGACACAATTTTTCACTTGCCACCCATGAGCTTCTGTTTGTGGGTGGTCCCACGTTAATAGGGCCTTGTGCCTAACCCGTACAAGTGGGGTACGAGGTAAATACAATGTACACTTAACTTCTAGGCATAAAATAACTGTCAATGGATTGACAAGGTACTAAAATCACTCAATTAATCAAAAGATTTCAACGCATTTGACCGCTGGGCCTCACCAGATCAATCTTCCGGTTTTATATAAATTTTTCCCGTTAATAAAGAGACGAATATCTGCAGATGAATTCATCAGCGCAAGGTAATATGAAGGGAGTAACCATCTGCATTAATGTAATTACAGCTTTCGACATGATTAATTCATATACTTCCAAGTCTCGTTAAATAGAGTCAACCGACTTGAGCATCATGTGAACATAGCAAGGAATGCATTGTAGACTGGCTGCAAATTCTTGAATATTTATACAAACTAACTTTAACCAGACTAATCCCAACACAGTCTTAGCTCGACGAGTCTTTTTTTTTCTTTGAGTATTTAATGTTTGTCGTCCGTGACCATGTTGCTTAAATTGTTCAGTACTGCTGTCCAATGTAGAGAAAAGAATGTCTTCAATTAAGCATTCAGGCGGCATTTACGGCCGAGCAGATATTTACAGAAGAAGCAAGCAAAATAATAAGGAAAACAGTTGTAAGAGCTGATAAGTCTTGCAGAAGATAATAACGTCATTGAATCTTTCTTCTAAATGATTGGAACTACAATGCAGTAAACAATGTTTCAATAGTTCATATTATTCATAAAACTACGTCATATATTTCAAATTTAATCGATTAAAACATTATCAGTAAATTTCTCTAATACAGTTACAAAATACTTGGACGAATATTTTTCATCTTAATTATGATTTACTTTTCATCTCCTCTTAATTAGCTGATCAGTATGTGATAATAAGGAAACAGCACAGATTGAGAAAAAAAATTTAAGTTATGAGGAAATTTGAATTCTCGTCCTCAGATAAATCTGTCAAAAAATTGACAAATAAAAAAATGCGTAATCTCAATTTTACTTAGGACCATATCTTTTTCGATTTTAAAAGAGTCTGATCAATATTATTTGATTAAGTTAAAATGTTTGGTTGTATCCTGACTATAAAAACACAGCTAATAGCTAAAGTTATTTTCCCAGGTAATATTTGTCAAATGACGCTAATGTTTATATAATCCCCGATATCTACAGATATTGAAGTTTCTTGTATCACTATTCACACATACAACACACACACACACTGCACACACACACTCACAGACCACACACATATATATATATATATATATAGATAGATAGATAGATAGATAGACAGATTTCGAGAAAAAAAAGTCCACAGCACAACTGATGAAGATGGAAAGTTTCTGGAATTTGTAATGTTGACAAATCCATAGTGTTGTGGTCCTTATCATATATTTTTTAAATTTTAAACTTGCTTTTGTAGCTGGAATACATCTTGAACATTTTTATACCTTTTTTATACACTTTTACTTCAAAGTCTTTTGAGTGTTTCTTATGGATAAAAATGCTTCTGATTTTTTTAAATAAAATTTATTTTATTTTTAACACAAAATACGCATTTTCAAAAAAAATTTAAATTGTTTGTTTGTACCTCGTGATTAACTTTATTTATTCCGTCTTTCCCCATAAATATAGTTGCTTTGAAAAAGACCGCTTATAAAAATGTCGAAACAGATCTGTACATATATATATATATATATATATATATATATATATATATATATAGTTTGTTATATTTATAAGTAAAGAGAGCTCTATATCAATTGGTGTTGAAAGGTCTTCGTCACGAATGAAACGACCTAGATCTACGCTTCATACATACTATTTCAGATATTTCTTAGACACATGATTTAATATCATTGGTCAATCGTTTATCAATTGTCTTTGATTTTTCAAAATGAATTATTCAAGAAGAGGAAGTGCATTCATTTGAGAACGCAAATGACATTTCAGTCCAGTCCATCGACGTAGACCATCTTTCAAGAGATCCCTGAACAGATGATTCCGTTGGCATGTGTTTGTACTACACACAAATATGCAAGAGTCCGACAAAATGCATCACCAGCTCTCGAATTAAAACATTTCTGATGGTGTTGTATATTGTACAAACGGAAATAGGAATTTCCGGTTAAATTAAACAAAGAAAAGACGACAAAAATGACAAAGGACTTTTTTCCCGGTAAAAGCGAACAAAGAAGTTAAAAACGGAAACGAGGCTTTCTGGTCAAAGAAGCAAGGAGAAGATAAAGAAATATAAAACAATGCCCGTTATCAGATCAAAAGATAAAGATGCGTATGAGTACCTATCAATATAAAAGGCCTGAGGGTTCGGGCCGAAAGAGTCAGACAGGAGACAGCGAACGGGAACAAGTGGGCGACAGACGCTCACGGTCCATTGCAGCCAACGGCTGTGGGATCCAACAGCCCCCTTTACCTCACCATCCCAGCAGTAGTAGTAGTCATTGTCAACGCTCGTCTCAGAATTACAAATTTAGTATTTAACATAGTATTCTCTCTTCTCATAAGTATTCAAACATTGAATTAGGACATGTATGTCTTAGTGACTTCTAAGCTGCTTACCTAAACATTTGCGCATTGCTGTCTCCATCTCATCATTATTTCAGTAGAGGTTTTCTCTTAGTGCCTCCTTTATAGGTTCAAGTAGAATAAAATCTGAGAGTGCCAGATTAATACTTTAGCTTAGATGAAATAAGGTTGTCCAAACTCAGCAACTGCTAGTCTGGTCTTTCATGTTCTGTGACACATTGAATTGTCATATTTAAAAATCCTTTCACTCAACCTGAGAATGTGACCTGTATCAAAGTTTTGATTGGGTCAAATTTATATACGTGATAAATATAATGTACACATTATTATGTAGTTGTCTCTAATTTCGTTGCACATCAGTTTATTACGGCTAGAATTATCTCGTGAGTGAGATGTCTGTAAGTAAGAGATCTCAGATAACTGTCCACATTATCATTGCTTGATACGTTTCGTAAATACCTCATCGTCAGAATCAAAACATACAGACAGCATGGGTTCCTCTGAAAATCTCTCTTTCTCTCACACACACACACGCACACACACACACACACACACCATATATCTCTATTGACTACCACGCTTGGTAGTCTAGACAGCATTCAGTGTTAGCACAAAGATGATCAATGTAAATTTTTGCTAGCCGATTAAAAATAGTGAGTCCATAAGAGAACGTTGCTTATGACTTCGTTCTGACTCTCCCAGTTGTTTCCAGTATGTTTTGCTCGTTTTACATGAAAAACTTAGTAGTCTATCTTTCCTTTTGTTAAATGAACATTTTTGGTAATCTGAACATTAGCTACATAAATGAAAATACCCTCCCCTTGTGTATTTCACTTTGAGGAAGCCATGTGCTTTGGTTGGTCATTTTCATTTCACCGTAATCAATACAACTAACACAAAATATCATAAGATGTGTTCTTAATTGTGCTTGCGAATTATTATAGATTAACTTAATTATTATTAAGAACACATTCTATGATATTTTCGTGTTAAAACATGCAGTTGTATTGAGTACGGAGAAATGAAAATGGCTGGCCCAAATATATGGCTTCCTCAAAGTGAAATAAACAAGGGGAGGTTACTTTCATTTATGTAGCTAATGTTCAGATTACCCATTTTTTGTAATAAATGTTCTCAAATTATTCTTGCCTTTTCTATCTAAATCATTTTGCAGAAACTAACAGGTTAGGGTTCACTTGCATAATATTACTTTCTAAAATGCATACCTCAAATTCTGGTAAATATCTTATTATAATGGTTTCTGGGGTAAATCCATCAACTCTTTACTTTACCACACAGATCCCTGTGCAACTCACTAAGTTGACAAGGGCCGATATTTTTTGATATAAGGTGTCTTTCACCTAAATTTATAGACTAGGCGGGGTCACGTGGTCTATTCCTCTGCCAATCAACAGCCGTAATGCGTGGCTGATTGACTACTTAAACACTGATACTTTCCATAGTCCATTTGCAATCATTGACGAAGGAACTTACAATATCGTATGATATCAAACCAGGAACCTTGTGGTTCACTAGTTGGACACTCTCGACTGAGCTAAACCGACCAATTCATATTTGAATTTAAAACTTTAATTTTGTATTAGATTCTTTTTTAAATCCATAAAAAATAAGTTTTGATTGGAGAAAAGGAAACAAAATTTTAAAATAGAAAAACTGAGTAGAATTATTATTATTTCACATTACTCTTGCCTCGACTAGTACTACTGCTGATATTACTACTGAAACTACTAAGAGTGCCACTAGTACTACTAGTACTGCTGCCACTACTACTACTTATATTTTGTAGTTTTTTTCTTACATTATTAATTTTAAACAGCACGCAGAATCATTGTGTATTTCCCATTATCTTTTTCAAGTGTTTCGTAAGAGTCCAAATCGTTCAACCATACTATAATAATGAAATGACTACAACTTGAAAGAATTCCCGTTTTATTTTCTGAGAAGGATTATATTTTCATTAGGTCGTTAGCAATTCACGCTTTACCGATGCGTTTGTTGATATTCCCTTCAGTAGATGAAACATACATAAATATTTATCTGAAGGTACCACATGAGATCTAAAACAGTTGTGTTGGTTCTCTTTGTAATCGTTGTCTATGAAGATACGGATGCTTTTATCTACGCAGGAGGGAAATGAATCTACTCAGCATTTTAGTTACCCCGTACATAGAGGATTTGAAACATGAAAAGGGATGTTAGACGCACATTCAGACACCAGAAATTATAATATGGCAAATTGGACAGGAAATTACCTTTTAGTACTTCAAGTTTGAGAATCTTAAAGCATTGCTCTTATAAAGAGCTTGCTATGATGTTAAATTTTTACGATTAAAAACATAAATGAAAGTATAATGATAATTCTACTAATACATAGATAACTTCTTTCACAAAATCCTAAGATTTTGTTTGATATATGTAGGTATTTGCGTAGATATCTATTTAAACTGGGTTAGCTCAGTCGGTAGAGTTTTCGGCTAGAAACCACAAGGTTCCTAGTTCGATACCCACCCTCGCCAACTCAGCGGATGAGTAGCACAGGGATCTGTGCAGTAAAGTAAGGAGCTGATGGTAGGTGTAGCACACCACCTCAGACGCTAAAAATAATCTCCTTGGTCTAGCGCTAGTGAAAAGGGGATAGACTCCCTCGATACATGGCTGATACCGACATTAGGCCGCCCCAATGACTTTACTTACTTACAGTTGACAGTGTCAGTTTATTTTTCAATTTTTTGTAGTCGGTGTTGGGATTAAAATAGGTATGGATTATGCGCAGTCAAATCTCTGGAAGTGATCAAACTTGCTGAGATAAATAGGAGGGAATATTTACCCTTCAGGATAATATCAACACAGTAATGAAACCTATGCCCCACGCATACCATCATATAGATATAATTATATTCCCCAGAACAACGTGAACCAATCATTTCTGAAGACTTCCATTCATATTAACCGGGAGATATTGCAAGGATAATTGTTCATTTTGTCATTCTGATTGTTATCTTTACAAAAGATTTTAGATAAGAAAAATAATGTTCGTAAAACACAGGAACAAATCTTAATTATAATCCGTTCACTTGCATCTCATAAATCTATTTTAACGCGTATGAGTTGAATTTCATTAGCTAAAAAACAATGTGTTATTGTTTTAAACTTAAATAAACGAGAGAAAATTTGAAAATACGTTTTAGGTGGGTTGTCTCGAACGTATCAAGCTTTTTTGAATATTGCGACTGGCCATTTTTTACGTTTATTGCAGAGGTTTTAAAATAAAATATTGCATCAGTCACGTCTGGTATATTTCGTCTGACAACTCATATTTAAACCATATTTGTCTCCTTGTAATTACTATATTTTCACAAATAACCGGTGAAAGAGATTAAATAATGTCACAAATAAGATTATAGTAATCCCTAAATAGGAAATTCAGTCAGTGTATTCTAAACCCAACCAAAGAGGGGAAAAAGTGAAAATCTATCATAGCTCATAAAAACACCAATTTGGCACTAGAGGTAGGTGGTACAGAATAGCAAAATATAACCTTGAATTAAAGAAGTGATTAGTGAAAGGAATTAATTCAGAAAGTCTAATCAAGAGGATAAATTATATCAATACCTGAGTGCATCTGAGAACCACTAGAGAGTGTCAAATTGAAAAGTCCCAAAAGTTATAAGTTGAAAATACAGCTGGAAATCATGACCTTTCAGTCAGCTGCTAACAGAAGTACGATACATTGTAACAGCCACATGTTGCTGTGATAAACTCAATGCCTTAAAAAAAGACAAAAATAAACAGGAGCTGGCAAAGAGTGGATGAGTTCTAGTAGAGCTAACGGCCACCCACACCAACAGTAGTAAGAGTAGGTTACTTACTACACACATAAAACCTCAAATTGGTTAGATGCAGTTCCTTGACCCTGGTCGTTAGCCCATCTCTAGGACCAGGAAAATCTCTGATAAAACCACTGCTGCCTAGCAGATTACATGATCCCAAAGAAAACCTAGATAAGTAAACCCTGAAAACAAATCCAGAGCTGGAGTCCCTAAAGTGGAGTAACCCTGAATTTCAGTGCTACACAGCAACCCCTTTAACACTGCTAGTTGCCAAACTGCATTGGTTTCTTATCTCTCATTTGAACCACACTGGGAGTATGGAGAGGGGGTCTGCTGCATGAGCAACAGTACATCCTCCATATCAATCCACCCAGGCTACGTAGCTCAAAAAAGAAAATTGGACACCACACCATCATTTCTAGCAGATTGAAGGATGCCGACAATATCAACCGTCAAATTGATGATGGGATGCTGGAATAAATGTGTCATATCGAATGGAAAGCAATTTGAAGGAGATTACGTAGTCTACTCTTTTTAATACAAAAAAAATATTTTGGAGAGACCCTGTATATCTATATCATCTATTGGCATCTTCTGTTTCCTTCTTTTTCAGCTTTCCTGCAATTGGCTTATTTGTTCACCTTAAACCTAATTCAGTATATCATTCTTGTATGTCAGCGCGTCGTCTCCCAAGCGGAATATCTTTTTTCTTCTAACAATACTGAACATATTGATTCAATTCTTTTCTTAGCTGGCAAAACATATGCAGGTTTCATAGATCTGTGAATCACAAGAAAACACAATATATTTGTTTTGAAGATATCAATGTTAAAGTTTTACAAGAGAATAAAAAATATTTTCAGAAAATGAAAAACCTCTTCAAACCGAAAAACGATTAAAAAAATCATTGGATTGTGAATGATGATAGGAAACACTTGTCCAACATACTTCACGAATAATGTAGTTTTTAGGTTGAAAAGAAGCAGTTAATGTTCCGAAAACAGAAATTATGCCGTATTAAAGATTGTTTCCACTGGTGGAGGTATTTACCCACATTTTCACCACGAGTAGTAGGGGACACAAGGTATTATGTAAAATCAAGCGAGGATCAAACACGGGTAGTGGAGCATTTCGGGCTATGTCCAAATAGCTATTTTCTCAAGTCTATTTGTTGTATACTTCTTATCGCCGTTGCTTTTTGGAAGGTTAGTGTGAATATTTTGTATTCAAGGGGTTGAAATTCAAAATCTGTAGAGATAGATGATTGGCGTTAAATAACTTTTAGATAACCTTCCTTCTTTTCGGTTACACAGACTGTGGGAAAGAAGGCTCAACTTAGCTTAATTTAGTGGGAGACTAAGTAGTGATGTAAGCACTTAAGTAAGAAACGACTTAGTTAAGTGGGAGTCATAACCACGGATGTCTCCCCGAAAGACAAATAAGTAAAATAAAGATGTAGATATGGGGGCATAACCAGGGATGCTCCTTGAATGTACATTTCGACCTATTAGGTCTCATCAGCAAGGTTATAGACATGGGAGACTGCTCCGTGTGTGACTCGAAACCTCGACTGCCAAGTTGACAGACGCTAATTCTAACCACTACACCAGCTGGCCATTCCCAGATTCTTCGTATGTTTTAAACTGGAATGGCCAGCTGGTGTAGTGGTTAGAATTACCGTCTGTCAACTTGGCAGTCGAGGTTTCGAGTCACACACGGAGCACTCTCCCATGTCTATAACCTTGCTGATGAGACCTAATAGGTCGAAATGTACATTCAGGGATTGACATTTTCTCGATTTGTTTAGCTTTACATTTGAACATATATGCCTGCCTAAATTCATTAATTATTAACTAATTAATTTTCAAAATTAGGTATGACTTCAATTAAGCACATATCCTCCAAAAATTGTCGGTTAAAAGCCATATCAAATAAATACATTGTTTATTTACTCACTCTCATATATATATATATATATATATATATATATATTCGGGATTGCCCCGAACTATCATGAATAATTATTTTAATTCAATAACTTTTATAGCTTTGCTGTAATTTCAATAAAGAAACTTATTTGAAGCTCTCCACAGGTTTCAATCATAGTAGAATAATTTATACAATGAAAGATTCATATAAGGAAATACTTGTACTTGGGAGATACAAAGTAAAGTAGATATTTTTACGAAATATACAGATTGTTTAAAGATAAACATAAGATGCTATATCTCAGCATAAAAAAACGTTGCCCCGATAGTAATACGAAATTATGAAATTATTAAAATAAAATTTGCCAACGGATAGCATGTTTAATAAGACGTCTATAGGAAGTGTGTGAATATTAATTGTGGTATACAGAACTTGCTCAATTTGTTTAAGAGACATAATAGAACAATTTTGAAGAAAATAATTCATGAAACTGGCCACCCTATAATTTTATGGATACGCACACAAACCCTAGGAATAAAAAATCACAGCTAACTGCAAAAGTTCACTTTGTATATATTCAATAAATGAACTCCTGCAGTTTGCTGTGATTAATCAATATCTTGATTAATTCAGTGGATTTAACCCTAAAGATCTTTATCGTGAAACTCGAGTAGTTTATGTATGTACTACTACTACTACTACTACTATTAATATATATATATTATATATATATATATATATATATATATATATGATGAAATCTCCCGTCGATTTCGACGTATGAGTGTTCATACAATGAATGTCCACACAGTAATTTGTTTATAGTGGTGAAGGCTTGTGTTGGACCATCCACATTTTTTGGCACAGTCGATAGGAAAGAATTGGTGCATCAAGGGTTGCCACAAACCCAATCAACGACCGACCTCAAGAATTTTGAATTCAGAGTTATCCCTCTCCTAGACTGGTTACCTACCCAAGGCTGAAGAGCCCAGTCTACCCTACTATTTAACCCATAGCTGGAGGGAGAATATATGGATTCATACCTTTCCCAAGGGTATTAGCGCTATGTGAAATGCCATCAGCTTCGTCTAGGAATTGAATCGACGAGTCCATTTTCCACGACTATATATATATATATATATATATATATATATATATATATATTAATTTGATAGTCCTTTCTCCCTTATTCTCCTTTTTGTCCATCAGAGCAATGCTACATAACAGTTTCTAATTCTTTAATTTTGACCTGCCTGATTTACTGACATGCGTAATCGTCCTGAAAGTCTATCCATAAATCCAATGTAAAAAAAGAAAAAAAAAAAACTACTTTGTCAGGATGTTTAGACTCAAATAGAGGTGGAAGCACTTAGTAAAATACAATATAGGTTCCCTTTTATCATCCCATCGGATTTAATTATATACAATATGAGTCATGCACTTGGTTAGCGCAATACACGTGAAGGTATAAAAGAGAAATGGTGGCAATGACTTTTATCAAATGGAGTGTAGGAGAGGGAGCATATTCTCACACAAAAGAAAAAGTAGTAGCAAATTGTGGCTGAAGGAAAAATTAATGAAATATACGCATCAGTATCAAATGAAATGTACACAGGTGATATACACGTGTAGACATTGAACAAATGGGTTCCTTTTATGTTACTAGGCACCTGTCTAAATATTTAAAAGCAAAACGTAAAAATATGTATTTATTTTTGCTCAGAGAACAGTGATGGTATAAAAACATTGAATACTTCCAGTTCTGCTTAAATATGATAATTGGTATATAGTCAAAATTAAAAGAGCGGTAAGGGTAACCTGAAGCCGAATTTTTTTAGACCATGTTCGGGGATTTTAATTCTGACTATACAGCAATCATCAGACTTACGCCGAATATATATATATATATATATATATATATATATATATATATATTTGAGGGGGGGGGAATATGTGCTTAATTGAAGTCGTACCTAATTTTGAAAGTTAATTAATTAATAATTAATTAATTAATTAGACGGACATACCTATTAAATGTAAGGCTAAAAAATCGAGAAAAATCACTCTGTATGTACATTTCGGCCTATTATTCGCTTGTGTATCTACTTCTCATACTGTCGTGTAGAAGTCACTATAAGAGGAATAGGAACCTACTTCTAAACAAAACGGAAGATCTAAGAAAGTCCGGTTGGTGTAGGGGTTAATACGCTCGCCTGTCAGCTTGACAGTCGGGTTTCGAATCACGCACAAGCTATCTATAGCTCTGCTGATGTGGCCTAATAGGCCGAAATGTACATACAGAGATTGATTTTTCTCGATTTGTTTAGCGTTACATTTAATAGGTATGCCCGCCTCATTAATTATTAATTATTAATTAATTAACTTTCAAAATTAGGTACGACTTAAGCACATATTCTCCCCAAAATTGTCGGCTAAAAAAAGCCATATCATAAACACATCGCATGTGTATCTACTTCTCATATATATATATATATATATATATATATATATATATATATATATATAGTTAAGAATTTAGGAAAATAATTCTCAAAAATATTTTTATGAGTAAAAAACCTTTTAAGAGAAATCTTTTTGGAAAAAAAAGTATATATTTTTACTGTACATAATACTTTTTTAAAAAAAAAAAGATTTTTTCCCCCTTAAAACGAATTTTTGGAGAGACATTTTTTCATAAATGCTAAATTAAATAATTCAGAAGCATACGGGCAGACTTATCCTGCGTATATTTAGCTCAGTCGGTAGAGCATCAGCCTAGGTAACTACAAGGTTCCGGGTTCGATACCGACCCTCGCCAACTCAGCGTATGCGTAGCAAAGGAATCGGTGCGGTAAAGTAAGGAGCCGATGGTACGTGTGGCGCTTCACCCCAGACGCAGAAACAATCTCCTAGGTCTAGCGCTCCCTCGCTGAATGGCTGATACCGACTTAAAGCCACCCCGACGATTTATATATATATATATATATATATATATATTTAAAAAAATAATAAATTTAAAAAAATCACACCAACATACCAACAACACACATATAACTTAACGACAAATCTAGTTCCCAATCACATATAAACAAAAAAAAAACAATTAAACAGACACACACACACATACATACACATATTTAGCTAACCAATCCCCACAATCTAATACCTGTGGTACCACCATTCACCATTTCGGCACTCCCCATTCCAGAGAGAAAAAGAACCCACTAACCACCTCCAACCACTCCTCCCCCTACTGACGACCTTCCGTTTTCAGCATTTTGAGAATTTCCATCATTGGAGTAAGAACTATATTCAAGTCCTGAAGATGGTCTAATAAGAGACCGAAACGTTGCAACGTCGACAATAAACATCAAGTTTCCACAACATCCCGTGTTTGTCTACCTTTCTCCACATATATGTATATATATATAAAGAAAACAAAAGTTAAGTATATAATTTTTTCTTTTGACGGTTTGTATTTTGAATTTGACATGGCTACAATCTTGCAACATTGACCGTATGACAAACAGACAATATTGGATACAGGGTTCAAGCATTCGTTCTCAACAGACATTAAAAAAAAAGAAATTACAGTTATTCGCCCATTTCATTCATAACATGAGGAAAAAAGAAAGGATGAGAAGAAGAAAGAAAAACAAAAAGGAGAGGAAAAGGAAATAAGAAGAGAAATTATAACCACACAAAGAAAAACGTAATCACGTCCATTTCTGATAGGAACATTCTGATGATGAAGTGTATGCTTCGAAATCGATAAGACAAAAATAACATCGTTTTGTTTTTATTTTTCATACGCATTGTATTTGCCATCAAATTATTAATATATTATAACATACAATGAGAAGAAACTTCTAAGAAACTTCTTCTTCAAGAGGGAAACGAAAATAAAGGACTTCTTGGCGTTACGGAATATTAACGTTTTAATTTCTCAGACACCTTTCGGAAAAATCTTCCGACTTATATAAGTGGATAGAATCTAAATAAACTTATTTAAATGATCACCACGTTTAGACGAATTGACCTAGCAATAATAATGAAGAATGTCTTTACGGCTCGCTAACCATTATACTACCTGTAGTGTGCAAGATAAAATTAGTTGTTGTGCATTGTTGTTTCATTTTTAATAGCTGAGTTACAAAAACAGGAAAGATAAAAGAAAACTATTCCTTTTATTTAGTGTTTGGGATCTTTTTTTAATCATTAAGCAACGAAAGGATCCAATCCCGGTGAATATAACATAGCCTATATTAGATGAAGTTAGGATATTGTTCGAGAATAATGTTAGGCCAAATAATCGAGGGGACAATTACTCTTCAGTATGTTGTTTGACCCGCACTAAGTGAATGATACTTATAGAAACGATACCACCAGTGCCATTCAGTAAAAAGAGTGGGCATTAATTGGTTTTCAATTTCTACTGAGGATAGTGTAATTAGTGGTTGTTATGGGAAGCAAGCATAAGAGACAAACAACTTTCTCTGATGGACTGGTTATCTGTGTATCTTAACCCACTCAAAACTGACTTTGTAAGAGTTGAATAAATTACAAGCTGAGATTACTTATTAATGTTCTTTTCTTTTCAGATGAAACGCAGAACTACTCAAAGCCACTGAAAACTTGCTTCATGCAGCTTTCAAGATTTTAATTTGAATCACGAATAGATAACGACAATTACACTCACGCACGAACATAAACACACGAACATCCACGCAAACACAAATATATACACATGCACACGCACACACATAGACACCCACATATATATGAATCAAACATCAATAGATTAAGCATCTTTAATAACTAACGTTCTACAATAAACTTTAATAACTAACGCACACATACAATTAATCCTCCCAAAGGAATAAAATCCGTACCACAAAAACATCAACTACAACAAATAATCCCCCTGAAGAAGTGGTTGAAAGCACATGGGAACAAAATATAGGCACATCCTGTACTATTTGGACCCCGATACAAGAAAAATATGAAGGCCTGAACGTAAAGAAAAAAAAAAAATCTTATTATAATGGAGATTGTGCGTTTGTCTGTCTGTAACCGAAACTAAATCACTATTCAAATCACGATTCCCTTAGTTATTGACGTCACATTTACCATGAATTTATTTTTATTTAAACCTCAATTATTGATAAAATTGTTATACCTTATTAATACTGTTGACCATATCTACGTACTAATAACATGTAATTGTATTTATATATACAACATAATAGCGATTTACAGTGTGAACGAGAAGGCTAATTTGCATATTGATATTTAAAATTTGATTTTAATAAATATATGCTTAGTATTATTGATTTCTAATTGTTTGGTTTTCTCTTAACGAATCTGAGCAAACATCTCGGGGATAAATCTTAAAAGAAATCCATAAACAAGACGAAAGAACTGTAATTTTATTAAATACTTCATAATGTAACTAAATAGATAAATTAGGAAAAATGAAAGACGGGAGTGAAAGAAAATGATGGAAGAGTTAAATCTAAAGCTGTTCTATTTTTCGATTATACCCCCTCGGTTTATCATTTTCTAAATAGTTTATAATTTGATACAATATTTCATAACATTGAAACCTAAATACTTGCACCCGAAGGTGCATATATTTGCTAGTATATATATATATGTATATATATATATATATATATATATATATATATATATATATATATATATATATACATAATAATAAACAAATAAACAAACACTGACACCACGCATCAAACAAGCCACTTTTGACCCAATTAAAAATCTAGAAGTCACGCGCACAGTACCGAGATATATACACACACTCACAATCACACACATATATGTAAAGACACACATACATTTATATGTATGCACATATAGTCATACACACAACTCCCATGAACCCTCCCTCACATATATAAGAGCATCCAAAAAATAACCCACCTCATAGAGGTTCTTCACGGAACAAATAGAAATGCTACTACTAACACACTCGTCTACCCGGATTTTAATAGCATGTCAAACCCTCAAAAACACTTCAACTTTTATAGTTCTTCTATAAGGCTCCCTTTCTAAATCTATAAACAATTTCTTCAAATAAGAAATTTTCTCCTGACAATGACCTAAGGTCGAAATAGTTGAGAATAAACAACATACAAGAAATATTCCTGATTGTCTTATTACTTTTTGTTCATACTATCTATCTATATATATATATATATCAGGTGGCGTTGTTAGAACGGATTCCTCTGACTCATACTCGTCAGTTTTCTCGGTCCTTCCGCACAGCATCCAGAATTCGCACAGAGCTGATTAATGTATGTTTTAATGGTCGAGTTAGACAGGC